>WHPX01001204.1:0-53262 GCA_011057435.1 Actinia equina
TTTTGAGAATCATCTACTATTTTTAGATTGATAGAGGGTGACGTGATTTTTATTATTGATGGCAGAGGATATTCCTCCCCCCCCCCCCCCCCCCACTGTATTCCATTTGCGTGACAGTTCGATTTGTTATTCCTAATTTATTGTATGTCTACGGATCGTTTTTTTTTGTTTTCATTATCTTCTCATCTGCCTGATTGCCAGTTGGATTCGCCTCAGTGCAACTGTCGCTGCGATATATGCAAATAATGAATGAACGTCATGCATCATGACAAATTTGAAGATATTATATTTATTTCCATCTTGTATTTGTGAGAAATGTTTGACAATATTTTAGTTATACTCGATATTTTCTAAGTCGCCCAAAATCGTAAATTATGGCAGTTTACGGTTTCTCTGGTCGGGTAGAAGATCATGCAGACAATGATTATCATCAGGTGTGAATTTGTTAAAACTTGCTTTATTGTTCATCATATTATGTGTAACATATTGTCGAGGTTCGCTGAATGCAGTAAATATTGACCACAAGTGTTTTTCACTCAAGTTTCTTTATTTTGCATATTTCGACAGTACAACTTTGTTGGTTTACAGTTACGGTTATAACTGCATCCGAAGCTTTCGTTGTTTGATGAAAATGCTAATGCCTCAGTATACAATGGACCCGATGACAATTTGGTAATTTACAGGCAAAATGAATATACTGCATCACCTGAAAACTAGGGTTGTGATTGAAGCAGTTTAAATTCAGCTTGAACGAATCTCAAGATATCGACTCAGAAATTCTTCTCCCAATTAGACAAACATTATTGTCGTTTTTGTTAGCATGTTACTAGTGCTTTTAGTTAAAACTACCATTTGGAGCAGATAATGACATTTGCGACATAAGCTAGCGGATTGAAACCCAGTAATTTTGGATTGATAAAAGCGATCTATCCGTGGATTTGATGGTTATACTATGGTGGCTACGCTGAGTGCCTGATCTGGGATTCTATACAAGGCAGTATGGTAATGATGTAATCATGCATGGACTTTACAGAAAAATATCCAATTCAATATATTTTGATAAACATGGTGCAAGGGGTATCTTGGTTTATTCGGTGACTATTACTCTAAGATGCTGTAGGAGAAATTAAACGCAATAAAGTTTAGTGAACCACCGTTGACTTCATAACTACCGACTATTTATGTCAGTGTACCTTGCTTTTCCTGTTCTTGAACTTTGTTTTGAAGAATAGGACGATACGTAAAAAATGAAATTCTTCAATAATTTCATGACTGCATACAATTTACTCAGTAAGTACGTAACTCGCTTCTGATTGGCAAAGCATGAAAATGAAACAGTCAAGATCGCATGCGCGCTCGGGCTTGTTCGTACCCTGCGAGCAGAGTACAAAACAAACATAATTCCTTTAAATTCTTCACAAACCCTGAGTTGCTCGTGCCGGTGTTTGGCGATCCTAGCTACGTGTCTCAAGCTAAAGGCTCGGTCATAAACAAAGACAAAGCAGAACCCCAAACCATTTGCTCAAGACAAAAATAGAAAATCAGTGAAGACATCGGATTCAAGATATATTTCGACCTGAAACGGGATTGACTCAATTATTTTAAAGTGTTTTAAAATAAGTTTGAAAATGTCTTTGTTTCTCGCGAACAAAGAACATTTTTTTGGGAAAACATAAATTCAATTCTAAGGAGCTTGATGTCAATTATTTCACTGCTCATCTTGGTTGGTACCGAGTATGGCTTTATCAAAAGGATACAAGACGCGGAAGGCATCCGTATTACCAGACTTCGCATCAGTAAATTTTGCTTTAAAACTTGATTCAAGATTCAGATGTCCAGTGTGTAAAAATCCTCTGAAAGAACCTGTACAGACTGGATGTGGGCATCGAATGTGTAGTGAATGTCTTCAGAAAACGTTGAGGTAAACATTCATTTAATACTACGTCTAAGTTTGGGATCTTTGGTTGGCAACAATCAATACAATAAATTTTCAAACGATATATGAACTAAAATTCTGCGTTGAATCCGTTCTGGTCATGATATTGTGCTGTAAAACGAACTGGTTAAAACTCAGAGTCGTCTGTTGTGTAATACGGGCCAGATCCAGATCTTGCTGGAAAAAAATAATTCACATTAGTAATAGTAAGAATCTTGACATTGACTGATTAATATCGCGTTGCCCTCATTTCGAGGGCAGTTATATGTTTACGCGGCAGCAGCAGTAAGGTGGACTCGCGAATCGCCGGCATTGCTAAAAATCACATATCGAAAAACACCAGGGGGGGGTGGGGTTTTTGGAGCCGTGACGAGGCCCTACAGGGGGTCTTGCGCGATCCGCCGGCCGCAGCGATAAGTCCCTTACTGCTGCTGTGTCGGGTACCGCAAACGGAGGTTAAGATATTCCTTAGATATAGATGGACGCCATCACAAGCATACAAAACAAAACCGTGCGTAAGCTACGAACTCAGGTGTTGGATCGCCTGGACGCCGACTTCGCCTTCACAACATTTATGGAGGGAGATACAGATGAGACTATGACAGCAGAAAGAGCAGAAAGGATAATCGATTTGATGCCAGAAGGCGATTACCGTTTGGAGTTGACGTTCATAAAGTACTTAGACGGTGAGTGGATAATAGAAAAGGGCAGGAATCCAATACGAGCGTCTGGTAAGCAAAGCTTGTTCGTCCTGAATAAGGATACCAGACCTGGAGCACTCGAAGGAATAGATATGCTGTTCTACGAAGTAGCATACCCAGTCACCGTGGTTATTTACGGCGCGTATGAGATCAAAAAACCCGACGTCAAGAAGTTAAGACCAATGCGACATCCTGGTAACTGCGTCGGTAAGTTGGTAAGAGAGTTCTTCGAAGATTCCTCCCGCGGAGGTAAGCTCACACTAAAGAGAAGAGAAGCCATCAGGAAATGGGAAAATGCCACCTACGGAGTTGGGGCTACTATAGATAACATTAAAAAATTAGAAACAGCATTAGGAAGGCGCATCATGGTAAAGGACATCACCGACGGCTTTATCTATCCTGGGACACATAAATACGGTGGCAAAGGTGCTCCTATAGTCATTTACCAGCATAATGGACACGCTTGGCGAGAACTTCGATTCCCTAAAAAGAAAGAAACGAAGGTCTATAAAACCTCTCCATTGATAAAGTTGATCCACGAGAACTCCGTATGGTTGATGGATTCAGAAGGAAGTCAGTTTATGACCCAAGATGGTACTTTGTATCGCCCGGAAATCGAACATCTGCGCATCCAGAGCGCCTGTGAAACCTTAGGGGAAGACTTCTCAGATGAGGTGCTTAGCTCCCGAAGTTTGGACTTTCTGGCCGCAAAGAAAAGAAATGGATGGAAACCCACCCCAAAGGAGTTCAAAGATATCTCCAAAGCATGCGTAGAACACGGTCACGGAGGCCTGTGGAACATGGAGTACGATGAAGACGAATACGTCTCCTTAGACATGAAGCACTGCTACCCTGCAAGTTTTAAAGGTCTGGGGGATTGTAAGGAATATTACGACCGTTACGGACATCCAGACTCCCAATTCTTCCGCGTTTCGTTAGACGGTCACTACGACGCCCCGGCAACTGGATTCGTACGATTAACGTCTTGGAAGTTAGCAAAGGGCTTACACCCCATAATTTACGCGTGGTATGGGAAGCATTTACAGGAAAAGGAATGGATTCCCATACCGCTCCTCAAATTCCTCGAAGAGCGTCGATTGCTAAGATACACTGCACATGAAGCCATATTGTGTCACTCCTCATTCACAAAATGGTTACCGGAGCATAACCCCACAGCAAGGATAATCATAGGAAAGTTCACACAAGGCGCAAAAGAAGGTGAGAAACATATGCAGCGGCGCTTGATAACGGACGAAGGCGAATTGAGTTTCCTAATAAAGCGGGCACATGACCAAGGAACGATGGTATCTGTGGAAAAGTGGGACTATTTCATAGAAGGTCAGAAAGAAAAGAAATGGAATGCACTTTGTTACTACCAAGACCACAGACCACAGTATTATCATCTGCGTGCCAGCATGCTCGCATATGCGCACATTAACCTATTAGCAATGTTGCTTAGGTTTGACAAAGAGGACATTCCACGCGTAGCTACGGATTCCCTGTATGTAAAGCCAGAGGTGTTGGAGAAGATGAAAGAATTCTACACCGAAGACGAACTCGCAGAAAGTGGTCAATGGCGCGTCAAAGACGAAGAGATAAAAGCTTGGAGAGAACGTGTAGAATATCACGGCGAACATCTTTCAGGTTCCGTTATGCCCACAAAAGAGCCACTGCCCTCAGTTACAGATCCCATTTCCTACAAACGCCTTTCCTACCTTTACGGAACTGGAGGCAGCGGTAAGACAACGCGCGTACTGCAGTTATTTCCAAAGATAAAGGTGTTGACGCCAACGCACCGATTGGAAAGGGAATTGACGGAAATGGGTTACGACGCACAAACCTACCACAGCTTCTTCCGCTGGAATGGTCAAAAGTGGGTACCAGAAGCCATTCATGACATACCGCCGGTTATACTTTGGGATGAGATTTGCACCGTGCCATTAGAAATCTTACAGGAGTTTGTAGAATTCCTCCGCGGAAAGTGCCAAGTGATATTTGCCGGGGATCCATGTCAACCGCCTCCAATAGCCGGAGAGATGCCCCACGAATGGTTAAAAGAAATGGTAGACCATGCGGAGGAAATTAACACCGACTACCGCAGCAAGGACCAAATAAGGAACTTAAAAGCCGAATTGAGAGGCCTTAGTGACGCTGAGCAAAACAAGATACTCCGTAAGAGAGTACGAGCAAAGTCTTATGAAGATTTCTTGTATTCTTGGCATCCTGAGGATTTGGTGCTGAGCAGCAAACGCGCAGCGCAGTCCCGCATACAGAAAGACTTACTCAAAATACACCAGGAACGCTTCCCAGGTCACTTAGTGCCCATTTGTTACAAACCCCACGACACCCGAATGCAGAAAAGAGACGTCTGGGTCCCGGGAACTAAGACCCGGTTGGAAAACGCAGTAACACACGATAAGGTTTGGGTGCCCATGAAAATGGTGGAAAGGATTACCTCCCATCCAGACTGGCGTTTAGGATATTGCATGACAGTCCACAGCGCGCAAGGGCTTACCATAACAGAAACCTTATGGATAATAGATCAGCGACTGTGTTGGAGCAACCTCATCTACACCGCCGTAAGTCGTGTGGAGTATGCCAAACAGTTAAAAAGAGCCCGGGGTCCGCAACTGCGGTACGATGAGACCCCGGAAGAAGTAGCCAAAGAAAACATCGCTAAGAAACTCCTTCGCTACAAGCGGCACGACAAAGAAAAAAATATGACGTTCGACCTATGCGTGGACGACGTCTATAAGAAAGGTGCCCGCTGCGCCAAATGTAACATACCGCTACTGTGGAGCTTCGATGCGAATGACGATCAGCAGTTCTCCGTGGATCGCATAAATAACAAACGCGGGCATTGCAGAGGCAACGTAAGACTGACATGCCTAGAGTGTAATCGGGCGCGCGGTGCTGCACTACTCTGAGTCTTTAGGAACTATGAGCAGCTCTTCCTTGACGAATCCGCGACTTGGGCCATTTAGGTAATACAACACGGGTTGCCCTTCCTTGGTGACGGACTTTGAAATCTCATACGTTTTCAGAGACCAGTTAGGATCCGTGGCTCTCTTACTGCCACCTTCGAGTTCCCCCGGCTGATAGAGGTACCTGACCACTATGTCGCGGGGGAGCTTTTTTTCCTTTAGTCCGACCGCCCTCGAACTTCTGACGTAGGACTTGTGTTCCACGTCTTTCTTTTTTATGGCGTCCTTGGGTTTCATTCCCGTAGCCCTGGCCGCCTCGTTGTTCAAAGCCGCGACGACCTGGGGGAGTCTCTGTGTCCATTCCTTGTTTCGCTTAGAGGGATCTTCCAACTCTTTCCAATATTGGTATCCAAAGAGACGCTCAGCCAAAGTTTTATTGAATCTTTCGACGATGCTCTGACCTCTGTGGTACTCTGCTTCGGCTCTTCTTATCTTAGTGCTGTGGTCTTTCAGTGTCTTGGTAACCACACCCATAAACTCCGTCCCCGCATCCACTTGCAGCAGCTTTGGCCATTTCAAAACGCGCTTATAAATCCTACTTAGGGCTTCTGCGACTTCCCCAGAATCCTTGCTGGTTATGGGTTCGGCGTCCTTGTATCTGCTTGCGATATCAACCACGGTCAAAGCGTACCTATAGGTCTTTCTTCTCACCGTGTCGTGCGGTAAGAAAAGCAAATCTGCCTGATGAACTTCATTAGGGGTATTTACGGTAAAGCTGGGTCTGGGAATGTACTTAGGCACGGGAAGATAAACCTGCCAGATAGTCTGTTTCTTTAACCAATTCTTAGCCGTTTCGTCGGATACCCTGGCTGCGGTAGCGAGTTTCTTGATAGCCGCCACTCCTCTCCAATAGCCTTCGGGCCCATAGTAAATCCTTTTGAGTTTGTCCTCAGTTCGACCCATTATATGAATTCTAGGACGAGATTAATCTTACGTCCGTTGAAATCCACAGTCTTTCCATCCACTTTAATGGTGATGTTTATGCTTTCTACCAAATCACAAGGCAAGTCATAGTTTAAAGAAATGGGCGTGTATTCTACCAGGTCGAATGGATTACCTTTAGGTGAAAACTTAGACATAAGATGGGAGGGATTTCCGTTGCTGTAACTGCAGACCAAATCGCAATAGACTTCGTAAGAGGATGCGACTTTCCAACCTACGGGAACTGCCGTGTTGGTAATCGCCTGACTCTTATGAACTCCAAGTAAAGATCCCAATGGCTTAACCCTCAAGAGGGTTACTGTGGCACCGCTAGGTAGGTTATGTTTGAGGGTCATTTCATGCGGCAACCCTGTGGTGAGAGTATAACCGTGTTTGGCGAGCTCCTTAGCGAGGGTAATTGGCGTGTAATGTCCATCTGGGAGCATTACGCCTTGGTAAGTGTTAGGCTTCTTTTGCGCGGTGACCATGCCATTAATTAAATTATACCAAGAATTGTACAAAGAGCAACTGACCAGCCGAACCGTATGGGCTTTGATGGGGGGATTCAAATAAGTGGTAAAGTCATTCTTATCGCTTTCCAAAAAGACGATCATTATATTAGGGTACTTACAGTACCCACGCTAAGGCGGCGCCTCCTGCCAGTCCTGCGATACCAACGAATACCAGTTCATTGTCTTTTTGTTTCTTTGACGGCTGGTAGTAATTCTTAAATTGAGGCTTGCTAATCCTAAACTCTGGGTGTGTTTGTGCATAAAGTTTGAAGGCGTAGTCTGTGTTTTCGAAGTTCTTATCCGCCTGCATTTTGTCTTGGTAGTTCTTATCCAACCAATCCCTGTAAGCTTGTCTCTTTTCATTCCAAGCTGCCACGTCCCTTTGATACTTTTCCAACGCCAAATCATGCCTTTTCCTTTCAGCATCACTTTTGTTGCCTCTGACTAATCTATCCAAATATTGACCACCATAATTAGCTCCAGTGAATGCTAAAGCTGCAATAACGCCACCTACCAATACGCTTGCCATATATAAGGGCCTCACGGCCTAGGCAGGTACTTTTCCTTCTGTAGGTAGTCTTTAAGGGCAATGCTACCTGCTACTGCAGCAGTCATCTTAGCAAAGCCCGTAATGCTCTTGCTTGGGTCTTCAGTAAAGTCTTCTTTGAGCACTTTCTTACCTACCCAACCAATACCTGCGACAATAGAAGTAATAATAGCTGCATCTTCGACGGTTTTCATAAACGACATTATATTACAAGGAGAGGAGGTTTTATTCCATCTCGGGTATTTTACTTCTCTTAGGAGGCTCCACATACCTTATTTCCGCCCTTGGTTCCGCTTTTGGCTTCGCGGCTTTCCACTGAAAGTAGAGACTGCCTGCGGCTATAGCGACTCCTAATGCTCCGATAACGTAGCCCGGATTAATGAAGGATTCCTCTTCTCTTTCCTCTTCTTTTTTTTCCTTTTTGGCTTTGTTCTTCCTATTCATCTCCGCGAGCTTCTTCCCCGCAGCGACTCTGCCCGGAGATTTAGGCTTGGTGATCTTTTGCTCTCGAGGGGTTTCCTCCGCCTTTGTTTCGGTGTCACTCATCTTATATCTAAGGACTTGAAGGACTTGACTAAGTACTTGATGACGACTTACATATGACTTGACGATGACTTGACTAAGTACTTGATGACGACTTACATATGACTTGACTAAGTCCCGTGGATGACTTGAGCATCACTTGGTGTGACTTGACTAGGTACCTCGGCAAGTGCTGCCTTAAAGATCTCCTCGACTTGCTTATCTTTTTTGTAGTCCTTCCAAGAGATTAGTACCTCCTTCAGGTCGACATGTTGAGCCACGTGAAGTCCCAAAGATGCGACTGCCATTAACTTACCGCACTTCAAAGACAACCAGCCGCAGGTTATCTTAAGTTCTTGGGATATGACATAGTCCTCGCTTATGTCCTTCCGCAGCGCCTCCACGTCGTCTATGGGCAGCGCAAGTCCCAGAAGTTTAGTGGCCAGCTTAATAGCGGAGTCTGCTACGGCATTCGTGGTCTTACTCGCAAGGGCGGCCTCATACCTTTTATGGAACTTCTTAACCTCCTCTTCTGACAACTTGTTAACCTGCTCATGCGTTAACTCCTTGCCTATCATTTCTTTACATTTTCCCGATGACACCAGGACGTTAAGTTGTTCTTTAAGGTTACTTTCATCTACGGGGACTTCGTCTAAGAGCTGCTCAATATCCATATACATTAGGAATCATAGATTCCAACCGTGTAGGGAAACCTCAAAGAGAAGATCATTTTGGAATGTTGGTGCGTTTTTAAATGCCGCATGTATTCGTGTAACTGTTCCTTAGATATCTCGCCTCCGTAGTCGGAGAGAATGGTTTCCAGGTCTGACTTACTTGGAGTATAAAATACGACAAGGGATCCTATGTTTTCCCTAAAAGGCTTAGAGACGCTTGTAAGCTGCTGCGAGAGCAACCAAACGCTGATATTGTCATGCCTGCCACTGAAAGCAAGCTTCACTAATTCGGATGTGCGTCTTTTTACGTCGTCCCCACAGGCGATGTCATCCAGTATGAGGAGTGTCTGAGTATCCTTTGGGAATTGTTTATGCCAAAACTTCAAATGGCTGGATAACTCATTAGGGTCCAAAATATCCACGAAGAAGTCGTCATCTTTTACTCCTATGCCTGTCCAGGTGCGGTTATTCACATAGGTAGGGCATAATAGCACTATGTAGTCGAAACGGTATCTAAAGGGTCCGAGGAGTTGCTCTACTACGAACTGCGTTTTGCCGCAGCCGGTGGGTCCTACTATCAGAGCATTGCAGGGAATATGTTCTGGGGTCATTATATATACGATGGACCCAGTGGAAGCAGTAAGAAGGATTGCCGGCGACATGCAAGATAAAAGGAACACCATCGAAATGCAAAGAGAAGAGATAGACCGTTTGAAAGCGCGCGTGCAGGAATTGTATGATGAAATGTGTGGTCTGAAGCGCGCGGAAAGGTTTGGTGCGCTGATAACGATGGCAACGTGGGCAAAAGAGTCCGTTGTGGATTTCATGCGGTATCCACTGTAAAAGGGGTCTGATATTTATTGTTGATTTGTTAAATCCTGCATACAGATCTTAAAGAGGGGTCTGATATTTATTGTTGATTTGTTAACAAAACAACAAGAAAAATAAGATAGAGATTTAGGACTCTTTGCGCAGGATCTCATATGAGGCTTAAATAACACTTAGTTATAATGAGGTGTAAGAATTGTGGTAGGGAGTTCAGCAGCAAACAAAGATTGCAATACCACGTTGAAAAACGTGTGTGCAGTAAGGAAGTAAGCAACGTTACCATCTGCGAGGGCTGTGATAAACAGTTCAGCAGTGCGCAGGCGCTGGAGTACCACCGTAGTAAAAGAGTTTGTTTAAAGAACATATGCGTGCGCTGCGACGAGGATGTTACCGACGCTTGGCACCAACATAGATGCCGTGGTAATTACGATCTGCTGGGCGTAGCATGTTTGAAACATGGTGACGTCGCCGCACGATGTTGCCCAGTCGACACCATAAAGGAGTTAACGCGCCGGAAGAAGGAAATAGACCAGCGCTTTGCGGAGTTTGACCGCGTCGAAGGCGTAAGGTGGGAAAACAGAGGCCATTGGGAGGCAACTTGTGAGCGCTGCGGCTGTCAAAGAAGTGGCCAGCATATTTGGCAGTGCCTTTACGACGGCCAAGGCGGTTTCAAAGAGTACTTAGATCGCTTTGATGCTTGGCATGCCAGTAACGAGGTGGTTAAGAAAGTACGCAAGGGATAAAAAAGAGAGTTAGGATGGGGTTTGCGCAAAGAGTCTCAAACCTTGTCCTTATTTTTATTGTTGTTTGTTAAGTATCAACAATGCCCTCAACAAATCAACAATAAATATCAGACCCCCTTTTGAGAGGACCTTGCGATGGAGTAGTAAAGTAAGGTCTGCGCAAAGAGTCTCAGAATACGATCTTATTTTTATTGTTGTTTGTTAAGAGCATTAATAACATCATTTAACAAAACAACAATAATAATAGAGACCCTTTTCAAAAGCGGTCTGCAAAGTCAAAGGAGATCTTGGTTTGTGCAAAGAGTTTTAAAATACGACTTTATTTTTATTGTTGTTTGTTAAAAGCATTAATAACATCATTTAACAAAACAACAATACTATTAAGGACCCCTTTAAGATCTGTCTGCAATATAGTAGTAAAGTAAGGTCTGCGCAAAGAGTCCTAAATCTCTATCTTATTTTTATTGTTGTTTTGTTAAGTATCATTTAACAAAACAACAATAATATTAAGGACCTGTTTGAAACCAGTCTGCAGGATTTAACGATAATATATGATAGCATACCTAATGGCATTCCTTGGAGGATTTATGATCGTCTTAGGTATATATGGACTGTATTACGTGCGAACCCTCACCAGACATGATTCCTACGCCTAAAAAATACATCTGCCTTCATTGCGGCAGTGCATTCTTTGAAGGTCATCGGTGCTTAGCCGACCCCAAGACAAACATACTTAAGAGTGAAGAGGACTCTCAGGCTCCCAAGTAACCACATCAAATTCCCATCTACCATCCTTCTTACCATGACTCATAACATGGGTAACATCCTGCCCTTCAATGGCGTACCTTATTCTATCGGGCGCCCAAAGGGTATATGTTCTTTTTTTATGTTTCAACACCAAACGCAGACGGTCAATGTCTTCAAAGACCACGTAATTCTTTATCTCGTAGATTTCCCCTATCTGCAAATCCCTCCAGTGTGTCTGGATGAACTTTATCTCATTGAATTTGTCCTGATCCATATATTCTATGAAATATCTTTAAGTGCGTCTTTAAAGTGTCTGCGTTCCTAAAGCGCTTGCAGCACCACCTACATGGTAAACGCATTCCTTGTGCATACTTCGTGATGGCTCTGCAGATGTCGTCGTAGTCGTTACTGATTAACACCTTGTAACCATTCTGCTCATACCTTTCCAATAGCAGGCGTTGACTATCAGATAATACCCCGTTGCCTTTAGGAGTCTTTAGTTCGATGCAGAAACCACGGTATTGCACGTGTGCATTCAAGATAAGCAGATCAGGCTGTCCTCGTTGATATCCTTTCTGCCAGCACTTTATGCGCTTGTTTGACGTGTCTTGTAGTTCACCCAGGCCAGGGGCTATGAGCATTTGAGGGTAAAACTTGCGGATGTAGTCAACCACTTTTTTATGTAAGTCGAACTCGTTTTCTATTTTAAACACCAATTTGTTTGGGCTGTCAAAACGTCTTTCAATTTCATACTTACCAGCCTTCCTTAGCGTGGGAAGGACTTCCTCAAATACCCAATCTTGGAACTCCTCTGCTTTTGGCATCTTAGAGCTAAATATCAATTGATACAGCCCGGATTCAGTTACGTACAGGGAATCTGGGTGTAAGTTGGAAGGGAGGCGATTCACCTCCCTTCTAAGTTCGCTAAGCTTTACCTTGTATTTATCACGAACATGCACCTTAATCGCATCCTTTGGACGTTCATATTCCAATGCCAAAGCCACCGCCTTTGCCCTAAAGTACAGATTGTCACCTTGCACTATGCATTGCAGTTCGTTGTCGTTTCTTTCGAATACGCGGAGCATCGTATATCTAAGGAATATTTTAACCTTAATATGCAACACTTTTAAGTTGGTTCATTTCCACGCTCAGTTGCGCGTCAGACACCACAAAGATGTAGCAGTTTATCTTAGTAGTATCGCTGGCATGCTTGGTGCGTTTGATCTCCAATGTAATGCCATCTTGGGTATTTACCAGCCGCAATCCCTGGCCATGCATGCTCTCATCATTAGTAGTGCGCATATCAATCCATAACGCATATTTATCCTTAAAGAACTCCTTTGGGGCAATTTGATCGCCAAACTTTTGCATTGCCTCCCGGTACATATCTTCAGGTTTTATCCCTTGGGAGTAAACCTTGTTGGGTACTCCGTTTATGTTTACGCCGACATTGGTAATGTTGGGGTTAAAGAACGCCTCGGAGTTACGCAATCCTGCGGTGTATGTCTTTGCGAACAGCAACATCAACCCCGTAAGGCTGCGTCGTGGTATATTAATACTTTGGTTGATGACCTCTTCGACGTTGTTTGTGAAGCTAAACGTCTTGTACATTACTACGTGGTCGTAAAGGAATGCTTTACCGGCACTGTATTCCATGCCTGCGCTACGAGCAATATCTTCAGAGTACACGGTCTCGTACTGCAGCTCCAAATTAGTGATAGCATATGGATGCACACCCCCCGAACTTACGTCCTTTCCTTGCAGGATGTTGGTCGTATCTGCCAAGGTTACTTCGAACTGCAGTTCAGAAAGCTGTCTTGGGTAATACGCACCGTGGTTTGTTATTACTTCAAAGTCCAATGGAATGAGATATTTGGTGCCGTAGGCTGTCTTTATTTCATCTTCTCCGGAGGCGCTGGAGGTTGCGCTTCTTACCTTACGTATGGCTTCACTTGCTATTCCTTGTTCTATCTTTTGTGCACGGTCGAACGCCGTCAACCACAAATCTTTGTCTGTGGTGTAAAGATCGTACCTGTTTAAGTCTAACAGGGATTCACCAGCAAACTTGATTCTCATCTTAGAAACAAGGTTCCTGCCTACGTTATTAACAACATAACGAATGTCTGCGGTATCTGGTTGAACTGCTAGGTCAAACCTTAAAGCCAAGGTGCCAGGTACCAATACTAAGTTATCCGTTAAACGGGGTACGCCTACGTACAGCGTCTCCCCAGGTTTGGCGCTAGAAGGAGTAAAGGTGACCCGGTGAAAGGTACGTTCTGCTTTCAGTCCGCCAACCTGCTTAGGAAGGAGGTTAGGATTTAACTTTGAGCTTATCATATATAATGGAAGGAGAAGGAACGGATTTTGATCCGCTTACCGAAGAAGGTCAAGTCGACATTAACGACGAAGAATACGAGTCTTTACTTCCTAATGACAACGTAGACCAAGAAGGGCTATTTGAGAAGCTAAGACGCAGATATGGCAGCCGCAGGCTCCGCGATGCTATGCGTTCTTTGAGAGACAAATTCAGGTCTAAGAACCCATACACGCCCGTTCCAGAATATTTGCAAATGGAAGACTTAGGACCGGTTCCCGAAGCCCCCAGCGCTGCATGGCTTAGCCAGATTCAGGAACAAATGAACGAATCCATGGATGAAGAACCGGACGACTTTGATAGGATCAAGGAAGAATTCCCAAACTGGGACCCAGACAAAGCCCAAGTAATGTTCAACGATGATAACGAATGGGGTAAGGAAGTCATAATAGCAAGGTTAAATAGGTCTAATGCTAAGCCATACATTATCAAGGACATAAATGGTAAATACTACCCAGATAAGAATATTCCTCCGACCCTTAGGAAGGCATTGGGGGAACCCAACTTAACCGCGCAACGTGACTCGGCTAGGGAAAAAACGCGAATGGATCTCAATAAGATCCTTAAGGCGGCAGCTAGGTTACCAGTCGCTGCAGGCGGATATGGAACACACGAAGAGTTAAGGGCGCAAGTAGGAACGCTGAGCGGGTCACTCCAAACCAAGACAGAGGAAGTTGCTACACTGAACGCTCAGAAAAGGGAATTGGAGGCCAGGATAAATAAAATACGGACCTTACCAGTACGTCTTGCCGAGCAAGCCGCATCTAAACATAACTTAGCGGAAGAGCTTATAGAATTGGCTAAGGTTAACGAACGAAAGGAGGCAGTTAATGACGACTTAGAACGAATCACCAGGGAGCGTGAGGACCTTTTGAGAGCAAGTGAGGATTTGGCGGCTCTCAGGGAGTCTTTCCAGGATCTAGAAGAAACGATGAATGAAAGAGAAGATGAATACATGAAGCAAGTGCGAGCGATGGCGGATTCTCATGGGCGAGAAAAACAGAATTATGAGGAACGTCTTAGTGAGGTAACGCAAAAGATGGTAGATGCGAGGAAGAACTTTGACCTCGCGGTTAAGAACGTTGGACATAAAGATGCAGAACTTAAGCGCTTGAGTGAAGAGCTGGAGTCCTCAGTAGCCGAAGAGCGACGGTTAACCTCGGAAATCGTCGTTAAGGAGGAGCAATTAAGACAAAGTGAGCAAGCTATCGAGGATTTGGAGTGGCAAGCCAACCGGCAGCGGGAAATAATTAATGACCTGACGCGCCCTGAAGTGGAAAGGGAGGCTGCTCAAAAGGAATTAGAGACCCTGCAGGAAAGAGTCGCGGAATTACAGGCACAAAAGGAAAAGCTGGAAAAAGAATTGGGGCTTACCACTAAAGAAAAGATAAAAAGAGCTTTGGTGAAATATGGCATTCCGCTGGCATTTGCAGTCGCCATTTCCTCCGTAGTAGGTGTGATCCTTAGCTCCCTTAAAGCTACGAGCGCAGGCGTAAAGGCAGTAGGTAAAGGGCTGACGGACTTAGGTAAAAAGATGGCAGCCTCTTTACCTGGGCTGCTTGGTAGCGTTCTTAGTTTGGTACTTAGAACCGGCGGAGAACTGTTAAAGTTCGTGGGGAATAACATTTGGATCTTAGTCGTCGCTATCGGCGTGGTTCTTTGAAGAAGATGAAGGTGTAGGCTTATCCTTATGTATTACTGGTGGCTTATCATCGTCGGGTGTCCGAGGCGTCCTCGACTGGGGATAAGTAAAGATAGTATTCGCGCCGCCTTGATAATTTGGTGCTAGCGGTATGGCAGTCATAGTAGAAATGGCCTTATGGTTCCAAATAGCATCCGTCGGAGGGTTATCGGTTGGAGCAGCATTTATTCGAATGCGGCCCACCTTACCAGCAGCGGCGCCTGATGTAATCTTATCACTGGGGCGAATCTGTAACTTTGCATATTGACAATTAGCTATCATGTGAAAAGTTACTGGCGTTTGATCTTCAGTGGAGCCCGTAGTGGGCTCCGCCGAAAAATGAACCGAATGCCTAGAATTATCTTTTGTCCTGTAAGGCAGCAATGGATGGTCGTTCTCATCAACGATCCTAAACCCAACATTACAACTCCATCCTAACGAGATACTAATAGTACATATGATTAATCCCAGACCTCCAACCCTCGCCCACAATTCGGTGTCAAACCATTTATCATTTACGTAGTCCTTCTCCTCTAGGTAATGAAGAAACCAATCTTCCTTCGCGTGTGGGTTCATATATTTAAAGGCTCATTACCGTAAGTGTGCTGATGGTTGCGTGATTATAGGCTGTATCCCTTTGATCCTCTATGCTATTTACGCAAACACTTCCTGTATCATCTACGCGTATTTGCAGCTTTACCTTCCCATGACAATCGGCAACCATGTGGAAAGTCCAAACCGATTGGTTTTCGACGCTACCGGGGTTGGGCTCTACGGAGAAATGCGCAGGCTCCCTGTTGTTCGTCTTAGTTCTCATAGGCTGCAGTATGCCATTCTCATCCAGGAACCGGAAGCCGACGTTGGCGTGACTGCTCGTGCCAATGCAAATGCTACAAAGGATTAACTTTTTCCCTGAGTAGTTCAAATCCACCGATATCCCGTCGACATCAACCCAAGATGCTAGGGTGTATTTTTTCTCACCTGTGTAAGTCGTGTAAACGCAATCCATTCCGGATACGTAGGGGTTGTTCATCGCCATATATAATAACTCAGACCAATGCTTGCAACTGTTAAGCCTGCTTTTAACAGGTTATGGTCATATTCCTCAGGAACCTTCTTTTTTACGGTTTTTGATGGTTTCTCTACGGGCGGCTTTTCTGCGTGCTCCTTTTTTGACTTCTCCACGAAATGGGGGATGTTCCTAAGAGTGTCAGAGTTCACGTCATTCACTCCAAACTTCATGTCTTTGGTTGCTCGTTGAAGTTTGTTGTTGTAACCCACAACAGAACTGGCGTTAATAACCAAATTACTTGGCATTAACCAACAACCGGGTGACAAGGCATAATCCAGTCTAACTTTTGATTGCTGCACCGCGAGTTGGTACCGCTGAACTGACTTAGAGATCTCATTCTCAATAACAGCGCTTTCAAAGAGAACAAGGAATACTTGTTGTGTTTCCTGTGACGCACCACTGGCATCTACGATGGGGCTGCGAGTGCTAACCTGGGCTCCTAGGACGCAGTAAACAAAGGCTTCGATGCTTCGATTAATCCTTGCTAGATTCTTTAACCCAATACCCTTTGCTGCAAAGAATGGCGCCCAAGGATACTTCTCCTTACTCTCTATGAAATAAATTAAGTTTCCTTTTGTTCCACTGCCTCCTAAGTCTGAGAATTCGAAGGAGCTGGGATATCCCATGCCTGGACTTTCTATGCTGGCTCCGACATACGAAGCATAAGTGTAAGTCTCTCCTAGACCGTAGGCGGCACCTTCATGGTTACGAAAGTCAGGGTTGGTAAGCTTAAATTCATTTCTTAATCGCTCCCATGCGACTTTGTCATATTTGTTATCCTTTGGGTTAAAGACAGTATCACCTGGAAGTGGCGCGCCCAGCTCATACAATATTCTGCGAATAGTAAAAGCAACATGAAATCTTAGGAAAGGAATATGAAGCATATCCGCGGCTATACCACATCCTTTAGTAGCAGCCCAGACAGCAAAGTTTAACTGCTGCGGCCAATATCGCATGCTGGGGCCTGATAACCATTCTCTGGATTCTTTTCCCGACGTGTGCTTCATCCGAGTCTCTCTGAAGATGTCTCTTACTTTTGTCTTAAAAGTCGTAGGACCCACGGGGATTTCTAAGGACGTAACCATCTTAGCAAAGTCCTCCGCTCCGCTTTTGTCGTTGTAAAATGGGTAATCCTCTGTTGCCGGTAATAGATTCTTTGGGAAGTTAGGCTTAGGTTTCTGCTGCACAGGCGTTGGTTTTACCTCAACAGGCTTAGACTTAATGACGTCTGTATGCCTTGGTGCAACGCGGGGTAAATGTCCCATATGATTCCCAAATGCGTCGTGGGGATAACGCCTTGACCTGCGGTATGAGCTTCCCATATCGTTTCCAAAAGCGTCGTACATTAGTATATATAATGGATGTTATACCATCAGCGCCTCCACTTTATCCTGAAGTTCCCAAAGGGGCTCCGAACGCTGAAAACTTCCGCTTAAATAAAGCGAATTTAATTCTGGCTTATTTAGAGGGGCAGGCAAAACACTATGAAAACGTCAGAAAGAAATACGTCAGAGCCCGAAGTACGCTACATAAAATTGCGATAACTACAGGATCCATGTCTGTAGCATTAACAGGCACTGGCGTTGCTACTTCGCTTACAGGGCCGGGAATAGTCGTTGGAGTTCCTTTGGCCGGCGTTGGGGCAGCTTGCGGTATCATTTCAGCTGTTGCTACAGGCATTATGAAACAGTTGTCAAGTAAAATATCCAAGCATGACACGACAATAGCTCTGTCAAGGGCTAAAGTAAATACGATTACTGACCTTGTCTCAAAGGCTTTGCGTGACAGAAAGATAGACGATGTAGAATTCTCGCTTATCTTAGCCGAAGAGGAAAAATACGAGAAATTGAAGATGGACATCAGAAATAAAAAAACAGTCGTCAAAGATTTAACCGAGGAATCTCGCAAAAAGATCTACCAGGAGGCAAAGGAAGAGCTTCAAAGAAAACTCGCTCAATAAATATTTACTTTGAAAAGAGCGAGACAGGATTCTATTTACATATTGAACGACAGTCTGGAAATTACGCGTAATCTTATGCCATAAGATTTATGCTAATTTCTCATCTTATGGCATAAGATCCACTATCTTCTTGGAATCCATCCTAACAGGGGATGGTTGGGGTCTATTTTGTAAAATATTTCGTAAATTACGTCGGGGTAATAAGGAATATCCTTATCCAGCCGACAAAACATCCACTCGGCTCTGCTCATATCAGAAACTTCGGGAATAGAATTACCGGTAATTTCAGACAAAAGATAGGGAATAGCTTTGTAATATTTCCCTAGCTTTAATTTTTTCAGTGTTTTCCGTAGACTTTGTGGGGTTGACTCTTCTAAGTGGTCTATGATTCTTTCCATTACTTCGTCGTCCAAATATACCGGCCGTAAACCTTGGATATGACTCATCCAGTCTCGGAAGTATTTTATTCTTTTGTATGGGGTCTTCTTACGACCTCCGTTAGAATAATATTGTTCCCTGGTAGCACAAGGTACGGCATTACGAATATTCTTACCACACTCGTAACACTGTGCTGACGTGTCGTCTTCTATTTGCATCTTCTTACCACAACAAATATACTTATTTGGCTTAGTAGGTACAAACTTAGGTTCCAAACACTTTACACAGAAGTCGTAAACGAACTTCTTACATTCGTGCATCGTATATCCATAAGATATTTTACCTCCGTTTGCGGTACCCAAACACAGCAGCAGTAAGGACACTTATTGCCGATGCCGGCGGATCGCAGTTGGACCCCTGTAGGGCCTTTAACCTACCTCCAAAACCCCAGGGGGGGCTGGGGTTTTTCAACATGTGATTTTTAGCAATGCCGGCGTTTGTCAACTCCGCCTTACTGCTGCTCGCGGCAGAGCACTTGCCCGCGGCCGGGAATGCGAAAATTCTGAAACATATTATATTACGTATTATATTTTATTATAGTTTTTCTTTTTCTCTTTTTTTTTTTGTTTATCATAAATAGATATATTTGTTATTGTAGGATATATGAAGGGATAATCTATGCGTCGTATATATCTATATAGATACAAAATACAATTGTTTTTTTTCCTTAGTGAGAAATTAATGTATAAGTATTATTATTATTACTGATTGTATCTTGAAGAATTATTTAAAAAATAATTATCATTATCATTATCATTATTATTATTATTATTCTAGTCTTCTCTTCCATGGTGGTTCTCGTTTATTAATATCGTCGTTTACCTTTGATCGTTGTTTATTATTATTATAAATACCGTTTAAATATTATGTACGTAGTTGAGTAAAAAAAAATCGATATCATTTATATTAAGAATTTTCAGCTATTTGAAGACATCATACTTGTAATAGTCAAATAGACACACAAACAAAACCCGATGTGTATTGAGTAAAATATATTTCTTTCATAGACTTATGACTTCCCTATTAAATGTTATCATATTACTCAATATCGGCTCTGTTAAGCTGAGCTATTTAGAAATGTGCAGTTAAGCACTTTTTTAATCACACAAAACTGCAACGAAGCACTTTCTTAGAAATAACAAGACGCTCTAAGAGCGTATCCTGGGTTGCCTTGTTATGACGTCAATCCATTGTTTTGATAAGCAAAATGTCATTAAAATTAAAGTCTGTAATCTCCGTGCATGTATAAGCGAAGTCGTCCACCCTCCTTTTTTATTTCATCTTTTGAAAATACTTCGTAATACCTGACTTTACAGGAAAAAGTTTAAAACTCTGACTATGCTTAGACTATGCTTAAACTGAGAAAATGTTTATTTACTCTACGAAATAAGACGAGCTTTTCTACAAATTCCTTTACTTATTTTAATTTTATTCTGGACGTCAAAGCTCCGAGTTTAGCTTCTGGTTTGGCAGATTTGATATCAATCAAGCCGTCGAACGCAAATAAACAGTGTTGCGTTATGCATGTCACACTACTTAATTTTACCTTAGATTGCCACGACCCGACATTAGTTGCGGTTACACTTAGACCTTGGAATGGGTGTTGCTAAACGCCGAAACACCGAAACACCGAAACACCGAAACAGTACCAAAACGAAACACCAGTGTACAAATACTTTTCAATATAACAGTTAAAAGTAGTAGATCAATGAATCTTTTGATTTTGAGAGCAACTGACATCATTTAAGACCAGTTTACAATGTTTTAAGAATCGTATATCTGGAAAGTTTTATGTCATCACTCTGTACTGTCATAATCCGATAACTGGGATTAAAACGTGACTGAGACCTAAATCAGAGCAACGTGACAGAGTGACCTATTCCATAGATTAATTACTTTAAAAAAACTAAACTGATGAGGGTCCTCGCTGTAAGAAAAATGAGCAGTTAATTTTGCTCTTGGGCTAACACAACATCATCAGATGGACCCAAGAAACATGTAAATAAGTTCTTACGCGCCGAACATTGCAGAACTGAAGCACAATTGAATTTAAAAGTATCGTTTTACATGATTCGTCCAAAGCAAATGTCCCGTGATTCGATGATGTACCTTTGAGTTGGTACCAAAAGTTGATGCCAAACATTCGTCTTCGCTGAGGGTATTGTCGTGATCATTGTCCTGTGAGAATATATATGATTTTACTTGTATGCAATTAACATATACCATAATACCGTTTGCCTTCAAAATACTGTAAAAAGGATGCGAGATCGAGATATTGTCAGATATTTGCTTACCTTAAATGACCTGGCAATTGCAATTGCCAGGGCATCATCTTCGGTGCTCTTCTGGAACGCAGAGTAGTCGACTTTAGCTGTACTTTCCTTAACGGACTTGTACCCAGCGGTTACTTCGGGGTAGCTCATAGTTATAATACACTAAATTATATGCTTTAAACTTTATAAAGATGCAATAAATACGGCCGGCACAGTAGAAACGAAAAGTATGAACACGCTATAAGAAGTAGTGAATAGCGGTATCCAATAGCTTGATATCCACGGGTGGTTTGACAATTTCGGACGTCCCATCCCTCCCCGTGTTTTCGTCTTTGGATTGATCGAGCGACCGCCAACAGAGTAACTTTTGCACCATATCCAACACCACCAGCAATATAAAGCCAGGCTCCCGTGTGGCCGCCCGCAATGTGTGCAAGGTGATGACATAAAACTTTCCAGATATACGATTCTTAAAACATTGTAAAATGGTCTTAAATGATGTCAGTTGCTCTCAAAATCAAAAGATTCATTGATCTACTACTTTTAACTATTATATTGAAAAGTGTTTGTACACTGGTGTTTCGTTTTGGTACTGTTTCGGTGTTTCGGTGTTTCGGTGTTTCGGTGTTTAGTAACACCCCCTTGGAATTGGATTACCATGGTAAATTTGCCTAGGTCGAATTACCTTGGGATATTAACTTACCTCGTTGACAGTGAATTAATGAATGAATGATTATGATATATATAGCGCCCTTTTCTATGTGGATATAATCAAAGGCGCTTTACATGGAGTTGTGAATGATAGATTGCTTTATGCAATTTACAAGCATGAGAGATGGTTAGTATGAAGTGTAGGCACTGAGGATGGTCACTGCCAGGGTTTCTTTTTTAGGTCCTCAGTGGTTCTTTTATGTCCCCCATTTTTACTGTAGGTTAGGAAGGGTTAGGAGACAGGGCCTACGGTTTAATGTCCTTGTCCGAGAAGACTTGAAGGTCTAACCATTTGCAGATATTATTACAAAGGCAGCACCTTCTCCTCAGTTATTTTAAGACCCTGAGTGTTGGTCCGGCCGAGGCTTGAACCACGACCTCCCGCACAAGAGACCGACGCTCTTACCAACTGAGCGGTGAAACATTGACCGGTTGATCTTAACATTTGGCGCGCAAAACAAATGCTTTGCCGCGAATACAGTTATGGATCTCTCTCGAGATTCAGCAGGCAAGATTTCTTTTCTGTTGCTACTCTTTTCTCGCCGACCGTCCGCTTCATACCTACCTATCCAGTATTTTCAACATCGTTCAAATATGCAAAGTTCCTTTTCGCCTTGTCAATTTCTTGACTTCCTAATGGTTGACAGATGATTGGTACAACAAGTAAATTCATTAAGGCAGCAAATCGTCCATTCATCTTTAACAATCAGTTCCACATTTTCACAAATTCGCAACTCTGATGACTCGTTATTTCCAAATGTTTTTATCATTAATGACTCTCTTTTCAGGGTTTAAGCTCAATTGTTCCTTAACATGTTGAGTAACATAACTCCTCTGACTTAGAGTCAAATATGACTCTAATTCTCATGCTACGATGGCTTGTGCAGTTTGAAAAAAAATGCTATCACATGATCTCACGTGAAGGTTATGGGTGGCAGCACTGCTTGCACTTGTCTCTCTAGTTTGTTGATGAGATGTGGTGCTAGATGTCTGTGGTGCTGAATGTGGTGCTGGCTTATTCTCACTTGATTGTCTGGATTGGCTCTCCTCACACAAGCTTACATGATGTCTTCCAGAACATTTAGGACATACCTTTGCTTTTTTTTTTACAATCCTTGGCAACATGATCTTTCTTCAGAAACCTGAAGCAGCGTCCTTGTTTACGTAATTCTTGTCTCCTTCTTGCTTTATCAGTAACTACATGGCAATTAGCTGAAGCATGTTCTCCTCTAAAATAAGAACATGTTATTGATCTTGTCGTTTCACTTGTAAACAATGCAAGACAATGTAGCTGCTGTTGTGGGACTACTTTTCCTAACTCCCAAGTCCCTTTAATTTGTCGACTGATATTCAGTTTTACTTCTTCTGGTAATTTCCTTACGATGACAGGAACGAGCAATGCTCCATAAGATGAAGTAGGTGCGTCTAGTGCTTTCAAGCCGCGCACGTGCGTTTCGATCTGTTCGTAGGTTTGTCTGAGCTTGTTTACGTCGGTCGATGAATTAAGCGGAGGAATTTTCAATAAAAAATCCATATGGCTGCTTATTATTGTCTGTTTGTCTCCAAAACGTCGTTGTAGTAGGTCTATAGCTGTTTGGTAATTTCCTTCAGTCAGTTGAAGGCCGGAAATGGTAGATTCAGCTTTCCCTTCCACCAGCCCTTTCGAGTAGTTGAATTTGTCGATATTTGACAGCCCGAAATTGTCGTGTACGGCGCTCTTGAAACTATCCCAAAACGATTGCCATTCAGTTGGCTCTCCTCGAAATTTCTTCAAAACTAGCTTGGGAAGTTTGGCGATCTCGGTAAATATTTCACTTTCAATCTCAATTTTCTCCAAGATTTCGTCGTCCAATTCGTTCAGCTTTGTAAGCTTGTCCTCTAGAGTTCTTTTCAATTGATTTAACTTGATGCTCCGGTCATTTTGGCTATTCTCCACGAGTGTCGTCTCCACTGTGTCTTTCAAATTCCTCACCACTAATCGGTGCCCTTGTCTAATTTTTTCCTTCTTTGTCGCCATAATTCAACAATCCGGCTCGAAGGACCATGTACGATAATGTAATTTATGAATATAGTCTCCAACTCCTGCTTTACGATTTAATCCAAATAACGAGTTTATCCTCTTTACAATTTCGATCCTCTCTCACAACATCCTTTCTCTCCAAACACATCTCTCTTGCTCTCACGGCTCTCCACTCAAACTCCCTCAAACTCCCTCCACAGGGAGCCCAGTCCTTATCGTTCTCTCACATTTATTATTTTATTGAAGAAATCATTGGGCAGAGTTGGCTGTTATAAAAGTGTTTGCCGTAGCATTGAAGCTTGTTGATTACCCTTACAAAATTATTTTAGTCTTCGTTCAAATCAAAATTAAAACTCGAACAAACCTTTTTATGCTTTCTATGTTTGTTTATAGCATTTAATCTCACTGAATCAGTGAACACGAATGAGAATAAATGACTTACTAGTGAAACTCCGCGATGAAAGTCTACCGCGTGAAATTGAAGGTCGCCAACTTAATTTAATGATGGACTTTGCTCTTGTCCCGATAAAAAGCTAAAGGTATAAAATTTTGGCCACATATATCCTTAAAGAACATGCACGATTCGATTCCACAATAGCCTGCATGTGAACTCGCACATGAAGTTATCGACACGTCATCCAATCCATGTATGGGTAATATTGCGCAGTTTTTCCATTTTGTGGAGGAGGGGAAAAAACCAGACGTATTTTAAGACTGGTTTGCCACAGGCAACCCAGTAAAATAGGCTGCTTGGTCAGAAAAGCGAGCGCGAAGAGCCTGACCAACAAAAACTGCTGTAAAGCACTTTCTTTAATACGGAAATATCACCTGCATTTTTACAAAGTACAGGGTAGGGAGAATTAAAATTTGATCAGCTCTACTGGGTTTTATTCGCGTGATAACATGCAACTTCAAATCGAAAATAAAAGAATCTTGTTTAGATATTTCAAAGGAAAGATGAAATTTTCGAATGAGCATGTTTATACTGAAATCAGAATTAATATTAGATTGCTGTCAATCGTTGGTACGTTTACTTCCTTGCCTATTTTCTCCATTTTTTGACTTAGGTTTTGAAATTGCTTTTGAGATATTGGAGGATAAGTAATTTGCTCAAGGTACAGAAAATATGAAGAAATTCTGAATGAGCATTATCGAGAAATTTCATATTGAAGTTTTTAAAGTATAAAAAAATATTAATATGCAGTCCTTAAAGTTATTATTATTATTATTATTATTATTATTATTATTATCATAAATACCGTTTGAAAAAATCGATATTATATATACTAATAATTTTCAGCTATTTGAAGACATTTAAACTTATTTTTATTATTATTATTATTATAAATACCGTTTAAATATTATGTACAGATGGTTATATATCGTTTAAATATTATGTATAGTTGAGTTACAAACGAATAAAAATCGATATCATTTATATTAAGAATTTTCAGCTATTTGAAGACATCATACTTGTAATAGTCAAATAGACACACAAACAAAACCCGATGTGTATTGAGTAAAATATATTTCTTTTATAGACTTATGACTTCCCTATTAAATGTTATCATATTACTCAATATCGGCTCTGTTAAGCTGAGCTATTTAGAAATGTGCAGTTAAGCACTTTTTTAATCACACAAAACTGCAACGAAGCACTTTTTTTAGAAACAAAAATAGCCTGCTTGGTCAGAAAAGCGAGCGCGAAGAGCCTGACCAACAAAAACTGCTGTAAAGCACTTTCTTTATTACGGAAATATCACCTGCATTTTTACGAAGTACAGGGTAGGGAGAATTAAAATTTGATCAGCTCTACTGGGTTTTATTCGCGTGATAACATGCAACTTCAAATCGAAAATAAAAGAATCTTGTTTAGATATTTCAAAGGAAAGATGAAATTTTCGAATGAGCATGTTTATACTGAAATCGGAATTAATATTAGATTGCTGTCAATCGTTGGTACGTTTACTTCCTTGCCTATTTTCTCCATTTTTTGACTTAGGTTTTGAAATTGCTTTTGAGATATTGGAGGATAAGTAATTTGCTCAAGGTACAGAAAATATGAAGAAATTCTGAATGAGCATTATCGAGAAATTTCATATTGAAGTTTTTAAAGTATAAAAAAATATTAATATGCAGTCCTTAAAGTCCTCCACTGCAATGTAAAACGCATTGAGACCATGTGAAATGCGCTATATAAGCACCCCCATTATTATTATTATTATTATTATTATTACAAAAACAAAGCATGTTGGTAACTTCGCGAAAAAATAGTATTTTCTCAGTTTTGAGCCCCTAATTTTATCTAAAGAAGTTGGTAAATCAGTTTGGAATAATGGGTAAAATTTGTATTGAAATCGTACAACTTTCCGGCTGGGAAAAGACCAAAATCCAATCGAAGTTTTGAAACGGCGGGTCGCGATGCAACGAATATGGCTGTAGGGAATTCCCCCAAATGGTTTACTAATTACGCATCGGGCTACCCGACGTTCCTCACTAGCTCTTCACTTGTTGCATTTTGCTGACGCCATTTTGTAAGAAAGAAGGTTTTGTGTGATTTATAAGCTAAATTCTTGCAGAAGTTATGAAATTAAAGCAATATGTCAATAAAAGGCGGCTACGATGTTGCTTTTGAGAAAACCTTAGACGAGAAGTACGTTTGTCCGTTGTGTAAAAAGGCTTTAAGAGAACCAGTTCAAACTCAGTGTGGACATAGATTCTGCAGTACTCGCATAAACCCTGTTCTAAGGTAAGAGCCTTTTCATCAGAATAATTCAGTTATTTTAGATAGATAAGTTAATAAAAAGTGTTAATCGAAGTAATATGATCATCCGGGTGGGTGTAGTCCTGAGAAGGGCTGTTTGATGTGACTGACGTTTCGACAACCTGAGCGGAAGTCATCTTCAGAGTTCAGTGAAGAATAAAGTCAGATTGGTCATATTTATACTGCCATGATAACAATAGCCTAATTACCTGAAATAGCGTAATTGGCGGCATCGGTCTAATGAGTGCGAGTCACTGTTTCGGTGTTGTGGGGCGGTTTTATTGTATCTAATAAGCCTATTATACGGAGCAGGTAAATTAATTGAGCGGTTTAGTGGATGATGCTCAAACTTGGTAAACCAACTCTCCAGCACAAGTCGTTGTTGCCTGTTGTTACAAAAAGAAAGGCATTCATTGGCTTCCCAGTCTATCCTATGACCAGTCTTGGTATGATGCCTGGCAATGTTATTATGTTCATCCTGTTTCACAACAGCTTTTTGATGTTCTTTACGTCTGATATTAAACGATCTACCCGTCTTACCAATATATGTTGCCTCACAGTCATTACATGAAATCTTATAAATGGCACCGACTCGATCGTTAGAGCTGTCACGATCTTTGACCTTAGTCAGGACCTTTCGTAGTGTGGATACAGGTCGATGAGCCACGCGGATGTTATGTGGTGGCAAAATGCGTGTTATGATCTCTGACGTACCTCTGATGTATGGCAGTGAAATAAAGGCTTTTGGTGTATTAGCCTTGTCATCAGGGTTATTTTTAGGTCTACTAGGTTTATTAGCGTTGTTATCAATAAACTTATCACTGTAATTGTTCTTATGAAACATACATTTAAGATGTTGAGTTTCGTTTCTTAGACTGTCTGCAGAATCACATACAAGCTGGGCTCGCCTGGATAGAGTTTTAATGGTCGTGGACTTATGCATGGTGGGATTATATGAAGACTGATCGAGTAACCTGTCGGTATTCGTGGGCTTACGATACACGGTTGTCTTCAGAGTATCGTTGTGGCGGTTTACTAAGCAATCTAAGAATGGTATAGTACCGTCTTGCTCTAGTTCTCTAGTAAACTGAATATGTGAATTCTGACGGTTTAAGTGCTCAAGAAATGCGTCAATGTGTTCTAAGGGTAACGCTGTTATGGTATCGTCTACATAACGGAACCAGAATGGTAGTGGAATGCCATAAGATGCAAGGGCCTGTTTCTCGATATGTTGCATTACAATCTCTGCAACAACCACAGAGACTGGAGAACCCATTGCTGTACCGTGTAATTGTTTATAATGTTCTCCATTAAACTGAAAAAATGTAGATTCGAGACATAACTTCAAAAGATCCATAGTAACACAAGTAGGCAATGTAAGTGTAGTCTCGTCATTGGTATTATCCAGTAAAGACTTAGTACAGTCTAGGGCCATTTGTAGTGGAATACTGGTAAACAGAGATTTTACATCAAAAGACACAAGTTTGTAATTATCAGGTATATGAATAGTCTTGATAGCATTGATGAAATTCTCTGTTGATTGCATCTTATGTTTGGAAGCAATATAATAGACAAATACTTTGACAGGTAGTATGTGGGAGATCCGCAAAACGATACTATAGGTCGCATAAGTATTTGGGGTTTATGTAACTTAGGCAAGCCGTATAACTTAGGTGACTGAGGTGCAGGGCATCTGAGTCGTTTGTATTGATAGTCACTGATATGCTTTTGCTTGGTTAAGGTTAATAATTTGTTATTGAGTCTACGTGCCAGTGCAGGTGTTGGATCAGAGTCAAGCTTCTCATAAGTTTTGCCGTCTTTGACCAGTTGGTTCATCTTATCGTTATATTCTGATTTGTCCATAACGACTGTAACACGACCTTTGTCAGCAGGCAGAATAACTATATTATCGTCATTCTTAAGACGTTTCAGGGCTCGACGTTCATCTCGGTTCAAGTTGCTTTAGTCTAATCTCGGTGTTGACTGAATGGTGGAAGCGACTCTGCTACGGATATTATCTTTAGCATCTTCAGTCAGTTCGTCTAAGCGAGATAGGGCGTCTTCGACACCAGCAACTATAGCCTCAGTAGGAACACGTTTTGGCGTTATATATTAATAAAAAGTATTGCACTGCATGTGAGTATAAGAATTTGAAGTTGTGAAAAAAGCACTTTAGCAACCGCAGATTCAGAAACAAGTGTTTTCTTTTAAACGATTAGAGTAAAATAAATATACTAAACATAAATACAACACAAGATTTCTAGTCAAGAAAAAAGTACTTTTCCACCTGTAAAAACCAAATATGGTAAATTCAATATGAGATTCGCTGGTGCAATATTATGGAATCTTTTGGATGAAAATTTAATAAAAGAAAAGAAAAGAAATGTTAAACGCAAATTATTTTCTACCCTCATTAGTAGCTATAATCCGCAAAATGTTGTAATAATACTTAGAACGAGAGCCAAAAAGGCTTCACGGTCAAGCCTATGTTGTATTAAGATTTAGGTCAGTGATATTGGGAATATTTGCACTCACGTTTTGGACAGTAGAGGAGTGCCGTTTGTAGTATATTTGATATACTGAAAATTTAATGATGCAAATGCTACATAAACTAAAATGATCCATCCACTAATTTATATCTTATGCCCAGGGCAAACGTCGAACTAAAGTCGTACCGAACCTATTTAACATAGGTTCGGTGGAAGGTGGACTTAAGGGCCTACGTGGCGGCAAACGTCGAACCAAAGTCGATCTTAATTCACTCATCCATTGTTATTGTAATTTTAATTGGACATGAATAATAATAATAATAATAATATAACTTTATTTACAGAGGGTTTGCACACGTCGACAGTTACAATAATAAAATTGTACTGATAACCCAGTGGCCCTAACAAAATATAAAATAATAAATAATGACAATGCTTGACCGTTAGAAATAGAGAAAAATATGGTTAAATGTAAATGTAAAAATAGGTAAAAATATCAATTTAAAATATTTAAAATATTAAATTAATATAAAATTTCGTAATAAACTATACATCAAACCTTAATGATTCTTTCTGTTTCTGGAGATATAATTTATATAAACCACTCTTAAAACCCTTAATGAATAGAGATGTTTTATTTTCATTATCTAGATTATTCCATGCTTTAATTGCACGAACTGTAAATGTCTTGCCTTCTTCGGTTTTTTCTTTTGAAAAGTGGACACCTTAAATTTTATTTACTTTAACGAGTATTTCTATTATGAATGTCAGAGTTCGTTAGAATGCTTTCTTTAATGTAAACCGGAGTCAGTCCAGCAATTCGGTTGAACAACCGAGATCCATTATTGATAACAGTCTCTTGGTAAAATGGCAACCATCCAAGTGAGTTGAACAGGTTATAAGAGCGTGATTTAGAATCTGCTTCCAAAATGATTCTAGCTGCTCGCTTCTGAAGTTTAAAAAGTTTATTTAGGCCATCCTTATTACAAGATGTCCACACAGGTGAGGCATAAGTCGGTATTGGTTTTATAATAGTTTTATAGTAAATTTCCATTTGTTGGCCTTTTTAAGGTATGGGGAGTAAGGTATGGGCTAATTCTTCTTAAGACTTCAGTACTTATAGAAGCTCTTAATGATAGATCGTCCACATGTGCGTCAAACACTAAGTCATGTTCTAGTCGTAATCCAAGAACTTTGTGTTTGGTGACTTGGTCAATTGAAGAGCCATTTGCTACAATGTCGAGATATAACTGCTGGTTATCCAGCCGCTTTCGGAGGCGTTTACCTGCAATGAGCATCGATTTTGTTTTACTTTCGTTAATCGATAGCTTATTTCTGGCTTTTTCACTTACTTATATGGTATAAGTCATCATTTATCTTCCTAGACAGTGATGAATTTGCTGATCTTTGAGCTTGAGGATAAAGTAGCGTAATCAGCATAAACAAACATTCTTGTATTTGTAGTATAGAATGGAAGGCCGTTGATGAAGATCAAAATAAAATGGGTCCTAAAATTGAGCTTTGTGGGACGCCATGTTGTATCTTCATAAGACTGGAAGTTGTCGAGTTCACTTTAACATACTGTTGACGCTCCGACAGGTACGCGGAGGCGAACCATTGATGTGCCAAAGGACTAAAATGATACATTTCCATTAGAGATTTCTCATAAGTCCGATTATTTTACGCAACGTTTTACGCGGGTGTGAACTCGTGAAAACCGTATATTTGCATGACTAAGACAGCTGGGTAAGTCATTGTAATGGTCTAAGAAAAAAAAAAACCAGTCCATTTTTACACAAATTAATTCTTTATTGTCAATACAAGAATTTCATAAAACATATGAAATGCACAACTCTTAGAAAGCGACATATTTTTCATTTACACTAATCTCACTCTTTGTTCTGAACATTATACAAAATATATTTTATTTTTCTTTATACTTTTTTGTTAAGTGTGAGAGTATAGTATATTGAGATATAGTATATTGTTAAGTATTGTTGTGCATGTCACTTTCTGCAAAGAAAAAGGATTCCATTGTTTTTTGTCTGTTTCTAAATGACAATATTAAGATATGATGAAAGAGAATATGACACAATATAATGCGAAAACTATAAAGCAAAATCGTATTTTAATACTCTCAAAGTGACTGGAAAAGTCGTATGTGCCTCTCAGCCATGAACGCACATAATTCGAAAATAATTGGCTGAAACCACCGTGGATGTCGCCATATATTTTTTGAGGCTTTGTAGTCCTTTATATGTTTATTGACATGCTCTACATTTATTCTATACTTTCTGTGATATTTAATTTGCTTAGTAGCTAATCGGCGAAGTCTTCCAGGCATACGCCTCAGTTGCGCTTGTCTCCACGATATGCGAAGGATAGGACGAGCAGAATATCCTTTATCTGCAAGCAACTCAAAGTTAAAAGGAAAGTCTAATGCTAATCCAGGTCCTATCGACTGCGCTCTGAGATAAGTCCCAGCGTCATTCAAATGACCTGGAAATCCAGCTTGTATGAAACGAATGTGGCCTAAGCAGTCGCACACCACTTTGATGCTCATCAAATGGCAATGTCTGTGCCCATTGTAAAAGTTCTCTTGATTCTCCTAAAGCTGATTTATTGGGATAAATGTCCCATCAAGTGCTCCCACGGCGTTAAGAAAGTGTCTCCAGGTGCCTCAAAGATTTCTCCATTCCTGAATGCTCGGCCACGACACGAAAGAACGAAAATGGTGCCATAAGATTGGAGCAATCTGATGAATAGTCCCAGAAACTGTCGACATGCTTACATCAAAAATACAAGCCAAGAAATCAAGACTAGGATATTTGCGTAGCCATATCAGTACTAACAAAACCCGGTTAGTTACGTCAAGTGTATATGGTCTGCCTTCTCTGACTCTGGGTTCGGTGTTTCTCCTTGATATAAGAATTTCAAGACGAACATTATCAACCAGTTCAGTTAAGGACTCGGGTGTCTCTCCGGACAGCAGCCAGAAGATATAATCATGTCTCGAAAACATTCCAAAGACATCTCGCCTGATAAAATCATGCGAATTGCGACTTAAAGGGAGAAGAGACTGTGGAAATGGTTGATTTACATATTGAAATATTGTCGGTGGAAGTATGCAAAGTGAGGATCTTGAAAAGCATTCTTTGATGTGTAATGCGGCTTTAAGTACAATGCAGAAAATGCAAGTGCTTTTCGATCAAATTGAAAACTTTTTTTGAAAACTTACAGTTGTAAAAAAGGAGAGAGAGCCAGAGATAAAGACAAAAAAACTCGTGTCTAGCTACCGTTAGTGTTACTAGGAATTTACTGAATGTAACAGTGTTAAGACTGGTGTGTGTTTTAGTGTAAATGAAAGAATGTCGCTTTCTAAGAGTTGTGCATTTCATATATTTTATGAAATTCTTGTATTGACAATAAAGAATTGATTAATTGTGGAAAAATGGACTGTTTCTTTTTTTTTTTAGACCATTACAATGACTTCCCCAGCTGTCTTAGTCATGCAAATATATTGTTTTCACAAGTTCACACCCGCGTAAAACGTAGCGTAAAATAATCGGACTTATGAGAAATCTCTATTTTCCATGAAAATGCAAGTGCACGGGGGAACGCACGGATATTTGTTCGTCTTTTCATAGTTTAAGAATCGATTCCACTGAATTCCATTCAGCCCGGCTTATCTTCGTTGCTCTTGAATACAGCACATTTATTTCAGGTCGGCGTCTCCCAAAACAGACAAACATATAGTTTTGTTTGGTCAAAACAAAAACTACAAGACTCAAGAGTCTCGTCTCGTGGCAAGGATTTTTTAAGTTTGAATAGTTTTTAATTTATTTTCGTATCCAGAGCTCCTCGGTCTCGTTCATCACTCATCTTTGTATAGCGCATGCTCGCCAGGGAGTGATTGGGAGGTGGGGGAGTCGTCGTTTTTACGGCTTTAGTGTAACTCATGCGACTTGCATGATTGATTTACTATTTTGCATAATTTATGAATTTAGTTCGGCACGTGTTTAAAACGGCGTTTGCCGAAAAGTCGCTCCAGAGTCGTAATGTCAAACTTGGCTTGTTAAACCTTTTCTGGACTCGAACCTATTCAACAGGGTAGCCTCAACTGCAGCAAACGTCGTACTATGCATGAGCCTATTTCAAATGTTATAGGCTCGACTCAATTAAACTCATGGTTAGTTCAACGTTTGCCCTAGGCCTAAAATTTCCCAATATCAATACTGCCAAATGTTGCCCAATGTTGCTCAATGCCGCCCAACATTTGACAATTTTTCTACAAAATTAGCGGATAACACCTAATGGTGCCTAATGCATAGGGCGAATGTGGACTCCAAAGTAGGCCTACAAGATGAAAATGAAATATGTGTAGTACAAACTGTTTCAAGTTACTCTTTTGTTTTTGGGATTCTATGGAAGGGGACTCTCTTTTATGAAATAGGAAACTGAAAAAGAAAAGAAGAGGACTTGAGGAATTTAACTAATTCTTTAAAAAGTTAAAAATTATGATATGAAATGTTCCTTATTCCCATTGACTGGTCAAATAGAAAACATAGAATTGAGCCACCAACGTCATTTGATAAGTTTATGTAACTTTGCATTGTGGTGTGTTGATTCCATGCTTTATCAAAAGTTTGGGGGACTATGTCCTTCCTGCACCTTTGCTAATGTTACAAGTAATTAATGGAGTGACAATGCACTTAAACTATGAAATTGTTAATACCTAGATTGTGCTAAAAAAGGTCTTTGTACTATCTTGTACCATTTAGGTTTTAAAGAATTTGACATTTTAATGGTATATATATATATAGTTGATGGTATTTTTAAAAATCTAATTTACATACTGAATTAAAGTTTTCTCTTATGAGAGCTTCGATAGCATTTTGGTAATGGCATACAGTACTGAAAATTATCGATTTGGCAAATAGCATTTATGGTACAAGTATAACTTTCAATGTAACTTATTGCAAAATCTGTATCATACATTCTCACCCAAAGTAGGCAATTCAGACTACATTAAAAAAGGTTTTTCTTGAAGATTTACAAAGGAATGAATAAAGTTCATTTCCTGTATTCATAATTTTTATCAAATCCGCAGGAGAAGTTATGGAGTAATAGACCTTATTCGTGGTGTGACAATGGTTTCCCAATTCAGCTTGACGAACCTCCAGGGGATTCATTTTCTTTTGTTTTTACTCATCGAAAAATTCATGAGTATCCCAAAGGATACGGATGCGAGGGAGACTAAAAGGATACGAAAGGAATAACGATGGTACCCCGACGAGTTTCAAAACAAAAGCTGAATGAAGATTCCGCCAGAGGTTTGTCACGCTGAATTGGGAAAACATTGTGACACCACGAATGAGGTCTATTGTTGACATAAAGTAGACAACTGAATTAAATTGAAGTACATTGTTTTCCAGAGTTTTCTCCAAATAACCTCTCATTACCTTGACCATAATATAAGGAGCATGAATAGTATTACAGGGATCAAGAAAGTTGGGACTGTGAATCACATTTATAATGTAAACACTGAAACTTACTTTCAAGTTTGACCTATTGCAACGAGCAGTTTGTTTACAAAATTATGATTTTCAATGGCTTTTGTTTATTTGTTTCGTATTATGTCAGTCATGATGCTGTATATGATGGGAAGATTTCAAATATTGTTATATTTGCAAGCGCAAAGTGGACTGAATTCGTATGACTTGATCGTCAGCACGCACGAAGCTTTGGCGATTTGCTCGAGTCAAAAAAAAAAAAAACCAAAAATCTGTCGATTTAAAAAAAAATACATGTAAAAATGCACAAGATAATGATTCAGTTCATTATCTTAGAGGAATTCTGTTAGTTGAAGATTTTCTGAAGTGGTACTCAACTCAGTATGCTATCTGTACATATAATCTTCTCCAGCAAACACCTCGACGTCCAGCAACTTGTATTTCTTTCCATGTGCTTTTCGCGAGGAGACTGCGAAGAAAAACCCGAACCCCCAGAAACACGTACATTCCTTATAAAAGTTGAAAATGCCGAAATCGTCTCGAATGCAGTCGAATGCTATGAATAAATCACGAATCCTCCGAAATTGCATCGACGCAAGATCGCTAAAACTTCGAGGACATCCGTGATTGTTCTTTGCTTCTTCGTTGCTTCCGATGTCAACTTGTGTCATGCAGAACGCTGGTTTGTAATCCTAAGGTCATGACCAATAATGATTTCTTATTCATGTACATGTTGCCTTTGTAAGTGCAGCCAAAGTATTTTATTTTATGATTTCTGCTTCGTTTATTCTAATGTTCAACGCACGTATTTTTGTTGTTGTTATCATTGGCTTTGTTTGCTTCATTTTTTCCTTTCTTTAGTTTTCCCCGGGCTCATGTTTTTGTACTTAATGCAAATTTATCTCAGGTTATAAGTTAACGTTCGAACCATTAGTTATTGCGAAGAAATTATTGCGAAGAAACCGTTGCGAAGTTAATATTGCGGATAAATCCTAGTATTGCGTTGGATTTTGCGAGAAGCTGTTGGATTTTGCGAGAAGCTGTTGTATTTTCTTAACTCTCTTAGAGCCGGGACAGTTGGTAAGCAACATATAAATTTAATATATCTATTTTCTCTTTTCGTTTTTGTCTTTTCGAATTACTGTTTACTTGTATTTTCTCTGTTAGTTTTACGTTTAGTCTTAATAAACATAATCAGTATGAAACGTCTCCACGCTTGCTCTAAGCTGAAGTTACAGTGAAATAACTGTCCCGGCTATATAATTACTGGGTTGCCTGTGGCAAACCAGTCTTAAACAAGTACGTCTGTTTTTTTTCCTCCTCGACGAAATGGAAAAACTGCGCAATATTACTCATATATGGATTGGATGCCGTGTCGATAACTTTATGTGCGAGTTCACATGCAGGTTATTGTGGAATCGAATGTGCATGATCTTTGAGAATATATGTGGCCAAAATTTTATATCTTTAGCTTTTTATCGGGACATGAGCAAAGTCCATCCTTAAATAAAGTTGGCGACCTTCAATTTCACGCGGTAGACTTTCATCGCGGAGTTTTACTACTAAGTCATTTATTCTCATTCGCCTGAATCAGCGAGGAGATTTGTAAATGCTATACATATGTAAACGAACATAGAAAGCATAAAAAGGTTTGTTCGAGTTTTGATTTGAACGAACACTAAGCAAGCTGAATGATACTTCTAAGGTAATTCCTAGAAAAATTGTCTTATTTTAGTAAGTAAATGAATGTTTTATGAAGTAGAGAAATAAGAGAAAAATATCATATGCCCTTGGCAGGATTTGAACCCACGTCTTCGGTATTCTAGTCCGATGTGTTAACCACTACAATACAAGGACCAACCACGCTGGTAACGCAGCCAGAATATGAAATGTAGGGTATTATGTTTTATGAGTGAAATACTAACATGACGTCTTCCATCGGGTTCATTTACCGCGGGCAAGTTTGGGCAATTTCATATAAATGTCGGGTCGTGGCAAGCTAAGGTAAAATTAAGTAGTGTGACATGCATAACGCAACACTGTTTATTTGCGTTCGACGGCTTTATTGATATCTAGCCTGCAAAGCAGGCGTTCTTGCGGTTTTGGGGGAACTTTGGAACGTACGAGCGAGATTTGAAACCGAGCAAAAAAGAAGCGAAGGGGCTTACCTTCTTTCCCCTCCCCCTCCCCCAACGTTCTCATTTTTTGCTAGGTCCCATTTTTCTCACGGGCCTCTGGTCGAAATAGGAACCCCAAACCCCGATTCTTCCTCTCAAATCCATCAAAAGAACGCCTGCTCTGCAGGCTAATTGATATCAAATCTGTCAAACCAGAACCTAAACTCGTAGCTTTGACGTCCAGAATAAAATAAATAAAGGAATTCGTAGAAAAGCTCGACTTATTTCGTAGAGTAAATAAAAATTTTCTGAGTGTAAGTGCTGAGTCAATTTTGTCTTGTTTCGATTTGATCCCATAGTTAGATTTTTTAAAAAATTCCAAATTTTCAAAAAATGAAATAAAAAAGGAGGGTGGACGACTTCGCTTATACATGCAAGGAGATTACAGACTTTACTTTTAATGACATTTTGCTTATCCAAACACTGGAATGACACTGGAATAAATCTAAAGTTTGTTTATTGAATTATTTTTGAGTGACATACTAGATCTGAAATGTCAGAAAATATTAATAGTGACATTTGTTTCCTGGTTCTTCCTATATCGTTGATTCAAAAACTAGGTTTGGGTTTACCAATTTTCATAATAAAACTCAATATGAAATTATTTCAGCCCTTTTTGTACCATCTTTTATCACAAGTTGGTGCTGGGTTATTCTGAGATAAACTAACCCCAGAGTTAGGATTCGAGTTAGGATTCAAGTTAGGATTCGAGTTGGGATTCGAGTTAGGATTCGAGTTAGGATTCGAGTTAGGATTCGAGTTAGGATTCAAGTTAGGATTCGAGTTAGTATTCGAATATTGGAACAAATATCATTGGATAAATTCTTGGTTATTGCCAATAAATTTTTTAGAATCACCATGCAGTTCTTTTGACTAAAACATTCACAGCATACAGCAGTTTATTGTATACGTAATACATATTGACATCATTTCATGCACTTGTGGGCTACTCGAATTATACAAACCCCAACAAATTAAAATTTTAGGGCAAATTCCTATTATATCATCCATCTTTAGATTTACTTGTACGTAGTAATGCTGTGAATTATTTACTTCAATTTGTTTTTAAACAAAGCTGAAAAAATATTTTCCCCAGCTTTAAAGGGTCAATAATTTGTGTTAGATTCCAAAACGCGAAACATTTACTATTGTAGTCGGATATCGATGACGGTAGTCATTGCAACATTGATATTTTAACATGTGACGGATATGATATCTTCACTGTGCAGATTGTACGTTTTAAACATTAAAGAAGTAGTCCTTTTTAACTCGTAGAAATGAGTTATTGTGAGGGGTCTGAATGTCACTCATACACTCAATATGGTGTTGCAGATCGATATTTAATGGTATGTACATCTTGAGTTGAGCATCTGCCGAACCCTATACGAATTGTCATGAAAGCGAAAGCTAGCTCATCTACGGCATAAAGTCAATTAAATCCGCTGTATTTTATAGTCATTTATTTAATAAAATCTCTGGGCTCAGTGCATAAGTATCCACGAGATGGCCATATGGTGCGTTTGATCGTTCGTCGCTTCGCTCACTCGTGAAAATCCTTTCATCTTCGCGCGCCGCCCATGTAACTCCTCTATATATCCTCTATATAGAGTGATTTTAATAAAAGCGTGAAACGCTAATTACTAAATAGTACAATTTAGTACTATTTTGTTAAAAATTACTTGAAGCGTGAAGAGCAAATGCGCACGTGCGTCGAATAAAAATAACACAACACACAAGTGAAATGGTTTGAAAGTTTTTATCAATTCCTACAAAATCAAGACACAAGACACACCTAAAGCTAAAACAACCACAATACGCAAATGAAATGGTTTTAAAGCCTTTATTTCTTCGAGCTGCTAGAAAATCAAGACAAGAGACACATTTAAAGCTAAAATAACCACAATACGCAAGTGAAATGGTTTTAAAGCCTTTATTTCTTCGAGCTGCTAGAAAATCAAGACAAGAGACACATTTAAAGCTAAAATAACCACAATACGCAAGTGAAATGGTTTTAAAGTTTTAATTTCTTCGGGCTGCTAGAAAATCAAGACAAGAGACACATTTAAAGCTAAAATAACCACAAGTGAAATGGTTTGGCACACTAGAAGAATAAGTGCTACTTACTCTATTACAGCTCGCTCACCTTACAAATACTCTGGCTGGCAGTATACGTCAATGAATGTGCACGGCATTCAGTATCACGAAAGTAATTATACCCAGTCGTTTTGTTGCTTTTTGTACACAAGCGTTTCTAAAACGCGCTCGACTGCGCTTGACTTGATCATTCACACAATCGCGGTTCAGTGATTGCACGTGCACAGTAGATTTACTAATTACTAATTTGTACAAAATAGTACAATTTAGCATTAGTAAAGTTTCACGCTTTTACTAATATAAATGCACTCTATCCTATAAATTCATTTGTGAATAAATAAGTAAGAAATATGAATGAATGGTTGCATGAATGAATGAATAAACGAACATAATTAATTCAATCATATATCAGTGTTATACTCCCGTGTTTTCTGTAAACGATAACGATGTATAAATAATGTAAATATATTTATGATCTTGTTTATGCAATATGAGCAGCAGTAAGGGGGACACGCGATTGAGGCCTTATATTCACGGGTTTAACCCGGGGAATTCCGAACGGGGGTACAGTGGGTATTACCCGCGCGAAGTGTCCTTACTGCTGCTGTGTTGGGTACCGCAAACGGAGGTAAGATATTTGTTTGATATACGATGCACGAGTGTAAAGAGTTTGTTAACGGTATCTGCATAATTTGTCTAAGACCCAAAGTTAACATACCCAAGCCCAAAGGGTTCTGGTGTTGTGGTAAGAAAATGCAAATAGAAGATGATACGTCAGCACAGTGTTACGAGTGTGGTAAGAATATTCGTAATGCCGTACCAAATGCTACCAGAGAGCAGTATTACGCCAACGGAGGTCGTAAGAAGACCCCATACAAAAGAATAAAATACTTCAGAGACTGGATGAGTCACATTCAAGGTCATCGGCCGGTATATTTAGACGACGAAGTAAAGAAGAAAATCATAGACCATTTAGAAGAACCAACGCCACAAAGCCTCAGAAAAACGCTGAAAAAATTAAAACTAGGGAAATATTACAAAGCTATTCCCCATCTTTTGTCTGAAATTACCGGGAAGTCTATTCCCGAAGTTTCTGATATGAGCAGAGCCGAATGGATGTTTTGTCGGTTGGATAAGGATATTCCTTATTACCCTGACGTAATCTACGAAATATTTTACAAAATAGACCCCAACCACCCCCTGTTAGGTTGGATTCCGAGGCGATGACATCACATAGCAACGCCAACATTCCATTTCCCCATAGCAACCAGCACTTTTACTTTTAAAGTTGAAAAGTACACAGGGGGAAATGGAATGTAAGAAACTAATTTGCATACAGCTGGCGTTCGATATGTAAACGAAACCCTGTCACGCTCTTTTCAAAACGAATATTTATTGAGCGAGTTTTCGTTGAAGCTCTTCTTTTGCTTCTTGGTAGATCTTCCTTCGAGATTCCTCGGAAAGATCTTTTACGACTGTTTTTTATTTCTGATGTCCGACTTTAATTTCTCGTATTTTTCCTCTTCGGCTAAGATAAGCGAGAATTCTACGTCGTCTATCTTTCTGTCACGCAAAGCCTTTGAGACAAGGTCGGTAATCGTATTTACTTTAGCCCTTGACAGAGCTATTGTCGTGTCGTGCTTGGATATTTTGCTTGACAACTGTTTCATAATGCCCGTAGCAACGGCTGAAATAATACCACAGGCTGCCCCAACGCCGGCCAAAGGAACCCCAACAACTATTCCAGGGCCTGTAAGCGAAGTAGCAACGCCGGTGCCTGTTAATGCTACAGACATGGATCCTGTAGTTATCGCAATTTTATGTAGCGTACTCCGGGCTCTGACGTATTTCTTTCTGACGTTTTCATAGTGTTTTGTTTGTCCTTCCAAGTAAGCCAGTATTAAATTTGCTTTATTCAGACGAAAGTTTTCAGCATTCAATTCGTTTGGACCTGTGTCCTTAGTGGTAGTATGGTAGTTTGGAACATCTGGGTACAGCTGAGGTGCTGATGGTATAACATCCATTATATATACTAATGTACGACGCTTTTGGGAATGATATTGAGGAGCAGCCACATCACGATAATCGGGATTATACCAACTGGAGGGCCTTCAGGAAGATGTTTCCGCATGCGGACGCCAGTAAGTTCGAAAGAAGACCCGACGGGATTTACTTCAACGGCTCCAGAATGTATAGCAATGCCGACTTGGAACCGAAGGTGACCCATCCAAAGACGGTTACGCCCAGTTGGTCAAATGAATTATTATTTAGTACCAGTACTTATCCGATACCTGCGGTTTCCTTTGACAAACACCCAAGCTTGGACCTAACATTGAACATGCGGATCTCTAACAGCCACTCCTTCCCATTAAAGGTGCGAGATATCTTCAAGGAAGTTCCTATAAATCACACCACAGCTAAGGAATCTCATGAATGGTTAAGTGGGCCAAACATGCGATACTGGCCACAGCAATTGAACTTTGCCGTCTGGTGTGCTACTAGCGGTTGTGGTGTAAGTGTGAATTCGATGAAGAATTCGATATTCATGTTTCATTTTCACTTTACGGTCCGAAGAATATTGCATGAGATGGGTGTTATTGCCCTACCAGGCGACAGTGCGTTTGATCCCAGAGATAACAAATACGACTCACCTGCCTACGATAGGCTGTGTAAGGAGTTTGGAGTCGTGGGAAAGGATTTTAGATGCACCGCCGGAGCCAACAATGGCCTAGGACATATTTGGGCTTATTGGGGCGTCGGAGGACATGAACTAAGCGATAAGGAAGTCCATGCATTGCGGCTACGATGGAATACAGGCTATCATAAAGTATCTTACGATAGCAGCACCTTCTTTGAACCAAATGCTAAGACCACCAAGGAAGTTAGAGATGGTCCATTGTTCAAAGACGAGGGTGGTAAATACGCAGGGGCCAATCCATTGATTATCCGCATAACCAACGACGAACACGCAAAGCAGTACTTTAATTTCATACCCCCAGAAGGTAAAGGACTAACTAGAGCCGGTCTTGCCCGCCTAAACCGCAGCATAGAAGCTTACGTGTATTCTATTCTTGGAGCTCAGGTAAATACCCGATCAAGCATAATCGGAAATACCGGCGCCGCAGAAGAAACGCGCGCCGAAGCCTTGATCTTATTCGAAAGTTCAATTTTGGAGGGCGACATTAGCAAAGGCGTACATCGTTACCAACTAGCCATACAAAATTCTAAAGCAAGGTTGGACTATGCGGTAGCCCCGGGTTGTTGGCTAATGCCCAGTAACTTATCCATGAATGCCGGCTCCGTAGTAGGATACAACAACAAACTCCAAAAGGCTACTAAGGATATGAAGTTTGGAGTGAATGACGTGAACTCTGACACTTTTGAAGGGGCTCCTCACTTCGTGGAGAAGCCAAAGAAGAAACACGTAGAGAAACCAAAAAACGTAAAAAAGAATGTCCTGCCTACGATACCTGAGGAATATGACCATAACTTACTAAAAGCCGGCCTAGCAGTTGCAGGCGTTGGTTTGAGTTATTACATATGGACATAAGCAACCCACATGTGATAAGATCGTCGATCGTGACTCACACCTTTGCTGGTGATGGGGCGGTCGGTAATACGCAAACGATTGGTAATTCGGAGGTGTATAGTGAACACTCTCTTACTTTTGATACGTCGAATTATGATGTTTTTGCGATAGATTTCGCCACATTGAACTCACAAACACAGGCCTACCCAGTAATGGCAAAGATGGAGCAGGGTAAAGATTATTGTTTTACTCCCTATCCTAATGCCAACGTATGTATATCAGTAAGGATTAACGGCCGCCAACTTTACTTACATAGGGGGAAGGTGAAAAGCATTGCGGGTATCATATAATGGATAACCCCTACGTATCCGGAATGGATTGCGTTTATACGACTTACACAGGCGAGAAAAGATATGACCAAGCATCTTGGGTTGATGTCACTGGAATGTCCGTAGACTTGAACTACTCAGGAAAGAAGCTAATCCTTTGTAGTATTTGCATTGGCACGTATAGTCATGCCAACGTCGGCTTTCGGTTCCTGGATGAGAATGGCATATTACAGCCCATGCGCACGAAAACGAACAACAGGGAGCCCGCGCATTTTTTAGTAGAGCCAAACTAAAGCAGCGATGAAAATCTCTCGGTTTGGACCTTTCATATGATTGCCGACTGCCATGGGAAAGTAAAGCTGCAAATACGCGTAGACGACACAGGTATAACGATGATAAATAGTATATACAACCAAGCGGATCAACTTTATAATCACGCAACCATTAGCACTCTTACGGTGCTTAGCCTTTAAATATATGAATCCACACGCAAAGGAAGATTGGTTTCTTCATTACCTGGAGGAAAAGGACTACGTAAATTATAAGAGTGTATAGAATCCCATCGTTTCGGCAACCATGTTTCGGCTACCTTTTCTACTTCCGCACGGGCATTCCTGGTAGACACATTTTTGCATATTTTGTGTCCACTGCGCTGGTAGCAAGGGCTGCGAACCACCGCTCTTGCACTATCTTTGCCGTGGTAGCTGTGCCAAAGTGGCTACGTAGCCCGGTATACGAATTCCCTGTATTGTCTTTTGTGCTCTGTAGAGACCTTCCAAGATCTCCAAAAGTATTTGCGTCGTTCTTTGTTTTCCTAGCATGTAGCTAGCTATGCCTAGAGCTATGTAGAGATACATCTATATACCTATGGACCCACGGAATACCCCTATGGATCCATAGTGTTTGTCCATGGAATATCCATATCCACAGATATATATGGCAACACCCAAAATACTATCCGAGGAAGAGATTGCAGGATTGTTGGAAGATCGACGAAATGGTGTAGGGATGCAGAAGGTAGCCAAAAAGTACGGCATAGGAATACCAAAGATACGCAGGATAGAACGAGAGAACGGCGTGGAAGTAGCAATCCCCGAGAAGCCTCCCACGACGGATTTGCAGAAGCATTTTCTAGAAGTGCAGGATTCCTTTGCTATAGTCTTGGACGACTTGCAAAAAGCTAGAGAAGAACTACAGAACGCAAAGGAGGAGCTGCTAGCTAGGATGGACCAAACAGTGGAAGAGGAAGACTCGTTCGAAGACCTAGAAGAAATAGAGGACGAAGTAGAGGAGGTATCCACGAAGATGGACTGGCAAATAGCCGGCAATGTGCTATTTGCAGTCGTAGGAATTGGAGCCATCGTTTGGGCACACAGAAAGCCGTCCAAAGTTGTCTACTACAGACATCCAGCGGAGGATACGAAGCCGCAGAGAAATTCTAGGATTCCAGAAATGGAGTAGATCTACGATTCCGAAGTAGAGACATACACTATTCTGTCTTTCTTCTTTGCTTTGGTTGTCTTTTCCCTGCCTATTTTGCAGTACAAAGGCGGCTGCTGCGTCCAGTCTATCTTTTGCTCGTCCAGAAAGTGTCCCCAGACTGGAGTAGTAGCATGCTCCACAGTGCAGCCCTCCAATACGCACTCTGGGCATTTTTCGGAAAGGAACAGTATTGTCCTTTCTTTTTTCTGTAGGTGGTTTTGGCGTATTTCCAGCATTGGTACTCTCCTGGATGCATGTGCAGCGCCTGCGTGCATTCTTTGTTGGGTGGCGCTGGCACTTCTAGCAGCCTGTCTGGATTTCTGGGCATCGAATGGTCTATTTTCCTAGCCAATTCGTAGTACGTATCCAAACCGGGTCCTTCCGGTGCGAAGACAGTGGCTATGTTGTTTTCCCACTCCACCAATATTTCTGGGGGTAAGGCTGTGTGTATTTTGTTGTCGGTTTCGAACTTCCCAGCTTGGCAGGCCTCCAGTAGAGCTTCCGTAGCCCACACCAAGCATGTCTCTTTGCCGTTTCGCAATGCTACGCGGTGTCCTCTTGCCGGCCAGACAGCATCTATGTCTCTTGGTACTGCATAGCCTAGTATTTTGTACTCCCCTGGGGGTATCTCTTGCATTCTGTGTACCTTGGCCGGCGGAGAATCGGAGCTGTCGTCTTCAAAGAAGAACTTTCGCAGATTGTTTGTTCTCCTAGCCATTCTTTCTACGACTTTCCTATACTTTTCCAATTCTTTTTCTATCTTCTTCCTGTCCTCTTCCTTCTGCCGCAGGATGGAGTTTCTCTGCTCCAGGAGTTCTGCGTGGTATCTCTTCGTGGCTTCTACCCACTCGTCTCCTTCCAAATCGTCTCGAATATCTTCCAACCTTTGCTGTTGTTTCTTTTGGATAGAAAGGATATTCTACGGTCCGTAGGCACTTCTAGTATTCCGAAGAGACTCTTTTCTACTCCTATCCTTTGTGCCTTCTTTGTGCGCCATATCCACTCTACGTGTTCCGTAGTTGGAAGGAAGTCTGCGATCGTAGGAGGATCTTTGTGCACGCGGGTGGGCTTGTTGGACTCCGACAATGCGGTGGGGGAATCTTTTGTGTAGCATCGCAGTGGAGCTATTTCCACGGGTTCCATAGCGAGTACGTCTATGCGGAATATGGGACATTTGCGCAGACCAAACTCTGCTATAGTCCAAAGTGCGCATTGCTCCCATTTGTCGTTGCCTCGCACTCGTATGCCGGCTATACGACCCGTTCCCGCATGGCAGTACCAAGCAAGGAATATTTCTTTCGTCTCCTCGCAACAAATGCACAAGCATCTGTCCAAATGTTCTGCAAGGGCCAACCACATATTCTTCGGCGGTTGTACTACGAATATGTCTTCTAGAGGTTCTATGGTTTCCGCAATGGCGTTGGTGTGGGATTTGGAGAAATCTCTACCATAGATGGATATTTCCACTCTGGTGCATCCTCTTGCTTGCACGTCCGGATGCAGGAATGTTCTACGCAGGTGGTCGTTGGGACAATCCACGTACTCTGCTAGCTTTGCGCCCCACCGGATTTTGCACTTCTCCGGCCTCGAAGTTGGATACTATTTTGTTGTATATTTTCGTTCGTTTGCCTTTTTCCACCCAAGTACAAACGTGTCCACCCACTTGGTGCGTGTTGTCCAAGATGGTGCCTTTGCGCCAACCTATTTCTCCTTGCATTTCGTAGTCCAGCTGTCGCAGTCTGCGCACCAAAGCTTTTCTGTCCAAAGTACCCGAGAAGTCCTGTGTGTAGTCTACGGAATAGATACCATACCCATGCGCATGCAGCAAAGTAGCAAAGTGGGGCATCTTTTCCTACACGGCTTCTATGGACAACTCCGAGGTGTCGACTTTGGCTACGAAGACAGCTGCGTGTTCTCCGTGTAGTCCCTCCCACTTGGCTGCCAAATGGCAGACGCGATCTACTATCTTTCCCTGCCTGCAGCTGTGTACTATTTGGACATGCAAGAAGGTACCAAAAGCTTCCTGGGTCGCAGTGGATATTTTGGAGACCAGCGTTTTTGCGTTTCTGCATATGCGTCCATACATGTCGTTCTCTGCTACGAACCCGTATACAAACACATCGTCTACGAACGGTGGTAGGCCGGACAGCGGCTGCAGGCTGTTAGTACCTTCGTTTCCGCGCAAATAGTCGCACTTGGATATGTCTGGTAGTAGGTTTCCATCCTGTGCGTTGTCCAGCAGCAAATGTGCTAGTACTCTACTCTTTGCACGTATACCCATCTCCTGCAATGTTGTTGAAATACTCTGTTGCTCTTCCATGCTATATATAGGGTGTCGAAGGTTTTGGCTACTTCCATATATCTGGGCGACACAAAGACACCGTAGGAGGCGCAGCTACCACGGCAAAGATAGTTCCCCATACAAGGGGGCGGTGTCTTGTAGCCCCCCTTGCTGCGTGCGCCCTTGCTAATACTGTGGGGACCAAATCGTTCCCCTTTCTCCTCCACGGACATTTTTGGGGCTTGCTACCAAAAACAAAGGACACAAAAATACGGGAAATGTGTCTACCAGAAGTAGAAAAGGTTGTCGAAACGATGGGATTCTATACACTCTTCCAACGGACATTTCTGGTGCTTGCTACCAGCGCAGTGGACACAAAAATATGCAAAAATGTGTCTACCAGGAATGCCCGTGCGGAAGTAGAAAAGGTAGCCGAAACATGGTTGCCGAAACGATGGGATTCTATACACTCTTATAAATGTGACTCATCCAGTCTCTGAAGTACTTTATTCTTTTGTATGGGGTCTTCTTACGACCTCCGTTGGCGTAATACTGCTCTCTGGTAGCATTTGGTACGGCATTACGAATATTCTTACCACACTCGTAACACTGTGCTGACGTATCATCTTCTATTTGCATTTTCTTACCACAACACCAGAACCCTTTGGGCTTGGGTATGTTAACTTTGGGTCTTAGACAAATTATGCAGATACCGTTACAAACTCTTTACACTCGTGCATCGTATATCAAACAAATATCTTACCTCCGTTTGCGATACCCAACACAGCAGCAGTAAGGACACTTCGCGCGGGTAATACCCACTGTACCCCCGTTCGGAATTCCCCGGGTTAAACCCGTGAATATAAGGCCTCAATCGCGTGTCCCCCTTACTGCTGCTCATATTGCATAAACAAGATCATAAATATATTTACATTATTTATACATCGTTATCGTTTACAGAAAACACGGGAGTATAACACTGATGCAAAGATGAGAGTATGTGGACCGCGTGGCACTAATGAAATAGTTGACCTCTAGTTGACAGTCTGACCTCTAGCTCAGCTGGTAGAGCATCGGTAGTACAATTCCGAAGGTCGTGGGTTCGAGGTCGGAAATTAATTGTTTCAGAATTTAATTCCAAGGCTTTCGCTCGGAACAACCTCGTTCCCAAGCACTACAACTTAACTATATTATCTTCAACTATTTCATTAGTGCCACGCGGTCCACATACTCTCATCTTTGCATCAGTGTTCACGAAGATAAGTTATATGATAAGTTGGGTGTTGAAACAGTGGTAGTGACGGTGCCCACTACAGAACGATATCTGGGGCTCTGTTATGGGTTGGTATATTTCATGCGGGGTTGCGTCTATAGCGCCCACAGCGTTTGGGAATAAGGTAGTTTGACGAGTCGACGAGTTTGCGAGTCAATAAGTTACGGAAAACTTGGTAACGTTTGGTATGGTAATCCTTGTATCTCAAAATTGCAATAAATACTTATCTTTATAAGATCGTTTTGAGCCTGTAATATCCTCTATATATGATATATGTTAATGGGTTACCTGTGGAGTAAAATTATGGGATAGAAGCACATGGTCGGGGGCAGAGCGAGGGAGGTTGGCGGGCAAATGGTGGAATCCTTTATGATCCTTTATAATCCTTTATGATCCCTTTGATTCCCTTTTTTATTGTTGATCAATGTAAAATCGATGTAAACAAGGAAAGGTTAAAGTAAAGTTTACGATTGTCGATCAGAAAGGTGTTATTCGTCGATCAAACCTCTCGCCGAACCCAAATATCGTCACATATATTGAACGGTGTATGAGGTGTATCGAAACGGATATATGCCTGTCTCGAACTTGTATCTTAGTGTCTCGAAACGACCTGTCTCGAAACGACTGTGTCTCGAAATGACTGGCATTCATCTGGTATGGTTATCAATTAATCCAGTGTTGTGAGTAGACTTAAAATCATAAATATATAGTTCACATTAGATAAGAAGTTTTCTTTATAACTCTTTGAGACAAGTACTTTGTTTCTCCGGGGTTCTCAGTCAGATTGATCAGACAAATGTTAATCATTGACCAAATTACATATTCCATTCTTTTAGAAAGCATGGAGTTGGTTTTTTCCTTAAAAGTCAACCATTTTGTATGGTCCCACTGTGATAACCGTAGAATTGCTTTATTTGAGAAATAAGACGGTTCCGTGCTCTGTTCAGTAATAAAGCACACAGGAATTAGTGACAAACGCACGAAAGAAGTCGTAAGGAGAAGCAAGAGCTATAAAGGAACTGTTTTATTCGTTTTATCATACAGTTTCCAATTTTATTTCAGTATTTAATTTATTTACACAAAAAGAAAGAAAAGCGCAGGATCTAACAGAACTTTGCAGTTGCACCCACAAATGCATCAGCACTGCTCTGTCACTAACAAAGCACAGTTTTCTGCTAATTATCGTGTGTGCACTATCCTAAATATATATAATAAGAGTATTTTGATGGTCAGCAAGATACCTTAAGTGTATCTTTTACCTGACTTCAGTATTTTTTTATCAATTTTTTGAGAGAGCTAATTGAAAATTAGAATTAGGAAAAGCACAGTGGAAATATATTCACCTAAAAGAAGTTTTTAAAGTTGAACAGCATATCCCCCACTTCATTTGCATTCAACAGTTTAACATGCATTTTTTGGCCAAATACAGTAGCTAAACTATATGCACTTTGCAAGCTGAGATTAATATTGGCGAATGTCTAAATAGTCTCGAAAAAGAGACAGATCTAGATATTTTAAGTTGACCTTCCTAACCTCGTCTGGGTTGGCAGAAAAATATTGGCAGATGCTCATAAAATGCTAATATCTCTAGCTTCATATATTTATATTGGTGAAAATTCAAAAATATCCTGGCATTGGTTATCTACTTGATTTGAGGTGGTATTACATTGAATGTACAGTAGGTTAATGTTTTCCACTGGATATCGATATATTTGTACACATGTGGAAAGTTAATGTAAACCAAATTGGTTCATACAGTCACCCACAAGGCTCATGACTATTCAAAATGTAAGTGAATTACAGAAAGATGTAAACATCATGTACGTGTTTAGAATTTTTTCGTTCGTAAATGCACTTGTAACAAAATATACATGTAAGGTATAAGTATTCAAATAAATAAGACTAAAATGTCTTCTTTTGTGGATACTGCTTTGTGCATCTTTTTGTATGTCTTGCAATTATTGTTACCTTTATATGTAAAATATTCCTGCTTAAGAATATCTGTGTCTTGTATCACTTTTTTATTATTTATTGTTATTATTAAAACAGCACTAATTACTGCTTTTTGATTAAACTTTTATCTTTATGAATCTTTACCTTTTACAGTAATTAGACAATGGTTTTGAGTGGCATAAAAGTCACTTGTAGTTTTTGGTATATACACACACAAGAGACAAGTGGGATATTTTATACAGTGCCATGAGAAAGCATTGTAAAACTATTATATTCTGTACCATTAAAAAAAATCCACTTAGACTAGCTGCAATGGCTGATGGGTCAAGAAACAGTGGAATACCAACAAATATAATAACATCCTTCCTTTATTCTGTCAGCTAATCCCCTTCACATTTCCTTTTGCCATCTTGAAAGGTAACCATATACCTTGCATTGATGTGAGAACAGTGGTGAACTTGCAATGATATACCTTTCTTTAAACACCTTGGACAATTATTCACATGTCTTTGTCATGCAACGTCAATGCCAATTCGCTTCAATGCATAGGCATGGCCATTTTTCAAGATGGCACAGGGAGCGGTGAAATGGACTATTGGGGAGCATTGTCAATGATGTGGGATATTTCAACAAATTTTTATAATAAATGTCATTTAGAAACTTTTTTTGTATTTTCTAGAAATTATCAAGTCCTCAATGTCCACTGGATAAAGAGCCACTTTCTGAAAGAGAGATGTTCAGCTCAAATGTTCCGCTCATTGTTTCTGCTGAATCACAAGCATGGATGCGAATGGAAAAAGGAACTGATGTACTTAGAAGTAAGAATCTAGCTAATTTCTGGCAAATACAGTATAGGTGAAAGAATGGGGTGTATTGTAAAATGACAAAGTGACAAAACCTTTTATTAAAATGAACATGAGCACAGTTTTTTACACAGAAATAAGAACCTATTTAAGAACCTAGATAGCCTAAAATTGTGTAAAAACATTTGAACAAGAACCTGTTTAGGCGACTCTAAATAAATGTAGGTTCTTACTCGCGGGGTTTTACTGTATTTGCATCCCAAACACCCAAGATACTTTTCTGGATCAACACTCAGGGTCACTCTAAAATATTATTACCTGGTAATTGTGTTTTAACGTTATACGGATAGGACTTTGATGAAACGACCTCGTCTCATGCCTTTTACTTTATCCGAGATACATGTATAAAGAGGCATGCTTAATTACCAATCCTGCTGGCCGTGGTAGATCCGCTACACACCCTTCCCTTGAGAATAAAAGTGTGAAAAATGCTGGCCGCCATGTTGGAGACATGGCATAAGAAGCCAAAATTAAATCTATGCCATCGGATTTGACGTGACATGCACCTCCAAAGCTGGGCTGAACACTAACGCAGGCCCACGGCCAGTCGATTTTGTTTAGCTGGTTAGATTTGCCAAGAGTAAGACAAGAGGGATCAAGAGACCACTGTTTAAAACAAAGACACATTTCTATAGGTTCAAAGGCAACTGCTAAATCTTATGTTTTCTTGGGTTTTATTATCCTTATTTCAGAACACTTTAGTCATTGCGAATATCGAGAAGTTCCTTGCCCGAATCAAGGATGCAAAGGAAATGATTCAAATGAAAAAACTTGTATCAACACTTGAAAGAATTTTGTTCTTATAAATCATATTCATGTCACAATGTGGGGAAAGTTGTACGAATTGCCAGATGGAGGTAGAGTGAGAGTGTTTTCTTATATTTGTTTATTTCTAAAGATCCTTGCAAGACGTAACTTTTACAGGACGATGTAGGAGAACAATAGATCACAAAAAGTGTACGCCTAGATCAAGTCACTCCCAAACGCGAATGGCTGGGACTAATGTGTCGACAAGCACAGTAAGATGCAGTTAATGCTATGCACTTCCGAAACTATGTGATGAAAAAGTTTTTTTTGCGCTTCTTTGTTCGATCGTTCATTTCAACTTGAACTTTTGTCGTTTATTAAGAGTGAACAGTAAAGTAAGGGAGTATAAATAAAAAAGGTTTGAATAGGGCATATTTAAAGTAGTATATAGTCCAGTCATTTATGACAAAAATAGCTTAACCTCAACTAATTGCAACAGTAGGCTTTTCAACGGGTTTAGACTAGACAACTATCCTTTATAATATATCAAAAGTCTCAAAAAATTTAACGGAACTTCTCCAAAAAAAAAGCAATTTTCGAGCGCTAAGAAAGCGGCTCTGACGACTATCATGGAAACGAGCCTCGAAAAGACTTTGTACTATATTAATAGGCCAAATACTGGGTCACTAAAAAATAAAGTGTGAGAAACCGTTTTGACAATTATGTTATGTGTAAAACTTAATATGAATATTATAAGATAAGAATATATTTTCGTGTGTCGTACATTGATTATTACTAATGTAAAGTAAGGGAGGTCTGCAATCGTAAGTTTGAAGGTATGATATGATATACTACGCAGTTGGATACAAGATAAATATAGTGATGAACGATTATGATTCTGTTGATTCACTTACTACAAATATGTCCAATCGCTGTACGTTCAAGAAGAAACCCCACGCAATCAGAATGGTTAGCAAAATGAATAAATTAGAGGAAATAAAAGTGGTTTTGGCTCCCTGTCCCCCAATGTTTCAAGGAGCCGCGGCCAGACACGATGAGTGCCGTTATCAGCCTAGGACGGCTGTGGAACTACTGCCAAGTGAAACTACCATACTCGTCGGCACAGGAGGACACTGCACTTGCTAGTGTGTTGCTTCAACTAAGACGTCACCACTGATATAGCTATACAAGTATATTCTCAGACCAGAGCTTAAGATGACATTTTACGAATTAAGCGGAGGTCTTGGAAAATCAAGAAGGTTACAGGCACAGAGAGGCCAAGGGAGTCTGCAAGAATATGCGCTGTTCATCCACGCTATACTGGCGCGATACACACCGCTCCGCATTTTAATGTTTGGGGAAAGGTTCGGGCTTCTCTACTCAAGAGTGTCCTGCTGAAGTCGCCAACGCTTTCGCAGACTGTAAATCACAAGACTTCACACTCATCAAACTCAAACAAAAGAGGAGATTCAAAAGCTCGGTCTTATGGTAAGCCTGTGAGGATGTCTCTTACAAAGGACAAGACCTGGTGGAAGATTGATTACTGAAGAATATCATGCAATGAGACGTGGCAACAAGGTGGCAAATAGTTCTTTCACAGAGTGTCCTCACAGCCAGCAGAATAGATGCTCGTGTACAGTAGCGAGCTGTCTGTCATGGCATTCAATTGACCCATACCAGCACCTGAAGTATTATACACGTCATCAGATGTAACTGCACAACGACTTGCAGCAGCCAGAGAATTCCCATTTATGCATCCCTACCGCACCACCCCAGTTTACTCCAGTCGATTATAAAGTTTTGTACCACCGTAGTGGAAAATATACAGAAAATGAACGGGCGAGATTGCGTTAGTTCCTTGCACGGAGTCAATGTCTTCGTCTCCGCGACGCGAAGGACTAAACGTCCGACACTCAGGTTGTGCCGTATCTTCCGCTACCGGATGTACACACAAACTTCCATAAATCCTCCGATACACTTGTTTCATTTAGTAACACACGATCGCCTCCACGGCTAGGTTTATCGACGTAGCCATCAGCTCTTACCGGCATAAACACACACAATTGGCGCGTGCTCCGCCGCAATGCGTGGTCAGTGTACAAGATTGGTTTGGAGTAAACTCTA
>WHPX01001205.1:0-310000 GCA_011057435.1 Actinia equina
GGTGGGCGCCTAGAAAATGGAGAACAGATGACTCGGGTGAAACGTTGACGATTCTCTAATTCGACCATCGCCAAAGCCACCAACACTGGCTTAAAAGAAGGATGGTTTGGATTTCAACCTTTGAGCTTATCATATATAATGGAAGGAGAAGGTATAGACTTTGACCCCACTACGGAAGAAGGTCAAGTAGATATTAACGATGAAGAACTTAAGCCTTTACTTAAAGATGATAGCCCAGACCTACGGAGTAAGGTGGAACGTAAATATGGCTGGAGAAAGGTCCCCGCTGTTATGCGTCGTTTAGGAGACTTATTTAAGAGTGAGAACCCATATAAGCCCATTCCAGAACGCTTTCAGATGGACGACTTAGGTCCTGCTCCAGAAGCCCCCAGCACTGCATGGTTGGAAAATGTACAACGAGAAATGGACGAATCCATCGGAGAAGAACCAGATGACTTTGACAGGCTTAAAGAACTACTACCTGATTGGGATCCTGGTAAAGCGCAGTTGATGTTTGAAGAAGATAACCGTGGCAGGGAGATAATCGTAGGCAGGCTTGCTAGGAGCGGCGCCAAGGCTTACGTCATCCGCGATGGAATGGGAAACTTCTTTGGCGATCCGAGGATTCCACCAACTTTAATGTCGGCTATTGGCGAAACAATCCCAATGGGAATACTTGAAGACATACGTAAGATTTACCCATTCGCCAATGATAAGTCCTTAGAATTCCAACGCGGCAAGAGGGGTCAAATACAAATTCGCCACATTGACAGGGAAAAGTGGTATGACTTCTACCAACAAAAAGATCCCAATAAGCTTAACAATGCATTACCTAAGGGAATAATTGATCTATTAGGCAACCCAGACTTAGGAGCTCTTAGTAGTTTGAATAAGAAAGAAACTAAGAGATTACAGGATAAAATAACCACTACGCTTAAGAGCGCCAGGCAAACAGGCTTGGTGGAGAAGATGAAAGGCATTTATGTGAAATTGGATGAGGATAAGGAGAAGCTTGCAGAGTTATCGAGTACGCCATATAACAGCATCGAAGACGTAAGTATTAGGGAGACTTTAGAAGCAATGGAAGAAGAAGTGGCTGATGACGTAGAACAAATAAATGTACTCTCTGAGGAATTAGAAAATAGAGCACGCGAAATGGAAGAAGCAGTGGAAAACATCGAATACTTAAAGCAGAGAATGGATGAAAGGGAAGAGGAATACATGCAGCAGATGCGATTGATGATTGATTCCCATGAACGCGAAAGTGAAGATTATAAGGACCGCATTGGAAAGTTAATACGCGACAGGGATACTGCTAGGAAGGAATATGTCCTCGCAATCAAAAACGTTGGACATAAAGATGCGGAACTAGGACGTTTGACGAAAGAACTGGAGGCCTCTATGACAGAAGAGCAGCGGTTAAACACGGAAATCATCGCTAAGGAGGAACAAATCAGACAAAGAGAGCAGGCTATTGAAGACCTGGAGGGGCAAATAGAGCGGCAGCGAGAAGTAGTTGCGGACCAAACTCGTACCGAAGAGGAAAGGGAGGCTGCTCAAAAGGAATTAGAAACCCTGCAGGAAAAAGTTGCGGAATTACAGGCGCAAAAGGAAAACCTGGAAAAAGAATTGGGGCTTACCACCAAGGAAAAAATAAAAAGAGCTTTGGTGAAATATGGCATTCCACTTGCATTTGCAGTCGCCATTTCCTCCGTAGTAGGTGTGATCCTTAGCTCCCTTAAGGCTACGAGCGCAGGCGTAAAGGCAGTAGGCAATGGACTTGCTGCTTTGGGTAAAAAGATGGCAGCCGCTTTACCGGGGCTGCTTGGTAGCGTTCTTAGTTTGGTACTTAGAACCGGCGGAGAACTGTTAAAGTTCGTGGGGAATAACATTTGGATCTTAGTCGTAGCTATCGGCGTGGTTCTTTTGAAGAAGATGAAGGTGTAGGCTTATCCTTATGTATTACTGGTGGCTTATCGTCGTCGGGTGTCCGAGGCATCCTCGACTGGGGATAAGTAAAGATAGTATTCGCGCCACCTTGATAATTTGGTATCAAAGGTAAGGCGGTCATAGTAGAAATGGTCTTATGATTCCAAGCGAGGTCTAGAATAGGATCACTATCTACGCTCGCGCTATTTATCCGAACGCGGATGCTACTTAACTCGTCGGGATGTATTTGAAGCTTTGCATATTGGCAATTGGCTATCATATGAAACGTTACCGGCTTTATATCTTCCAGGCTTAACGGTTGGGACTCTAACGTGAAATGGGTTGGGTTCCTATTATCGTCTTTTTTTCTGTAAGGCAGTAATGGATGGTCATTCTCATCAACGATCCTAAACCCGACATTAGCCGAATACCCCGTCGTAATGCAAATGGTACACATGATCAATCCCAGGCCACCGACCTCCACCCACAATCCAGTGTCGCGCCATTTATTATCGTTTTTATACTCCTTTTCCTCCAAGTAATGGAGAAATGAATCTTCCTTTACGTGTGGGTTCATATATTTCAGGGAATAAATTCCCTTCTAGAGACTTATTACCGTCAAAGTGCTAATGGTCGCATGATTATAAGTCGTATCTCTCTGATTTTCTATGCTATTTATGCAAACGCTTCCGGAGTCGTCTACGCGTATTTGCAGCTTTACTTTCCCATGGCAATCAGCGACCATGTGGAAAGTCCAAACCGATTGGTTTTCGGCGCTCATGGGGTTGGGCTCTACGGAGAAATGCGTAGGCTCTCTGTTGTTCGTCTTCACACGCATGGGCTGCAGTATGCCATTCTCATCCAGGAAGCGGAAGCCGACGTTGACATGGCTGCTCGTGCCAATACAAATGCTGCAGAGGATTAACTTCTTTCCCGAGTAGTTCAAGTCCACAGACATACCAGTGACATCAACCCAAGATGCTTGGGTGTATTTTTTCTCACCTGTGTAAGTCGTGTAAACACAATCCATTCCGGATACGTAGGGGTTGTTCATCGCCATATATAATAACTCAGACCAATGCTTGCAGCTGTTAAACCGGCCTTGAGTAAGTTATGGTCATATTCCTCGGGTATCGTAGGCATAACGTGAGCCTTTTTTGATGGTTTCTCTACATACTCTTTTTTTGATGGTACGGGCGGCTTCGTTTCGTGCTCCTTCTTTGGCTTCTCTACAAAGTGGGGGATGTTCCTAAGAGTGTCAGAGTTCACGTCATTCACCCCAAACTTCATGTCTTTGGTTGCTCGCTGTAGTTTGTTGTTGTAACCCACAACAGAACTGGCGTTGATGACTAAATTACTTGGCATTAACCAACAACCGGGACTTAAGGCATAATCCAGTCTAACTTTTGATTGCTGCACCGCAAGTTGATACCTTTGAACTGACTTAGATATCTCATTCTCAATAACAGCGCTTTCAAAGAGGACAAGGAATACTTGTTGCGTTTCCTGTGAAGCACCACTGGCATCTACGATGGGGCTGCGAGTGCTAACCTGGGCTCCTAGGACGCAGTAAACAAAGGCTTCGATGCTTCGATTAATCCTTGCTAGATTCTTTAACCCAATACCCTTTGCTGCAAAGAATGGCGCCCAAGGATACTTCTCCTTACTCTCTATGAAATAAATTAAGTTTCCTTTTGTTCCGCTGCCTCCTAAGTCTGAGAATTCGAAGGAGCTGGGATATCCCATGCCTGGACTTTCTATGCTGGCTCCGACATACGAAGCATAAGTGTAAGTCTCTCCTAGACCGTAGGCGGCACCTTCATGGTTACGAAAGTCAGGGTTGGTAAGCTTAAATTCATTTCTTAATCGCTCCCATGCGACTTTGTCATATTTGTTATCCTTTGGGTTAAAGACAGTGTCACCTGGAAGTGGCGCGCCTAGCTCATACAATATTCTTCGAATAGTAAAAGCAACATGAAACCTCAGGAAAGGAATATGAAGCATGTCCGCGGCTATACCACATCCTTTAGTAGCAGCCCAGACAGCAAAGTTTAACTGCTGCGGCCAATATCGCATGCTGGGGCCTGATAACCATTCTCTGGATTCTTTTCCCGACGTGTGCTTCATCCGAGTCTCTCTAAAGATGTCTCTGACCGTCACTGCAAAGGTCGTAGAATTCGTCACGGGTATTTTCAAAGAAGTAACCATCTTAGCAAAGTCATCCGCTCCGCCTTTGTTATCGTAAAATGGATAATTCTCTGTTGCCGGTAATAGATTCTTTGGGAAGTTAGGCTTAGGTTTCTGCTGCACAGGCGTTGGTTTTACCTCAACAGGCTTAGACTTAATGACGTCTGTATGTCTTGGTGCAACGCGGGGTAAATGTCCCATATGATTCCCAAATGCGTCGTGGGGATAACGCCTTGACCTGCGGTATGAGCTTCCCATATCGTTTCCAAAAGCGTCGTACATTAGTATATATAATGGATGTTATACCATCAGCACCTCCACTTTATCCTGTTATTCCAAATGAGATGAACGCTGAAAACTTCCGCTTAAATAAAGCAAATTTAATTTTGGCTTACTTGGAAGGACAGGCAAAACATTACGAAAACGTCAGAAAGAAATACGTCAGAGCCCGAAGTACGCTACATAAAATTGCGATAACTACAGGATCCATGTCCGTAGCATTAACGGGCACTGGCGTTGCTACTTCGCTTACAGGGCCGGGAATAGTTGTTGGAGTTCCTTTAGCCGGCGTTGGGGCAGCTTGCGGTATCATTTCAGCCGTTGCTACGGGTATTATGAAACAGTTGTCAAGCAAAATATCCAAGCATGACACGACAATAGCTCTGTCAAGGGCTAAAGTAAATACGATTACTGACCTTGTCTCAAAGGCTTTGCGTGACAGAAAGATAGACGATGTAGAATTCTCGCTTATCTTAGCCGAAGAGGAAAAATACGAGAAATTAAAGATGGACATCAGAAATAAAAAAACAGTCGTCAAAGATTTAACCGAGGAATCTCGCAAAAAGATCTACCAAGAAGCAAAGGAAGAGCTTCAAAGAAAACTCGCTTAGACATCAGTTTTGAAAAGAGCGTGACAGGATTCTATTTACATATCGAACGACAGTACGCGTAATCTTATGCCATAAGATTTATGCTAATTTCTCATCTTATGGCATAAGATCCACTATCTTCTTGGAATCCATCCTAACAGGGGGTGGTTGGGGTCTATTTTGTAAAATATTTCGTAAATTACATCAGGATAATAAGGAATATCCTTATTCAAACGACAAAACATCCACTCGGCTCTGCTCATATCAGAAACTTCGGGAATAGAATTACCGGTAATTTCAGACAAAAGATAGGGAATAGCTTTGTAATATTTCCCTAGTTTTAGTTTTTTCAGCGTTTTCCGTAGGCTTTGCGGTGTTGGCTCTTCTAAGTGGTCTATAATCCTTTCCATTACTTCGTCGTCCAAATATACCGTATGTAAACCTTGGATATAACTCATCCAGTCTCTGAAGTATTTTATTCTTTTGTATGGCGTTTTCTTACGACCTCCGTTAGAATAATATTGTTCCCTGGTAGCACAAGGTACGGCATTACGAATATTCTTACCACACTCGTAACACTGTGCTGACGTGTCGTCTTCTATTCGCATCTTCTTACCACAGCAAATATACTTATTTGGCTTAGTAGGTACAAACTTAGGTTCCAAGCACTTTACACAGAAGTCATAAACAAACTCTTTACAATCTTCGCACTCCATATATAGACTAACATATTATAGACTTAAAACAGGGAATGCGGGTAATAACGGTAAAAATCGGAGAATTCACTTTAGGCGGGTAATCCTCCGGTTGTCACTGCGCTAGAACCCCCATTCCCTATACTACTAGAGACTAACGTAAATTCTTTCACACAGTTGGTTAGAAAACCTGAGGGGCGCGCTCTGAAATGACAATATGCTTGAAAAAAAGTTTTTTTTGGTGTCACGATCTTTTTTTGTATGAATTCATCATTTTTACTTAGTTTAGAATGTTGGTCGCTTAGCTATGACAACTGGTCGATTAATGATCTTTGGTCGGTTAATAGAGGTTCTGATGTACCCGATTTGTTTATATTCATAAATTTAAAAAAAGAATATTAACCTGAATAAAATGGATTTCGTTTTAGATTAGGAAAAAAATAGAGACGCACAACTCACGGAATAAAGCTCTAGTTTTTTCGTTGCCCCACGGTGCTAAGGTGTACTCTACTGCGAAGCCAAACAGTTATCTGAACGATCTGAACAAGGGGTTCATGTGGGTCCTATGAATCTACGTAAGCCTTACACGTGGGATTCAACTTTTCTTTAGTCATTTAAGTCATTATCGTTTATTCTTTCTGCAGCTTTCTTTCTCACGCTGAGAAGAAATCAACACCTGCAACTTGGGTCATTGAGTTTATCTTACTTTTACTCCTTGTAACCGTAAAAAACCTTATAGAAATACAGAAACGCGATTGCGCACGTACCTAAATCTCTCCGTTATTGCGTTATTTTTTTTAAAGCCAACATTCCAAGATCACCACTACATAGGGCTAAAAATATAAGCTCCTTGTATTCACTTTATGGCTTTGACGTGATGATCTTCAGAAAGCGATAATCATTAAACTGCCAATCCATGCGAGAAACTTTCGTTACACTCGTTGCTCTATCAACGCACTTCCTGTCGGCTGCATTAACTAATTCATTCTTAAAGCCGAGGCAAAACGTGCTAAGAGACTCGCCAGCGACTGAAGACTTTTTAAAAAGATGTTATCAGGTATGAGTGACCTTAGCCGAAGAATAAGTGTTTCCTATGTCTGGTTTGTTTCTAAATGATCCGTGGGTAATGAACCTTAATACGTACTTAACGCACCTTGCGGGCTAGTTATACTGTATGCGAGATAATGAAAGTTATACAGGGGTCTTTTGGTGCAGTCTTCATGCGTTTGTCAGTAGGAACTGAAATTCAGCTGTAAAGCAGATTTGATAAGTGGTTTTCTATCATACTAATCTTGAATATATAAACGTATGAACATTGGGTTTGAACTTTCGGTTGGTTGATTTTAAGATCAAGTAGGGCGAGCAAATTCACATCCCCCGTTACTTAGAAATAAACAGATATCCTTGTGTCACACGCTGCATTTTATTATTAACAACAATGCGGATCTGAGTGACTCATCACGCCAAGATACTAGTGTAACCGTGCATGTCGTCCCAATATCGTAGTAATGTGTGATTTAGATTACGAGAACACGCTATCTTGCTGTCCGCCCTCTATTTCATTCATCATTGACATTGCACTAACCAACGCGCTCGACAATCACTCCTTTACCTTGAACCTCGAAGTATCGTATTTTTATCGTATTCTAATATTAAGTCAAACGATATCAAGCCAGTAGGAAAAGAGACTTAGATTCAAGAACTGTCTGTAAGAAATAATTGTGAGTCCATCAACATGTAAAACGACAAGTGACGTCAATCAAGCACTGTTTGCGGAAAGGGGTTTTTAGACGTTGCTTTTCCACCTGATCGAACCCTGGGGCTAACATATAAGAGTCGTATGAGTGTGAAACTATGGAAAACCCAAAGCCGTACTGTAACTGTATCGTATCTTACAGTAGCCGTACCTAAGCGTTGTGATTGGATGATTAAGCGCAAAACAATTTGAAGCCATTTCAATGTTACGGTATGTCGCGGTGCAGTAAGATAGTGACGTACGTTTTCTAGTCACATGATAACCATTGAACTCAGTGTGGTCAGTCCACAGTGTATTGCCTTGTCATGCTTGAAAAAGAATATTTCATTAAACTAATTAGGAACTCAAAGACAGTTTTGTAGACTTGTATAAATTGTTGGCGGGGTTAAGTGCGAATCAGTTTTGGAACGAATCAGTTTTAGTAATGACATTGACTACAAGTCGTAAAGAAGGCCTTGTTGATGGTAAGCAATACTCCTAAATAGAGAAAGTCTTGGGGGGAAAAACTGACTAGTATTTATTTTAAGTCCGTCCTTTTTTTCTAATTTGTCGTAGTTGTTTCTGTTAATCACTGAAGGTTGTTTTGAATAATAACATGGTCGTATAAATACTACCATTACTAATAACTATGATGTATACGCTATTTACGGTAATTTTACCGTAGTTTGACGCGAGTGTTACAGCGCGCTCTTTCAGTTCGTAATACGCTCCACTAAATTTGACAGCCAAAAATTTAATTTTCAGTCAGGACTGCAAACAGAAGCGTGGTCGTTCATGAATTTATTCGTGCGCATTTATGCAAACGTTTGATTGATGTCTGTTGCAAGTTTGGGAAACCTATGACCGCGTGTGACGGTAGGCGCCCGAACAGTTACGGTTTTCGTATGAGTAGGAAAAATGCGCTACTTTTATGGTACTGTGACGGCGCGCGAAAAAAGCGGTTATCGTATGAGTAGGAAAGTTACGTTACTGTTTACAGCCTGTGTATAAGATACGATTGCAGTAACACTAAAATGTCCTCCCATAACAATGGTTATTATATGAGTGGGAGCCATACACTGCATGTACATGGTACAACATGAAATAACATTGAAATGGCTTCCCACAAGAATGGAGTCACACGAGTGGAAGACATACGGTACTGACTGCATGTACACGGTACAACATGACATGACATTGAAATGGCTTACCACAAGAATGGAGTCACACGAGTGGGAGACATACGGTACTGACTGCATGTACATGGTACAACATGAAATAACATTGAAATGGCTTACCACAAGAATGGAGTCACACGAGTGGGAGACATACGGTACTGACTGCATGTACACGGTACAACATGACATGACATTGAAATGGTTTACCACAAGAATGGAGTCACACGAGTGGGAGACATACGGTACTGACTGCATGTACACGGTACAACATGACATGACATTGAAATGGCTTACCACGGTCTTCCAGTAATTTATCCAACCACAAGGCGTAGTTACGGCTACGTTAAAATACGGTACTGATGGGGAATTTGTTTTTATCGTTTCCCACTCATATGAAAACCGAGCGATAAGTTGACAGTTTCGTTTGCGACCTGAACTTCCTTTATCAACTTTCAAACTGAATCTTTTTTTTTCATATTTATTTCACACATATTAACGATTTAAAAGTGAAACCTGGGACTTCGCCATGTTATATGAGCCTTTTCTTCTTTTCGTCTTTACTTCGTTAATGGTGTCAAAACATCGAAATGTTTTACATCACTTGTTAAGCTGACTCATTTGCTCTGATCTTTCCACAGTTCATAACGAGTGTAAATATATATATTCTGTCATCTCTGTATCTGTTGGTGTCACGCTGGCCCGTGTCAGAGGCAGTTCCTGTTCAGAGGAGAAAAGAGCCTGGCATAAGCCGTGGGTCAAAGAATGATCTAATGTTACCCAGCGAGTCTGGGGTAGTTATATCTCGAACCACTCCCGAACATCAAGTATGTAATATGTTAAGACCTTAGTAGCGACGATTAAAATACTTAGACGCACACAGGTAGCCCAAACTACATTTTATTGAAAAATATATTGATAAGACTCGGGCCATAAGAAACAGTGCCTACCACAGGTAGCCCAAATATAATGTCTTGAGATCCATGTCATTTCCACAGGTAGCCCAAGCCAAATTCTTTAGTTGATTCCAAGTGCAATAATCAAATGCAATGTCCGGTTCGGCATACTTTTGGTCCACTAAAGCGCGTGTTATTCACTGTTAATCTTTATTCTAGGTTTTCATGAAGGTTCTATTTCCGACTCCCATTAACAAGAACATGCACTTAGAGCCTGTCTCATTCATTAGACGTGGAACTCTTACCAGTAAATATAACTACTTGCTTTACATCAGACCTGATGGATCCGTGGGAGGCACTAGTAACGACAAATCTAAGTATGGTAAGTCCATACAACAGGGGAGAACTAGTAAAAACGATGCTTAGGGAAGGGGAGGGTGGTGATATTTTCTTGCTAGTTTTCTTGGTGTTATATAGGATTAGCTTGTAAAGATCCGTTTAAGATGCAAAGCTTTACCAGGGGAGGGGTGGGGAGGACTAAAAATGATGGTGAGGCAGGGTACGGTGGGGATGTTTTTTTGCTAGTTTTTTTGCTGTTATATAGGATTAGCTTGTAAAGATCCGTGAAAGATGCAAAGCTTTACCAAGGGAGGGGTGGGGAGAACTAAAAAGGATTGTTAGGGATATAGGTTTAGGGTATCTTATGGAACTTAACTCGTGGAACATAACTGCGACATCTTCCAAGTCTTACCATTGGATGAGTGGGGAAAGTGAAAGGACGGTCAGGGGTGGTGTGGGAATGTTTTTATTGGTGTTCCGTTTCCTTCCTTATCAAATGGAATTTATTATGTGATACAGACCGGTTCATCAGTAAACAACAATTAATTCTGATAAGATCTGGTTATCTCAGGTTGTCTGGCGGTTCAGACGGATACGATTGAGCTTTGCTTTTAGGCAGTCTGAGCATGAATGGATTTTAGTTGCACTTGGTGATTAGCATTATTGATTGGGTGTCATTAGTTACTTCCGGTGCTAGAGTAGTCACCTTTTTATGATTGGGAAACGATAATGAAGCTCAGGTACCTAGTCTCCCACAGCCGCTTTCAGTGTCGTCACGCAACGCGTTCTCCCCTAGAGCTACTCTGGGGAGAAAGCGTTGCATGACGACACTAAAAGCGGCTGTGTGGGAGACTAAGCTGTCTTACCGTTGCCGTAACTACGCGTTGCGATTGGATGAATTGGATGAAAAAAACAATGTATAAGAAACCATTTCAGTGTTACTGCATGTCGTACATACCGTGTACGTACTGTAAGTCGTCAGTATATGTACCACATGTAAAAAAAAACTAATGATGTATATACATTTGTTATTTATTTTCAGTTAAACTGAAATTCCATTCAGTAGATCACGGTCATCTAATGATCCTAGGTGTCGCTACCAATCGATATTTATCCATTACAGATGATGGACATCTTATTGGACAGGTACGTCTAGTATACATGAATTTATACATGAGAGAGCTTCGTTATTATTTCCTGGAGTCTGCCACAGGTATCCCATCAAACGTCCAATAAAGAAACTATAATTGCTGGGTTTCACTTGACGTCATTTCCTGTTTTTCGTGAGGAATGTTCATCAGCTGACTCACAAGTTTTCAAAAGGTTTCCTTCAGGCTGACAACACATGGTAGTCCGTGTTTGACCACAATTTGGAGCAGAGATAATGAGATTCAAAGACATTTATCAGCTGATTGAATCCCGGCAATAAGGGAGCAATTTGAAGTCATTTAATTCAATTCCCTGACCAACAGTTGCCTTCGCGAACCACGAAGTAGAGTGGAATGGACGCTTGAACTAACAGGTCACGTAACCCTACCTCCCTTAAATCGAGCAGTGTCAAAATAAATAACACCAACAAATGGAAAGAGCACCTTGATATTAGCAAGAAGGCAACGTTTTGGGTTTTTACATTTTGACACAACCGCTGGGTTCAAGGGTAGGGTCACATGACCTGTTAGTGTCACCATAACACATGTAGCCCACAAAAGGCATATCCAAGAACCTGTCCTGGGATACTAATTATAATAATAGTAATAATAATAATAATGGGGTTCTTCTATAGCGCATTTCACGTACTAAAGGCCCGGGGCTCTCTAGAGACTCCAAGTGCTGCTACAGTTTTCTAACACTCCACTATTTGTTTGACAGGACCAGCCATCTTTAAACTCCGTGTTAAAAGAGGAGTACTTGACAAACTTATACCAGTCTTTAAAATCTTATAAATACCAAAAAAAGAATTGGTACGTGGGAATCAAGAGAAACGGAAAACCGAAAAAAGCGCAAGACACCGATGAAGGACAAAAAGCCGTGCAGTTTTTGATTCGCTATGATGATGCCACGTGATCAGGTAGAAAGAAGTTAACCACACACGTTTTTAGTAACATGCGCGGAATCGTTGCGTGACGCGACAGATCGTTGCGTGACATAGTAAATTGTTGCATGACAAGGTAGGTTTTGGTGGTCGTCAAGTGCGTGAAAAACACAGAAAACATGTCTAGAATGTCAATAACCTTTTTTCTGTCAAAAGGCGAGCATGGTGCGGGCGTTGTGGTCTACCTTGGGTATAAACGTAGTTTGTTCTTCAAACCGCTGTGTATATGGTGCTTATGCCGCGAACTAGAAAACAATGCATCCTAAGATAGACATATATCAACCACACATCTATGGAATACCATTAACCATTTTTGAAAATGCGAGCATAATTCATTGTGGTCTACCTTGGGTATAATGAATATCTTTTGTTCGTCAAACCGCGGTGTTTGTATACACCTAATTGAAATAAACGTAGTCGGGTTCGAGAAGGTCATATCATCGAAGCTAAGACCGAAATGGATTTTGGGTACTCCGATATGTGTATTATATTTGCATATAGACATGTAAAAATGCACAGTAGAGCAAAGTCGGTCGACCTCGATTAACAACATGCCAAAGCCACGATGCTTAAGATGTGCACAGGAAGGGAAAGCTGCAATACGCATGAAATTAGCATAATTGTTTGTCTTCCCATGCTCCCCTTCGGTTTTAGCTTCGATGATATAACCTTTATTTGAACCCAACAACGTTTTTGTGTAGATGCTGAAGGTAAAACACGATGCATTCTCAGATAGACATCCTACAGCACCAGATTTATGGCGCGCTCATCAAATTGCACTGTACGATTCCGCGCGAGTTATCTAAAAACGAGACTAAGAGTTATTAATATCAATTATGCGCTGTTTGCGCGCACGTTAATAAATCGTTGAATTTATCAACCAATATTAATCAATCAATCTACCCGCGAAGAAATGAACTCAAGAAGGAATAACGTAGTAAGAATTTCCTGCAGCTAGTTCAGGTTTTTTTCGGTTAGAAATTTTGGGATATGAAAAATAATTATTATATTTTTTGTTCGACACGCAGGGAGTGAAATTTAAAAATTCTTTGATCGAAATTTTCCACATATTAAATATATACCAAATGGAGATGTGATAAACTAAGTGCAGGAATTCTTATACTTATTCTCATTGGTCTAGCTAGTTTGTAGGTAATGATATCTTCTTGTATAAGGAAGGGTAGCGCCAACTAGTTAACATTCCCTTCACTAAACTAGGAAACATAACCTTATGCGTTCTAACGAACCCTTCTCAAAAGTATCTTGCATGCGAGGCTAGCATGACAATACGAAAGAAATGCCACAAATTCCATCGAGAGAAAGTTTTTGAGAAGGTTCCATTGGTATATTAGTATACTCTAATCCTATTCGTAAATTATTATTGTTATATTACACTATATTAACCTATTGAACAGATCAGTTTTAGGTCAGTATTGCGCATGTTTAGTGAAGGAAATAGGGTTCTGTGCTCAGTCTTGTACTCAGAGCCTGCATTTCTTCTGGCCTGCGGCGAAGAACGACGCAGGTCAAAAGGAACGCAGGCTCTACGTACAGGATTGTTTGTACTATAACCTTTCTACTGTGGGTTGTGTGGTCTGTTTGTTTCTCGGCCTTCGGCCATCGATCTATTGACTCGAATGCCGTTCGGGCTTTGGGTCTAATTGTTAATTAGTCTACTAACTATTTCAATGATAAGTAAATAAGAACTACTTTAATAGTTGATTTATAAATTCTTTATATTAATTTATGTAAAAAGTTATTTATGATAGGCCACTTTTATTTAATTTTCATTAATGTTCGTCGTTTGCAAGATTTACTTTGGCTGTGCCTTGATTGAAATTTTGTATAATATTTTGAGCATTTTCTGTGACCTCATCTCCAGTCCTTCGCCGATGAGGAAGACTGGAGATGAGGTTACTGGTTATTTGAGATCATAGGAATGAATTTTGACTCAAAATTAGAACCAGGATCCCTTGATGCGGATTATACAATAGTAGAACATATCAAAATTTGCACTTGAGTTTAATAGCCAGCGCAGCGAGCTGGGAATTGGGTAGGGTTTTGAGAAAGAGAATTCCTTAATTCATCGCTTTGCAGGCTGGTATTCCATGGAATACCGCCAACGTTATAACATGTTTAGATTGTAAAATATTACTAGAAAAATATTTAAACTTTGGAGCGAAAAGCTCCAACATTATTATATTTTTGTTCGACAAACTTGGAAAAAAAAAAACCAAAATCATATATTTATAATAATATGAAGTAGCGACTGTGTCGCATTTACATGGGGGTTAATAAATGCGTGTAAAAAACGTGCTACCCAGAAGTCTTTTGGACCGCTCGTCACGTGATCGTTACCACGTGGTCTGGTCTTTACGCGCGGGTCGTTGGTTGTTGGAAGTTTCTTGAATGCTGTATATAGAAAAAAGACGTTAATATTGAATCATATAGAAATAAAAAATAATTGAAAAGGGTCATCACTGAGAGAAATATATTTTGCTGAGATCCTATTGTTTGTAATCATAGCCCAGATGTAAATATCTATCTTGAACAGCATTATTAATATCTTCAGATGTTGCAAAAATGTGCTGTAAGATATTTTTGTGATGTATTATTTAAAATAAAATATGTTTGATTATGTTTGTGTGTCACTTCTACACGCCTGTCTGTCGGCCGGGGTGTCGTGGGTTCGAGTCCCGCTCGAACCATTCGATTTTTCCCGAAGTCAAGTTCTGTTGAAATATTTCTGTAACGCATATCAGAATTATACTTCTCTGATGAAGTACTTTTTGTGTTGTTTATTATTTTTCTCTCTTTAGATCTCCCTTTTATTATTTTTCTTATTTTCTCCTTTTGTTGCCTTTAATTTGTGTACAATTTTCGTCTGTTGCAAGGCTGACCATTTCACTGTAGTTGCCTCACAGGCTAACCATTCTAATAAAAGAACTCTAATAATTGGAGGAAATACTAAATGATATTAGTATATTGTATAGTAGAAAAACAAAATTGTTACAAAGGGGGGTAGGGGAGATGACAAAAAGTCGATAGCGGGCGCGCATAAAAAGACAAAGACAAGACAGTTCGACAAGACACCATTTAGTGTTTCCTTCAATTATTAGAGTTCATTTATTAGAGTGGTTAGCCTATGGTTGCCTCACATAGAAAAGGCTTGTACAGTCCTACTTCCCTTTCTATGTCTTTTTTGTATTATCTTCTCCTCTCGGCTTTTAATAAAGTGTAGCTGTTAATTGTGTTTGAACTTGATTTTCTTTGGTCTTGACCGAGTCATCTCTTTTGTCACACCACTCACTGAGCTTGCTGGTGCTAAACACAATGAATTATATCAACCCAAAATCCTTGTCAGGTCAATACAGGTGGTATATTCAATATCCTAACCAGTTCATGGTAATATTAAATATGTGTCGTGTCTAATTCTTAAATGAGACCAGAGATTTAATGATCCCCTAGTGTGCAACCACCAGCATTTACTAACGGACAGACAGAAACCGGCCATATGACGGCCGGCCTCCTGCTGCCATGTCGTAGCCACGTGTATTTCCTTCAAGGAATCCAAGGGCTAGTCACGTCTAATATTTCACATGGCTGCGAAACGGCACGGTACACAGCCATGCACGTGCCCGGGTCACGCAAAGAAACCGATTTTATTTGATCCTAACACGGACAGTCGGATCAAAATAAATGAAAAACACTACCGACACGGTAACGGTAAGACACATCATTACCGTGAGTAGTTTTTCAAAAAATGAAATTCGCTTTACAGAACGACATCTTCCTTGACAAAGAAAAGACACCAGAAAGACAGTCAAGTGTCGGATTAATATGACGTCACCCTCTGATTAGTCTCAGCAGGGGGCAAACATGACCTGCCTCAGAATTTTTAATATCGTGGAATATTAAGAGAAATAACTGGATAAATTTGTTTTGCCCATCAATCTTCATAGCTAAAATCTCGAATAATAATTTTAGGTAATAAGGTATTAAGGTTTTACTTTGGTGTCCTTTTGAGTGTTGTGATCTTAAACCTTGCACTCCTTCACACGCCTTTAGAGGGACGTCTTCTGTCGATGTCATTTCTAAAATAAGCTTATTTGGGTGTCCTTTTGAGTGTTGTGATCTTTGTAAAACAAGCTACTCCGCACTCCTTATTTCACACGCTTCAGAGGGACGTCTTCTGTCGATGTCATTTCTAAAATAAGCTTACTTGGGTGTCCTTTTGAGTGTTGTGATCTTTGTAAAACACGCTACTCCGCACTCCTTATTTCACACGCTTCAGAGGGACGTCTTCTGTCGATGTCATTTCTAAAATAAGCTTACTTGGGTGTCCTTTTGAGAGTTGTGATCTTTGTAAAACACGCTACTCCGCACTCCTTCACACGCCTTCAGAGGGACGTCTTCTGTCGATGTCATTTCTAAAATAAGCTTACTTTGGTGTCTTTTTGAGGGTTGTGATCTTTGTAAAACACGCTACTCCGCACACCTTCACACGCTTCAGAGGGACGTCTTCTGTCGATGTCATTTCTAAAATAAGCTTACTATGGTGTCCTTTTGAGAGTTGTGATCTTTGTAAAACACGCTACTCCGCACTCCTTCACACGCCTTCAGAGGGACGTCTTCTGTCGATGTCATTTCTAAAATAAGCTTACTTTGGTGTCTTTTTGAGGGTTGTGATCTTTGTAAAACACGCTACTCCGCACACCTTCACACGCTTCAGAGGGACGTCTTCTGTCGATGTCATTTCTAAAATAAGCTTACTATGGTGTCCTTTTGAGTGTTGTGATTTTTGTAAAACACGATACTCGACACTCCTTCTCACGCCTTTAGAGGGACGTCTTCTGTTGATGTCATTTCTAAAATAAGCTTATTTTGGTGTCCTTTTGAGTGTTGTGATCTTTGTAAAACACGCTACTCCGCACACCTTCACACGCTTCAGAGGGACGTCTTCTGTCGATGTCATTTCTAAAATAAGCTTACTATGGTGTCCTTTTGAGTGTTATGATCTTTGTAAAACACGCTACTCCGCACTCCTTCACACACTTCAGAGGGACGTCTTCTGTCGATGTCATTTCTAAAATAAGCTTACTTTGGTGTCCTTTTGAGAGTTGTGATCTTTGTAAAACACGCTACTCCGCACTCCTTCACACGCCTTCGTGGTAGATCGCCTTCCCATTGTTTTAAGTCATAGTTACTTGTCAGATTTTTACTTTCGATTTTTTTTACTTTTTAAAAATAAAATAGAATAATGCTAAAAACGATTATAGAAAGTTTTACTATTCTATATTTTATTATTTTAAAAATAAAAAATAAATAAAATATATATAATTAAAAAAAAAAACGCAAAAAAGGAGAAAAAGCGCGAGTAAGTATAATATTTAGGTCACCCATCCAAGTGCTAACCCTCTTTAAAAGAGTTGGACTCAGTTTTTCGAACGACAATGATTTATCCGTTGGACCACGGTTCCAGGTGAATCAGCATAACAATAGCCGTGAAAACAATGCACCAGATAGATTAGACTTTTTAACAGAATATTTTCAACCTATTCCGTACGTGGCAGAGATGCAAGGGATTAGCCGATATGGTCTGGGGGCCGGTTGGTCTCTCCCCTGATGCTTCGGCTAGAACATTTTCTTGCGTAATTCGTACACCCAAGGGCAGAAGGATTTAATTGCCGTCAGGTCCGAAGTCCATACGCCGCCTCAGCTCTGCGGATGTCTCGGGGGTATGGCACATTCAAATCGATTTTTAAATAATTTCTGGTTCTTTTTGTTGGGTTCTAATTCCGTTTTGCATATATAATATCTTTTTAAAATCCATTTTTTATTAGATTTAAATCTTAACAATAAGGCAATTTTTTAAAGGGGAAAAAATTCTGGCCCAGTTTCCTAAAACAATCGTGCGTTCTGATTGGCTGTTTGAGCGGGCGGTATTTTGTCAGTATATGCCCGCGCTCGCGGTCGGTATCGGTCTGTAAATAACATATATATATGTTATTTACCGGCCAGGAGGTGCGGATAGGGAAAAACTGTGCCCGAGGTCTTGAATATACGGACCGAGGCCGTTAGGCCGTTATCCGGACCGACTATAGGACGGTAAATAACTTATTTATTTTTTTCCCGTATTTTTTTTATACTTGTTTTGGTAATCGTTTTGTGTTGTTTTAGGCAAAGGATGGCAGATACTGACAAAATACCGCCCGCTCAAACAGCCAATCAGAACGCACGATTTTTTAGGATACCGGACCGAAAAAAAAATAAAAAATATATATATGGTCATTTCAAAAAAGGATACTCTTAAACAGTGGCCATTTGTAAAAAGGATGCTCTTCTATATGGTCAAGTATACCCTTATCAAAATATGATCATTTGAAAATAAGATACTCTTAATTATGGTCATTTGTAGAAAGGATATCCTTAAACAGTTTCTAGTTGAGCTGGCTCATTTTTTAAGCGACTTGAAGTTGTGAAAGGCTTGTATGGCACTCTTCTTCAGTCGTTTCATCTAAGGCTCGTAATTTACCTATTACGTATGTTCTTATTTGATATCCGTGCCCATCCCACATGGCTATGTCTATTACTTCCAAATTGTACGAGAAGATCGTGCGATTTTTTGTTTATAGTTCACTCAAGAAAATTTCAGTAAAATATGCGAAGCGACGCGCCGTGATCTTTTCTATTTGGCGGCCGATTTTTAGTCCATCGCGCAACTGAAATGCATAAAAAAGATTAGTTCTTTTTAGTTTTTACGGCTTTTTTTCGCTGTTGGCATTGTTTTGGCCGTGTTTCCAACGCGACTTAATTCGGTACTCCTACGGAGTACAATTAATGCTATAATTGTGCTCCTCTCGACCAATCAGAGTCGAGTAATTTCGTTGAGTGTACTATAAAAAGCTAAACAGCTGGATCAAATTATTCCCTAGTATTTATATTTCAAGTTTTTCAGTTCTTTAAGAAATAAGCAAACTATGTATTTCGTCGAAATTTTCATAGATTCCGTGACTTTTGCGCGATGTGACATTCTAGCGTGACGTATTGTGGTGGCGGGAAAACAGCTCAAGTTCGATCTTGCCCATGTGACGTAAGAATTTTCAAACTTCCAAAATGGCGGCGAAGGTGAGTTTTCTAAACAAGAACGAATAGTTCTATAAGTTTAATGGTTAAAATGCCAAAATTATTAATATTGTTATATAATTTGAGAAAGTCCAAGGGTTGAAAAGCCTTTCAAGCAGCTCTAAAAAAGGATTTCACCGTTTTCGAAATTAAGAATTGGTAAACCATATTTGAGGTTTCACATTTAGACTTCAAGCTCATGTCAGCTTGGTTTTGAATTATCACAGAATCTTACAGTTAACTTGCATAATACCAATTTATTTTTACAAAAATTTTTTTTGAGTTGAGTGCATACCATATATCCGTGAAAAACTTCGTAAGAAATTTCACAAATTTGCACAAATTAGTAAGCTTCTTATTAAAATTCAGTAGACCTCGGTCGACCATAGACCCACAAAACTTTGCACTAATTTGTACAAATTTGTTTGTTGACTTTTTCACGGATATATTACATATTTATGTTTATATTTTACTTGTCTGATGCACTAGGATGCTGTAGCTATCATACTTGATGTTGGGGTGTCCATGAGCCAGGCCCCTCCAGGACATGAGACACCGCTGGAGACGTCCATTAAGGCTATCAATATGATTATACAACGAAAGGTTTGATAGTACAATATGCTAGTTATATTTTGAAATATCTGAGATCCATGAGCTGGGGAGGGTGCATACTCATTTGATTATTTTGAAGCAACTTGAAGGGCAGAAACATTATTTTTGCATGACCAGAGGTTTTATTTCCCAAAGAAGAAAAATATTGTATTGCTTTGCCCAACAGTTTGGCCTGCTATGAAACCATTTTAGTTCCAAGAGAACTAAAATGTGAGGCCAAGAAGGATTATGGGACAAAGAATGGATCAGAAAAAATTCTGCATTACTACTCTTTTCATTGCTACGTGCTGATCAAGACAACAGTCACGAGAGGGAAATTGGGCAATACACTTCCGTTAATCAAATAAATTAGTTGGTACCTTTATATTCTCTGATTAGCTGAATTGTATTGCCCTATTTCCCTGTTGCGACTGTTGTCTCAATTAGCGAAAAGAGTGGTAAAGAAATCCATTTTATTCTATGATTTGTTGGTGTTTGAGCACTTCTCTAAGTTGCTATTGGCAAACAATCTTCTGGAAGTACTAACAGGAAATAATTCACATCCCTTAATTCTTATCATTTTCACCTTGTTATTTGCCTTGTAGCTCTCTGAGTGACTGACGATTTTGAAATAAGTATGGTATATCCCAGCGTAGTTAATAGAGGGGAATCCATTCCCCTCTATTAACTATGATCCCAGTGACATGTATTGATGGTAGTGATATAATGATGCTTTTGTTCATTATAAAGTGTTGAATATCATTTCAGATGTTTGCTAATGCTAAAGATGAATTTGCCTTAATTCTTTTTGGAACTGATGGCAAGTTTTTCAAAATTTCTGGTTTTATTCAAAATAATTCAACAGGGCTTAAAAACATTGGCCAGGCATTGGACAATAGGCCAAATGCAAAACTTGCACCGATGTGAGGCTTATAGTTGTAAACAAAGGGATCTGGCATGATTCCTGATTTTGGAATCACGCTAGATTACTTTGAATCACGCCAGATCCCTTTGTTCACAACTTAAGCCTCACATCGGTGTGAGTTTTGCATTTGGCCTAGCTATGTTACTACTAGGGATTACATCCTTTTCATTTGTGAGAAATATGTATTTCGATAGAATATCTATGCATATCTTGATAATAGACAAAGAACAGGAGGGAGGTGTTAGAACAGGGACAACAATTATTATGAGCTTGTAGTAAGTAAAATTTAAATAATTGTTGACCATGAAACAATTGTAAATGTGCTTTGCTGTTTTAGGGACTGCAAATCATCTAAATGAGACTCATGGAGGCTATGAGAATATAACAGTTGCTAAGGAACTAGGTCCTCCTGACTTAGAGCTGTTGAGATTTCTTCACAATAATATAACATCAGGTAAACATCAAAATACATAGAGATTATCACATGTTAAGAGCTTGATAGTCTGTATGTTAACAACAAAAAATAACAATATTTTTAATCTAAACATGATAATATTATGATAAATTTTCATTTTCAGGATCTCAAGAAACAGACTGTATCCTTTCAAACACCAAAACAGAAAGTCCAAACTTTTCATGATGGATTATTTCAAAAATGATTAATTTAGGCTGCATTCATAATGTATGGCATGGGGGGGGGGGGGGGGGGGGGGGGGGGGGGGGGGCAGGTGAGACTGAGGGGGGATTGGGAAAATTTCGGTGGAAAAAGGGGGATGGGCAAATCTTTAACAGAAAAGTTTATGGAAGAAGCTACAAGCCTTGCTTAGGGGGGATCATATTTTTTGCATGACTTTAAGGGGAGTATTAAGAATTATTCTGGACATTTCAAATTTTCACCTCCCCCCCCATCTGCCATACATTATGAATGCAGCCTAAGACTTACTTTCTCCATCTAAATAGGAAAAAAGGGGGATGCACAATAATTATGAGAAGAAGCTGCAAGCCTTGCTTTGGGGGGATCATATTTTTTGTATGACTTTAAGGGGAGTGTTAAGAGTTGTTCTGTACATTTGAAATTTTCGGGTCGGTGTACACTGGTAGAATGAAGCTTGGGATTGGATAAAATAACAAAAACAAAGAAATATGATATCATGCTTCATTTTTCATCATCATTCAATGCATTGCTATTTGTGTGTAGAGATTAGACGTCCCTTTATAATAATTATCTATTCCATCTTGAACAGTAATCAAGCCTGTGCATGATAGAGACACTAATGTGAATGATAAGAATAATAATAACAAGAATAGTTAAATAATTATTATTGTTCAAGGTGCTAGAAAGGGTCTCTATCATTACAAGGTCAGTGCCGTTCTGGCTTCAATGAACAGCCATGGTAACCTTATTGTGAAGAGACTATTTAAAAAATGCACAATTTATCTATGCCAATGTCAATTCTATGATAAAGTATGAAAACTATAAGTATAGATTTGAATCTTAACTCACCATTCAGTCATTGATGCTGTTGTTGTTGCTATGGATTTGTTGAGAGAAAGAACGAGGTAGTTTTAATCTACTTGTCTACACTATTAATTTTATGATTCATAATCTAATAACTGAGTGTGCAAGCCATACCTTACCATAAACATCTGAACGCAACCCACAAAAATCCCACCAACAACCCTACCAACAGGTAACTGACACCCTACCATCAACCTACTGACACCTTACAATCAACCTAATGACACCCTACCATCACCTTACTGACACCCTACCACCCACCTACTGATATCCTACCATCACCCTATCGACACCCTACCACCCACCTACTGATACCCTACCATCAACCTTAGCTGACACCCTACCATCAACCTACTGACACCCTACCATCAACCTACTGGCACCCTACCATCAACCTACTGACACCCTACCATCAACCTACTGACACCCTACCATCATCCTACTGATATCCTGGTATCAGCCTACTGGCACCCTACAACCCACCTACTGATACCCGACCATCAGCCTACTGACACCCTACCACCCACCTACTGATACCCTACCATCACCCTATCGACACCCTACCACCCACCTACTGATACCCTACCATCAACCTTAGCTGACACCCTACCATCAACCTACTGACACCCTACCATCAACCTACTGGCACCCTACCATCAACCTACTGACACCCTACCATCATCCTACTGATATCCTGGTATCAGCCTACTGGCACCCTACCACCCACCTACTGATACCCTACCATCAACCTTAGCTGACACCCTACCATCAACCTACTGACACCCTACCTCCCACCTACTAACACCCTACCAACACCCTACTGACAACCTACCATCATCCTACTGATATCCTGGTATTACCCTACTGACACCCTACCACCCACCTACTAATACCCAACCATCAACCTTAGCTGACACCCTACCATCAACCTACTGACACCCTACCATCAACCTACTAACACCCTACCAACACCCTACTGACACCCTACCATCATCCTACTGACACCCTACCATCATCCTACTGATATCCTGGCACCACTTACTTTCAAAACATACTTTTCTCCCACCAGGGGCAAGAAAGTTGAAAAAAAGATCTACCTGTTCACAGACCTAGGCTCACCTTTTGGTAAAGATCAACTTGATTTGATCATCAATGGACTCAAAGAAATGGAAGCACAGTTTATTCTTGTGTAAGTGCATCGACCAAACATAATGCTTGTTTGATTCTATAATTGGCCTGTATCATTATAACGTCAGATGAAAACAATCTACTTTATTACAGATAAGAACATACGTAATAGGTACATTAAGAGCCTTAGATGAAAGGACTGAAGAAGAGTGCTATACAAGCCTTTCACAACTTCAAGTCACGTTAAAAAAAACTGTTATTGCGAAAAAATTATATTGGCTAAACGCAGGCAACAGCATGCTGTCAATCATGTGACTACCATATAAAGTATAAAGAAATAATTTATTTATTTATAAAATATTTTTTCTTTTTTAAGGGGACCGGATTTGTATGATGACGACGGCGATGATAATAGTGATAATGCACAAGGAGCAGACACTGATGGAAATCAACCCTCTACATCTAGTGGAAACGGCCCACACCCACCTAGAAAACCCAAGACACCACAACAGGTATAATGCACTAAAGATGACTAATAATAATAATAATAATAATAATAATAATAATAATAATAATAATAATAAAGATGACTGAAAATTGTACACTACTTGCCATACATGGGTTTACGAATTGGACTGAAATTACTCTTGAAGACCTCAATAACAATAATTAATACTATGAATGAATGAATGAATGAAACCTTCATTTGAAAATGAATAAAGCCAGGGTAGTCCCTTCAGAACTAATAAAAAGCTCTGCTATCAATGAGAGCCACGGCAATACTACCTAATGTTAAAGTTGATTGTATGACTTACTAATATATCCTGTTGTCCTCTTGAAACAGCTTGCTGGTGAAGAATGCATAAAACATGTATTGGAGGAAGTTGATGGACAAACATACTCATTCAGGTTATTATTTCGATAGAAATGATTGGTAGTTGGTTAGATAAATGTACCCTCTCCACCTTGGGGCATATTATTTTCCAAACCAATGTAGTTTTGTTTAGTACAGTGTAATTTCTTTGTTTCACGATTGTGAACAAAAAGACACGGGGAGGAAGGAAGGGAGGGAGGAAGGAAGGGAGGGAGGGAGGGAGGGAGGGAGGGAGGGAGGGAGGGAGGGAGGGAGGAATAGATGGATGGATAGATGAATAGATGAATAGATAAATAAATGTTTCAATAAATGTTTCAATAAATGTTTCAATAAATGTTTGGATAAATAGATGGATGGATGGATATATGGATAAGTGATCAGATGGATGGGAGGATAGATGAATAAATGGGGGAATGGATGGATAAGTAAGAAAATGGATGGAGTGATGTCCGTCCTTCCTTGGAGAATTGAACAAGAGACGAAGGAGTACTTTTGAGAGGGGTCCATTGTATATAACTACTATAATCCATTTTTCTGCAGTTGTGTGCTACCAATGCTAAGTTTCTTTGAGTGCCGAAGAATCAAACAAACCACTGTGTTCCGAGGTCCATTAGAGATTGGTACGACACTCAAGATCAATGTTTATGCTTACAATAGAGTGAGTCAATACATTCTATTCTATTCTCAGTTATTATTATATATCTATCCTGTTCGACATTTGACTTGTGCTATTAGTTGTTTATCCTGTTCAATTTTGACCTGCAGTACTGTTTTTTCATTTATTTATTCGACTCTGATCCGCAGTATTTGATTCGGACTCCAAGTATTCGATTTTGACCCGAAGTTTTCGATTTCGACCCGAAGTATTCGATTTTTTCACTAGAGACCTTTATTTAGGTTAAAAATTGAGTAACCAGGAAAAAAGGGATATGTTTATTATTATTATCACATTTTACACATGTAACACAATTTACAAGTATTTATTTGATGTATTTATTTTACAGGTGAGAGAAGAAAAACTGGCTTCATGGAAGAAGTTGTCAGCAATTTCACAAGCCTCGGCAAACCCTGATAGTATGGAAGTTAAAATGGAAAGATCGTATCACTTGAATGATGAAGACCAGACTGAAGTTCAAAAAGATGATGTTGCACAAGGTAGCGATTGTGAACCCTTTGCCCTGCCCTGCCCTGCCCTGCCCCATCCCGCCCCGCCCCAGGCTTATTTTGACTTGGAACTCCAGCTTGTTATTAGGCCAACACAGCATGTCCCAGTATGTTTTTAGCTTAATATTTTGACAGAAATCAGCCCAAGATGGAAATATTTGATGACCGGCCGGTGTGGGCAAATTCCAATTTTGGGACCAACGTTAATCTGGCCTAATTTTGACTATAAACATTATATAACTATTCAAACATTAGTTATTAGATAAAGAGAACATATTTCAGTAGATTTTTAGCTTGAAATTGTTTTGGTCAAAATCAGCCTAAAATGGAGATTTTCGATGACCAGCCGGTGGAAGCAAATTCCAATTTTGGGACCCATCTTAATCAAGCCTAATTTGGACTTGGAACATTAGCAAACTACTCAAACTTTATTCAGTGGACAGAGAGTAGTTTGGTATTCATCTAAATCAAGTGGGGAAGGCATTTGTTTAAAATATCAAACTTTATATCTTTGATATCAAGCTGTTTATTGGTAATGTTTTGTAGGCTACCGATATGGTAAAACCATTGTACCTTTGACCAAAATTGACAAGGACAGCATGAAGTTAACAACTGAAAAGTGTCTGTCTGTCCTTGGATTCACCTCACTTGATAATGTAAGTTTTTTAGTTTTTCGTTTACAGCGTACGTTAGCCGCGTACATGTTACGCGTATGTTACAGGAAGTCATGTGGTGTGAATCTTCTTTTTAGATCAAAAGGTATCAGTTTATTGGTGAAAATGTTGTGGCATTCACATCCCAGCCAGAAGATGTGGTGAGTATGGATGATTAATTAATGCATAAGTATTGGAGCAATGAGTATTGAATACTTGATGATGATGATGATGATAATGGTGGTGGTGATGGAAGTGCGAATGATAATGATGATGGTGTTGGTGGTGTTTTTGATGATAGTCATGATAATGATGATGATATAGATGATGATAATGATAACGATAATGCTGGTGATGATGCTGATGATGCTGATGCCGATGATGATGGTGGTGGATGATAATGCTCATGACAATGCTGATGATGATGATGGTGATGATGATAATGATGGTGGTGATAACGATAATGCTGGTGATAATGCAGGCGATGATGCTGATGATGCTGATGAGTATTATTTAACGTTATTTATTGAAAGTGTCGATGGATATCTCATATGAGCCAACAGGGTGACAACAGAACATAAGATCTCATAGATTCTATATCTTATTTATTGTTCAATAATTATTTATTGATAAGATATTGTGATATCTTTCTTCCCAGCATGCAGGTATAGCTTTATCAGCGTTCATCAACGGCATGTATGAATCAGATACTGTTGCCATCGTAAGGTATTGTTTCAGGAAGAATGCAGCACCAAAACTTGGCTTTCTGTCACCACACATCAAGAAAGATTATGAGGTACTTTAGCATCTATGTTTAGTCTTGTTACTAGTGTATTAAACACGAGGTTACAGGGTCGGTGACAGACAGGCAGACAGACAAATAGGTGGACATGCAGCTGGACAGACGTATAGTAGTATAGGGAATGGGGGTTCTAGCGCAGTGACAACCGGAGGATTACCCGCCTAAAGTGAATTCTCCGATTTTTACCGTTATTACCCGCATTCCCTGTTTTAAGTCTATGATATGTTAGTCTATATGGAGTGCGAAGAATGTAAGAGAACTTTTAAGAAAGAAGCGGATTTGAAGAAGCATTTGAAAATGAAGACGAAGTGTATGAGCAGCTATGATTGCGGATGTGGTAAGAAGTTCAAGACGAAAGTTAAATTGTATTGGCATTGTCAGGACTGTGAGTACGACTACGACGATCTGAAAAGTGCTTGGTATTAGGTATAAAATATTTCCTATTATATAGATGGAATCCCAAAGCAACTTCGAAACGGTGTCGATACCCGGTAACGGTGAGATTGACGTTAGACAGTTTTGGCGAAAGTCAGAAAAGAAGGTTAAAAGGACGCTCCGAAAAGGTATAGAAGACTTAGGAGCCCTGAAAGTAAGTATAATGGTAGAAGCGAGCCTATCGAAAGACGAGGTGACGACGACAGCAATGCTGCGATCAAAGTCGTTAGTGATATTAGAATCTACGAATTTGGATAGGTTACTCAGTGAAGCCTTAGAAGCAATAATGGAGTCGCTGTCTAACTACACGAAAGATGGATCAGGTTGGACAGTGGAGGAGGTTGAAGGAATAGAGATAAGTATGGCAAGGTACGTACCCATCCGAGGAGGAAGTTACGTACCACTACCAGCGTGGGTAGAAAGGAAGAAGGCCATCGTAAACGTGAAGAATGAAGACAACCGATGCTTTATGTGGGCAATCAGGTCTGCACTGTATCCAGCAGAGAAGGATCCCTGCAGGATGAGTAAGTATCCCACAGATGATTTAGAGTGGGATGGTGTGGAATTTCCCATGCAGTTGATAGACATTCCCATATTTGAGGAGATTATAAGAGTATTTTTTTTTCCCTTTTCCCGGCAACCATTTTCGGCAACCTTTTTTTGTGTCGTATGCGTGTTCCCAAAAAAAGGTGTAGTGCTCCAAAAAGAAGGATAGATTTGCGCCAAGAGTTCCAAAATGCATTCCTATTTTTCTTGTTGTTTTGTTATCCAACATTCGACAAATCAACAATGGATATCAGAAGAGGGTTTGCAAAGGGAAGGAAGATCTTGGTTTGCGCCAAGAGTTTCCAAATACATTCCTATTTTTATTGTTGTTTGTTATCCAACATTAACAAAACAACAATAATATTGTGGACCCTTTTTGGGTGAGGTCTGCAAAGGAAAAGAAGATCTTAGTTTGCGCAAAGAGTTTCGAAATACGATCTTATTTTTCTTGTTGTTTGTTATCCAACATTAACAAAACAACAATAAATATCAGACCCCTCTTTAGGGGGACCTTGCAATATAGTAGTAGAGTATGGCTTGCGCACAAAGTAGTATTTTTGTGTCCACTGCGCTGCTTAGCAAGCACCAGAAATACCCGTAGGGAAGTAGGAGGCGATTTGCCTCTCCCTTCTACTATCTTTGCCGCGGTAGCTGTGCCAAAGTGGACACGTAGCCTGGCATTCGAATTTCCTGTATTGTCTTTTGCGCTCTGTAGAGACCTTCCAAGATCTCCAAAAGTAGTTGTATTGTTCGTTGTTTTCCCAGCATGTATGCAGCTATGCCTGTGGCTATATACAAATACATCTATATCTGTGGACAAACAGGTATCTACCATATGGATCCATAGTGTTTGTCTATGGAATACCCTATGGATCCATAGGTGTCTAGACACAAAAAAACATGTGGTTGTAGATATATATGGCCACGCCAAAGATACTATCCGAAGAGGAAATCGCAGACCTTTTGGAAGACCGCAAGAATGGTATGGGGCTGCAGAAGGTAGCCAAAAAGTACGGTATAGGAATACCAAAGATACGCAGGATAGAGAGGGAAAATGGAGTAGTGGTTGCAATACCCGAGAAGCCACCAACTACAGACCTGCAGAAACATTTCCTAGAAGTGCAGGATTCTTTTGCTATTGTCCTCGACGACTTGCAAAAAGCCAGAGAAGAACTCCAAAATGCAAAGGAGGAATTGCTAGCCAGGATGGACACGGAGGAAGATCTGGAGGGCGAAACGGTCGAAAACTTGGAGGACGAAGTGGAGGAAGTATCCACAAAAATAGACTGGCAAATAGCTGGCATGTGCTATTTGCAGTCGTGGGAATTGGAGCCATTGTTTGGGCGAGCATGCAAGAACCCAAAGTCGTATACAAATATATCCCGGCGCCTATGCGACCAAAATCTACGATTCCGGAGATGGAGTAGAGACGTGCACTATTCTGTCTTTCTTCTTTGCTTTGGTTGTCTTTTCCCTGCCTATTTTGCAATACAAAGGCGGCGGCTGCGTCCAGTCTATCTTTTGCTCTTCCAGGAAATGTCCCCAGACTGGAGTAGTTGCATGCTCCACAGTGCAGCCCTCCAATACGCACTCTGGGCATCTTTCGGAAAGGAACAGTATTGTCCTTTCTTTTTTTCTGTATGTGGTTTTGGCGTATTTCCAGCATTGGTATTCGCCCGGCTGCATGTGCAGCGCCTGCGTGCATTCTTTGTTTGGCGGCGCTGGCACTTCCAGTAGTCTGTCTGGATTTTTGGGCATTGCATGGTCTATCTTTCCCACCAATTCGTGGTATGTGTCCAAACCGGGTCCTTCCGACACAAAGATGGTTGCTACGCCATTTTGCCACTCTAGCAATACTTCTTCTTTTGGTATGGCAGTGCGTATGTTGCCGTTGTCTTCGAACTTTCCAGCTGCAAATGCATCCAGTAGGGCTTCCGTGGCCCATGCTACAGACGTTTCTCTATTCCTTCGCAATACTACGCGGTGCCCCTTGGCGGGCCAATCGGGGTCTACGTTCTTTGGTACTGCATAGCCTAGTATTTTGTACTCGCCTGCGGGTATTTGGTCCATTCGGTGTACTTTGGCCCTAGGCGTCTCTGGGCCAAACGGGCTTTCCTCTCCAAAGAACAACTTGCGCAGATTGTCTGTCCTTTTGGAGGTCCTATCCACTAGTTTCCTGTAGTTCTCCAACTCTTTCTCTATCTTCTTCCTGTCCTCTTCTTTCTGCCGCAGGATGGAGTTTCTCTGCTCCTGCAGTTCTGTGTGGTACCTTTTCGTAGCTTCGACCCACTCGTCTCCCTCCAAATCGTCCCGTATGTCTTCCAATCTTTGTTGTCGTCTTCTTTTGGATAGGAAGGATATCCTGCGGTCGGTTGGTACTTCCAGGATGCCAAACAAACTCTTTTCCACTCCTATTCGTTGTGCTTTCTTTGTGCGCCAAACCCATTCTACGTGCTCTGTGGTTGGGAGAAACTCTGCAATCGTAGGTGGATCTTTGTGTACACGTGTAGGCATGTTGGACTCCGACAATACGGTTGGGGAGTCTTTCGTGTAGCAGCGCAGCGGAGCTATTTCCACCGGGTCCATCCCAAGTACGTCTATGCGAAATATGGGGCATTTGCGCAAACCAAACTCTGCTATAGTCCAAAGTACGCACTGTTCCCATTTGTCGTTGCCCCGCACACGCACTCCGGCTATCCTACCCGTTCCTCCGTGGCAGTACCAGGCAAGGAATATTTCTTTTGTTTCCTCGCAACAAATACACAAACATCTGTCCAAATGTTCTGCGAGCGCCAACCACATGTTCTTTGGCGGCTGCACTACGAATATGTCCTGCAAAGGTTCTAGCGTTTCCGCAATGGCATTGGTGTGGGATTTGGAGAAACCTTTGCCGTAGATGGATATTTCTACCCTGGTGCATCCTCTTTTTTGCACGTCTGGGTGCAGGAAAGTTCTGCGCAAATGGTCGTTTGGGCAATCCACATACTCTGCAAGTTTTGCACCTACTGGATTTTGCACTTCTCCGGCTTCGAAGTTGGATACTATTTTGTTGTATATTTTGGTTCTCTTTCCGTCTTCCATCCAAGTACAAACATGCTTGCCTACTTGGTGTTCGTTGTCCAAAATGGTTCCTACGCGCCAACCGACACTATACTGCATTTCGTAGCCCATTTGCCGCAGTCTGCGCACCAAAGCGTCCTTGTCCAAAGTACCAGAGAAATCTTGTGTGTAGTCGACGGAATAGATGCCATATCCGTGCCCATGCAAAGTCGTGGAGAATTTGCGTATGTTCTTCCCGACCTCTTCTATTTGCAGCTCCGAAGTATCTACTTTGGCCACGAAGTATCCAGCAGGATCTGTGTTGTGTATTCCATACCATTTGCCTTTGGCATTGGAGCGCTCTTCTATCTTCGCAATGTTTTCTACGATCTTTCCCTGCTTGCAGGTATGTACTATGCTGGTTGGTAGGAACGCCCCAAATGCCTCTGTTGCTGCCGTAGATATCTGCGCAACTATTGTTTTCGCATTCCTGCAGAGCAGCTTCTTGCCATACAGATTCTCTTCGGAAACGAAACCATAGACAAACACATCGTCTACAAACGGCGGCAATCCTTCCAAGGGCCGCAGGCTGGTAGTTCCTTCGTTGCCACGCAAATAGTCGCAGTTGGATATGTTTGGCAGCAGGTTTCCGTCGCATGCATTGTCCAGCAGCAAATGCGCCAACACTCTGCTTTTTGCGCGTATGCCCATTTCTTGCAATGTAGTCGAAATACTCTTTTGGGAGTCCATGTCTATATCTAGGGGGTAGAAGGTTTTGGCAACCATATATGCTGGTGTAGCAAAAGACTATTCGCCGGCAAAGATAGTGCAAGTGTCGCGACCCACGACTCTTTCTCCTCCTACTTCCCTACGGGTATTTCTGGTGCTTGCTAAGCAGCGCAGTGGACACAAAAATACTACTTTGTGCGCAAGCCATACTCCACTACTATATTGCAAGGTCCCCCTAAAGAGGGGTCTGATATTTATTGTTGTTTTGTTAATGTTGGATAACAAACAACAAGAAAAATAAGATCGTATTTCGAAACTCTTTGCGCAAACTAAGATCTTCTTTTCCTTTGCAGACCTCACCCAAAAAGGGTCCACAATATTATTGTTGTTTTGTTAATGTTGGATAACAAACAACAATAAAAATAGGAATGTATTTGGAAACTCTTGGCGCAAACCAAGATCTTCCTTCCCTTTGCAAACCCTCTTCTGATATCCATTGTTGATTTGTCGAATGTTGGATAACAAAACAACAAGAAAAATAGGAATGCATTTTGGAACTCTTGGCGCAAATCTATCCTTCTTTTTGGAGCACTACACCTTTTTTTGGGAACACGCATACGACACAAAAAAAGGTTGCCGAAAATGGTTGCCGGGAAAAGGGAAAAAAATATACTCTTATAAAAGAGGTTTTTCTCGAAGTCATTCTTCGCTGCGGTACGCTTTTGCGTGTTAAAGTCAATGTAGGGGCGCATCCAGGGTTCCTGCGTGAATTTTAGGACTCTGTGGATCTTTTTTACACGCATTCCATGTCGCACGTAGAATTGCAGGTTGCGGTAATGTACCACATACTTCGTTTTATCCATCAGATTCATTGTCAACTTCCTGTATGGCTTGTAACCAGGACACATTTGCTTCTGCAGCGGCGACAGCTGTTGAAAGGGTATCTCTATTGCTTCTGGTGCTAAGGGGAACTCGTTGTGTTCGTCGTGCAGGTGCTCTGGGTACTCCAGATCCACTTCTAAAACGTAACCCTTGTCTTCCTCCTTTCCTACCTGCATGTAGAAGTCTATGGGTCGCACGGTGTCCCATTCGAAGTCTCTCACAGGCAAGTACTGTGACATTGCCCAACCGTAAAGGTTGTTTGCATCAAGGTAGTAAATGTATGTAGTTGGTTTCTCTGGGTCGTGGTCTACTAAGGGGTTGTTTGCGCGGGCGTAACGTCGGCTGGGTCCGCATACGCCACCACGAATACCATCTTCCATAAACCGATACATGTCGTACTCCGTTAGGAGATCCAGTTGCGCGTTTGTCTTCTTTAACAGCGCACTCCAGCTGAGTCCAGGAGCCGTGTAGAAGTTCGCGGGATCCAATTCGTAGTACTCCATAGCCATCTTTCTGAAGCTTTGGAAAACATCTGCGAGCAGCACTACGTCAGACCTTAGGTAAATGTCGTGGTAATCCCCCATGTTCTCACAGGAGTACTTTTCCCACACGTCTAACGCATGCTGGTACTCCTCGTCCTTTATACCGGACTCGTTTAGGGTGCTGTAGAAGCAATCTTTGCTGGGCAAAGATTCTTGAAAGCGCTCCCAGGAGTCCATGTACTCGTATGGGTAGACTCCTTTCCTTTCCGCGCCGTATTGACTGGAAATAGGGAAGTTGGTGTTGTACTTTACGAGGTTTGCTAAAGAGTCTGCCATGAATTGCTGTGAGTCTAAGAACTTTAGCTTACCAACAGTTACGGACATGTAACGCTCTTTATTGTTAGGTATGCATTTAACGTCGGATCCGTCTGTTCCCTGAAGGAGTAAATGGGAGTCGTAACCGCGGAGGTTGTGAAAGAACACGGGAATCTCCATATCTGGGTTTACTTTGAAGTTTATATTACATTTCCAATGAGCCGCTCCTCTGTATTTACCCGTGATGTGGCAGTGATCCCTAACCTTATCCACGTAGAAGTCTTCAACGAATGCTTTGTGGCAGTGAATGCAGTGCGTTGAGGGCTTTCCCGGCTTCTCACCTTTCTTAGCATACTTCCCGCATTTGAAATGAGCTTCCCCTAGATACTTTCCATCTTCGTCCCACGCTTTCTTGGCTTGTCTTCCAAACTGAAGAAGCGTATGTTGACAAATGTGGCATTTCTTTGCCTTGTGAAATTCCTCCTGGTTCTTTTTGGTAAATTCCATCTTCTTTGGACGTCTTAATTGTTCTCTTATCTCCTCCTCCTCTTCTCGCAATGCTTCTAGAAACTTATTAGATGCGTTTTTACCTCGGTAAATCACAGGAGGATCGGCCTTGCCGTCTGATCTGACTACTATGTAACCAAAGGAGCAGATCTCGTGTAATCCTACCTTATTCGTGGCACCACTTTTCTGCTGTTCCTTAGTTATCAACGCTTCGAAGTCTGCATATATCACGTAAGGGACCTGCATCTGCTTTTGATGGTCTGCGTATGAAAGCTCTTTGTTGGCGGGCATCTGGATCCGTTGTGCCACTTCTTCGACTCCGCGGCAGATTTCGTCGTGGTTCTTTAAGGCTTTTAGGGAGGTAAATGACAGTAAACAACAGTCGCAGAAGTACTTCTTACCTTTATGCTTAGTATGTCTGTAGAATAGTCTGCTAATGTGCTTAACCCATGAGTAATGTCCGCCGTGGTAGAAGAGATGTACGCGCTCTCCTTTACTCTTTGACAGGACTAACGGTACTATCGTCTGCTCTCTGACTCCGTAAACGTTAATTGCTAGATCGTTTATCTCCTCAAATATGGGAATGTCTATCAACTGCATGGGAAATTCCACACCATCCCACTCTAAATCATCTGTGGGATACTTACTCATCCTGCAGGGATCCTTCTCTGCTGGATACAGTGCAGACCTGATTGCCCACATAAAGCATCGGTTGTCTTCATTCTTCACGTTTACGATGGCCTTCTTCCTTTCTACCCACGCTGGTAGTGGTACGTAACTTCCTCCTCGGATGGGTACGTACCTTGCCATACTTATCTCTATTCCTTCAACCTCCTCCACTGTCCAACCTGATCCATCTTTCGTGTAGTTAGACAGCGACTCCATTATTGCTTCTAAGGCTTCACTGAGTAACCTATCCAAATTCGTAGATTCTAATATCACTAACGACTTTGATCGCAGCATTGCTGTCGTCGTCACCTCGTCTTTCGATAGGCTCGCTTCTACCATTATACTTACTTTCAGGGCTCCTAAGTCTTCTATACCTTTTCGGAGCGTCCTTTTAACCTTCTTTTCTGACTTTCGCCAAAACTGTCTAACGTCAATCTCACCGTTACCGGGTATCGACACCGTTTCGAAGTTGCTTTGGGATTCCATCTATATAATAGGAAATATTTTATACCTAATACCAAGCACTTTTCAGATCGTCGTAGTCGTACTCACAGTCCTGACAATGCCAATACAATTTAACTTTCGTCTTGAACTTCTTACCACATCCGCAATCATAGCTGCTCATACACTTCGTCTTCATTTTCAAATGCTTCTTCAAATCCGCTTCTTTCTTAAAAGTTCTCTTACATTCTTCGCACTCCATATATAGACTAACATATCATAGACTTAAAACAGGGAATGCGGGTAATAACGGTAAAAATCGGAGAATTCACTTTAGGCGGGTAATCCTCCGGTTGTCACTGCGCTAGAACCCCCATTCCCTATACTACTCGTATTGATATGAAGATAGCATACAGGTGGGCAGACAGTTGGGCATGCAAATGACATACAGATAGACAGACAGGCTGATGAACAGACAAACAGATAAACAGACAGGCTGATGGACAGACAGGCTGATGGACAGACAGGCTGATGGACAGACAGGCTGATGGACAGACAGGCTGATGGACAGACAGAAAGATGGACAGACAGACAGATGGACAGACAAGCTGATGGACAGACAGGCTGATGGACAGACAGACAGATGGACAGACAGGCTGATGGACAGACAGGCTGATGGACAGACAGAAAGATGGACAGAAACGCTATGATTATGGACAGATGGTCAGACACAAGACAGACAAACAGATAGTTGTTCATACAATTGGACAGAAATATTGATATACGGCTAGCATATACATGGACAGACACAGACAGGTAAACAGACAGATGCAAATGACAGACTGATAGACAGATGGACTTTCAGCTGATACGACAGACAGATAGACGGACAGACAGACAGATAGACAGACAGATAGACGGACAGACAGATAGACAGACAGATAGACGGACAGACGCAAAGAATTAGATGGAAATAGATGTACTGGTTTGTTGACATCAAATTTTGCAAATGGTAGTTTGTAGACAATATACTCAAGAACTTGTTTTGTAGAACTTGAAAGAACAATGTTTTACTTTGTTCGTGTTTCAGTGCTTGTTATTCACTGCTTTACCATTCATGGAAGACATTAGACAGTTTGGTTTTGGATCTTTGGATGCGAACAAGAAACTGGTGCCTTCAGGTGAACATTGGGATTAAAAAGAAAAAGAAAATTAGGGATTAATAAGTGATAAAAAGAAAGGAAGGAAAGGAGGGAGAAAAACCAGGCATGTGAGTCAAACGAAGAATGAAGGGAATGGAAAGGAAAATGGGAAACAAAAGAAAGAAGGAGAAATAGATTTATGAATTCTAACGAGGGTGCTCGTACGTTTATGCTTCTTAGACGAACAGCTGCAGGCAATTGATAATCTAGTAACAGCAATGGATTTGACCAAAGCAATCAGGTATTTGATCCGGCCTATGATATTTTTAATATATAAGATTTGTAACAGTGATTGATACCTAGGATCGTCATTCTTTATTTGTCGTATTATTTTGGTTTTAGACATGAGAATGGTGACTACGAAGAGGCATTGAAGCCTAAGTGTACGTTTAACCCAACAAGACAACGCGTGTTTCAGGTATAGAACCCCTTTAAAATAACCGTGATCATCACGGTGGGCGTATCCAGGTATTATATACTCTTTTCCACTAGGGGTAATGATTGGGCCGACTTTACACGGTACGATTTTTCAGGCTTTATACGACAAGTGTTATCTGCCATTTACAGTCGTAAGCAATTTGTACGGTGGATTTACACGGAGCAATTCGTGTCGTCAGTCCGTCGCGCGCGACAGTTGTGAGGAAAAATCGTACCGATTAAATCGAACTATATGTAAACAAAGTATCGTATGTTTTCATTGCAGTGCATCCAGCATCGTGCGCTTAACCCTGACGATCACGATTTACCAGAACTGGAACCTGTTATCGCAAGGTTATAATAATAGATTATTATTGATAGTAGAGTATACATATTAGACTGCAGCTTATCTTCAGGTTCTGTCTTGGTACTGTGTAGTACGCAGTTCGTCTTGCTACTATCAATCACATGACGTTCTGGAGTTGGGAGGGGAGGGGAACACGCGGTTGACTGTGGGACAACTAGCGGATGTTAAATCAAAACATATTAAAATAAGTCCTCAAACTGTTTCCTGTTTCTCGACCTTTCCTTGGACCGTCAGTACGAACATCATTTGTTCGTCATACCATGGGAAATGTTGTTCCTTATACCCATGCTAGACCACAATGCACCTAATCTTCATTTATCAAGAAAATGCCATGGGCGACCTGATCACCTCAGTTAACTCTCAATCCACTTTGGTTTCCAGCTATATTGAGCCTAGTCCTGAGTTCAAAGCTAAGTGTTCAACACAGTGTCTGAAGGTCAAGGTCAGTTAAATTCGCCGCATCAGCTTGGAAATGAGTTTTTGTCTAATAGAACACTCTACCTTGGGTGCAGTGTTCTCCCATTACAGAACCATGTGCCACTCCCTAGAGTATCATGTCTTTGTTTAATGGTTTTGTATGAGAAGACACATGAATATGGATACAACTCAAACATAGAATCTTGTTATCAAGGGAATAACACGTGGTCTGAAATGGGAAAACATTACAACCAAGTTAAAAAGGTTTATTGACCTACATTTACATTAGGTTTTCATTCATTAATAAATGATTGCATCCTATTCGTTAGATAAACCTTATTTTGTTGATACAGGATTTGTTCCGGTTGGAAAAGATAGAGAAAAAGAAGACGCAACAAGCTGCAGAGAACATCTTTAAAGCCAGGTCGATCGAGATTCACGCTTTGATTAATAACCCAATTGTTAAGGACTCCTTGTTTTTACGTAAATATGACGGTGGTTTTTGAGTTGGTGATACCTAGTTGTGCGGGAGGTTAAGACTTTACACTCAGGGACTTGAGGAAAAGGTGCTACCTCATCACATCTACAATCATCATCATCACTACCACCACCACCACCATCATCATCATCATCACCATTATCATCACCACCACCATCATCAACATCATCATTATCACCACCACCACCATCATCTTCAACATCATCGCCATCGTCATCACCAACACCAACATCATATTCAACATCATCATCATCATCTTCACTATCATCATCATCATAATCTTTATTGATTTTGACCATCTGGGGTAAATAGATAAACTACACATTTCCATTGTACAAATTACAAACATATACAAATCATCAAGACAAAAATTACAAATATGGTAAAGATGCCCGCGAGGTTATCGATGTCGAAAGGTAGTGTTAGATCTGTATGTTTAATCACAGTCAATTGTTGTTCACTTCTTCCAGTGTGGATTATGACTTAAACACAGAACCAGCAGCAAAGAGACAGAGAACGGACGATGCTGCTGATGAAACAGACTTCAGTATGGCGGCACAAGCTAAAGGCAAAGTTACGGAGGTAAGCCATCGCAACGCACCACTGTACTCCTAATGTACTATAGTAGGCCTTTTAACCTATAGACCAAATGTTATTTTTCCCTTGAGTATTATTTATTTGTTTTTCGGTAATGTTTTGAAAAGAAATCGGGAAATGTCAACTGCCGTGTGACAATCTCCAGCTTCCCAAATACTCGTGTAACGAATTTCGCCATGTTTTCAGGTCGGCACGGTGGAACCAGTGGCAGATTTCAAGGAGCTTATTAGTCGTAAAGATGTAGATCAGTTTGATGAAGGTAAAATATGAATATGATCAACGTATAGGCCTATTACACTCCTTGAAAATTTAACAATTTCCTCCGGAGGAAGGGGTTTGATACACGGCTTCACGAGTGTTTTCTTCTTGGGGGGTGGAAGGGGGATGAGATGCGGTTTACTCTAGTCAGTAGCTAATCTAAGCACATCTATTGGCTAAACACTATACTTTTTGTACTTGGTTAACACATCTGCCCCACCCACACCTCCCTCTAAATCCGTATACCCCCCTCCCTCCCCCCTGATCTTTTGGTTCTCCTCTAAACCATTCTTAGTACTTAATATTAAATGTTTAATTTATTTTTTTCCACAGCCGCAAAGCAAATGAAAGATCGTGTCGTACAACTAATCATGGATTCTTTTGGCGACCAATTTTACCCCAAAGCAATGGATTGTGTCGTAGCATTTAGACAAGAGTCGATCCAGGTATAGTTCACAGGGTAGCAGTTATCTTAATCTTTTGGTGACATTCAACCATAGACCTTTTCTGAGTTCAATGAACAGGATGCATTGTGGTCTAGCTTAGGTACAAACGACACCATATAAGGTCATGATGAACAAAAGATGTTTGTACCGAAACTAGACCACAATGCACTATTCTGTATCTCAGAACAGGTCTATGTCAGGGAAGGTGTCAAAGTAAATAACTCATGGACGTGGCGAGAGTCCTATAGCTGGAGGGGAGGGGGAACGGGCGTACTCACTATGATGGGAGGGGGGGAGGGCTACCCCATTATGTACCCGGCAACATGTAATACCGTGTGCCACAATCTAGTGAGGGAAAGAAATAGATTATTCGTGACTCTGACGATCAAGGCTGGGGTATAGCACGAAAACCTACGCCTCTCACCTCTAGGTCTCGGGTTCTATGCCTGGACTTTGCATCACATATAAGAAGAGTTTGTTAGGTCTCCTTAGAATCGAGGGTTTTTCAACGGGGTCACCGGTTTCTCACCCTCAGCAAAATTTAATGCGTCAAATTCCAATTAGATCTGTGAGTAAAAATAGCCGTTCCCCTGACTTCGAACAGCGCAGACATTGACGTTTCAGGAATACATTTTAAGGTTCTAAGGTTGTAATTCTATTTGCAGGCAGGAGAAGCAGAGCTGTTCAATAATTTAATAGTAATTTAATAATAATTTTGATAATTTAATAATAATTTACAAATTTTAATTTAATAATAATTTAATAATTTTAATAATCTAATAATAATTTAATAATAATTTAAGGCTTTCATGATTGTAATTTTATTTCTAGGCAGGAGAAGCGGAGATGTTTAATAATTTTCTACGTGATCTTAAGTCAAAAATCTTCAATCTGAGAGGGCATGGATTTTGGTTACGCCTCGTTAAAGGTGAGAGCGTCTTTTTAGAACCACATGTCACAGTAAAACAACAACAACAACCACAGTAAAAATCGAGTTAAAATGGAAAATGGGTTAAAAAAATCAAATGATATCGTACCTTCGCTAATGATTTTTTCGGGTAAATGGTTAATACCGCCGACAAATAGTACACTCGTCTACCCGAAGAACCAAAAAGAGCGGGAAAAGTGGATAACCTCTTATTTTTGAGATCAAGAAAAGCTTAGTATTTTTGCTGGATTTTCACAATCATTCCACTATATTTCATAAACCAGACTTGGGTTTTGATATTTTTAACACGCAGATCATCTCACGCTGATCAACAAAGACGAATCTCCAGACAGTAGTCTGACCAAAGATGATGCAACCAAGGTATGAAAATTGCATCGAGACAAGAATACGAATGATCTAGTCTATTACTTGTGGAATGGGGGTTAGCAAGAGTCACAATATTTTTCTTCTCGATCGCGATTTCTTGTTAATTTTTGCCGGGTATAACTATACTCTGTAGAAGAACGATTATTGGAAATTCAAATTGTACCTTGTCTAGAACCACGGTGCAACTTATCGTGCAACGTTATTGGGTTGCAAGTTTTAGAACTGATGTTGCTCTTATTATACCCTTTGCGCAACATTTTTTCGTTACAAAGAAGCTCTATCTACTTTTTGCACCAAAGAAAATAGTTTAGTTGTGCGCGGTGTGATTAGCAACATTTGCTTTGCAAATTATAGCGCAACATTTGCTTTGCAAATTATAGCGCAACATTGTTGCACGAAAAGTCGTCCTTATTAAAGTACGTTTCCGGCAACGTTGTGCGGAACAGGTTCACTGTGTGTTTGGGCTTCGAAGTGAAGTGCACCATGAACTTTTCTCATTTATTTCTACGGGCAAAATAATTAATGCTTGTAATTTTGTTCCTTCGACTTGCTAAAATTTCAGTAGATTTCAAATAATATGCTCCTGTATATGAGGCTCATCTTTTTAAGTCAAATCCAACTAGTGGTCTATCATCAATGCTGCGTTCTGATTGGATGAGCTACTACTAGACTATAAGTTATAGCCTACTGTCTCAATGAATAATTGCTAATTATTATGGATGTTTTGTTCATAGTTTCTGGACGAAGTTACAACTGAGGAAGTTGAAAAACCTCAAGAAGAAGAAATGGATGATGCAGATGACCTGGTAATGAACGAAGGGAAATATTTTATCCATTCTGAGGTTGAGTAAAACTGGGTCAAGTTCGATCTGTGGTGCATTCTGGGATTGTTTGAGGGAACGGAATAGATACCATCTAAGCAGGCTCTGGGTACGAGATTGAGGAGGGTGGTAATGCAAATATCCTACGACCCTCTGTATAAACCATAGCAAAACCACACCCTAACACTACATTAAGTTTGTTTTCTTCTTTATTTTCTTAACAGCTTGCCATGATGGACTAGCCTCTTTCACCTTGACAAACGGTCCTTGCATAACTTGGCAATAAGATGGTTGTCACGTCAGTGGTGCCCTTTGGAAAATATATAAATATGTATTAGGAAAAATTTATTCACTTTTATAACAAAAGCATAAAGATAGAGATGTAATAATACACAGAAGAAATCTAAGCGTTTTTCATTCCTTTTAAAAGTTATTCTCACAAGCAAAGATAATAAAAATTCATGTTTGGTCATGGCTAGATAAGAAACTCTTTAAGAAACGACGATGTGTTAGTAATTCAATATGGCAGCTAAAAGCTTACTTGAAAACAGCTCTTATTTTAATAAGCCAGTTCGTAGTTTAAGAATCGTTTTCTGCACGCATGCGATTTTATCCCGAATTTCTCAAAAAAAAAGGTTTTAAAAAGATGCGCACTGGAAACAATTCTTATACTACGAACTGGCTTATTCAGATTATCTGTCATTCGCTTTGGAACCAGCTGAATGGTGAATTTTGATTCAGTCAATCACAGCACCCTTAGCTGTTTTGCCGCCAGCCCTCATTACCAGGCTACTGTCACCAAACTTTTACGTATTTTTCTGTTTTCTTTCGTCTAAAATATGATAAACATGCCTTCAAGAAGTAGAAATATTGAAGGGAAGAATAAAGACAATTTCACATTACTATGGATACCTTTAAATATGGTCATGGATAACCTTAAATACGGTCATGGATACCCTTAAATATGGTCAAATATCTTCAACAATTAAGCAATCTTTAAAGTAAAAAATATTTATTCCTATTCGGTTAATTATAAGCCTGTATATTAAAGTTAGATCAGACGTTATCATTCACACAAGCAATATCGATCCTCGCAAAGTTTACGGCTGAAAAGAACATTTACTGCACTTGGATCATCATATGCATGCCCGCAAAGGACTAGTGGATGGTGCAGTGAAGACGTCTTGGGACTATTGCACTATTTTGTGGCCTAAAAAAGGGAAGAACCTGCAAATATTTTAATATCACGTAGAGAACACTTTCAAGGAGAAGATCGTCTAAGACAAGTTAAACGAAATCATTCTTTTCAGTGAAACATTCCATTATCTTTTGGCTAACATTGCAACGAGGCCTCTGTGCATGACACAGGCAACCCAGGGTATCTTGTTTGAAAAAAAGGATTAGACATGGTCAAGTATACCCTTAAATATGGTCATTTGTAAAAAGGATACTCTTAAATATGGTCAAGTATACCCTTAAATATGGTCATGGATACCCTTAAATATGGTCAAGGATACCCTTAAATATGGTCATTTGTAACAAGGATACCCTTAAATATGGTCATTTGTAACAAGGATACCCTTAAATATGGTTCTTAGTTATAACAACGGTCTTTGGTTTACCTGTTTTAAGCGGATTTGGTAGAAGACTGGGGATGCTCCCATAATGCAAAGCACCCATGAAAAGCGCGGGAAGTTCATTCAGTTGATGCTGTTCAACGTTTGAACGTTTCGTACATTGTTTGTACAAAATAGTTCTAAAGATGATAGAAAAATTCATAGAAGCAGCAAAAAAGCTTTCTTGTGTCCTCAAAGAACTCGTAGCAGAAAAATCTGAGGAAGATAAATGCACCGTCGCTCTGTTTGAACCAGATCAAGTCGAAGGAGACGAAAAAGTTGACAGCCATCTTTACCAGATAACATTCATACCTCCAAAAACTAAACATCCCCTTAAACACATCGCTACAAGCTCTGAGAATGGTTTCTTCCTGTTGGGAAAAGCGATGTTAGAGAGTGATTATAACGAAGATGGTGAGCACGAAATCAAAATTTCGCTGGTTGAGGTATCGAGGCGTAGGGTTGAGCGAGTGTTAGTTGGTACTCCTATCTCTCAAGAAGTTATCTACCTCAACGGGAGTGAACCTTTGCATCAAGGCAGCAGTTCTTCCACTTCAAACCGTAGCTCCATGTCTAAAAGTCAGAGTTGTGTCCATGATTGGAGTGTAACAAATGTCATCGCTCTCCAGGCTATACCCCTTCAGAAAACACGGTATATTATTTCTCTCTTTGATTACTGTCTGGCAAACGGCTTGTTAGATGGTGTTGACAACATCCCCATGTGGGTTTCAGTGGATGAAAAGAACCCAATGTCAGTTACCCACATGGCAACCTTAAGAAATGGCTCCTCCACAGAACAAAAGTATATAAATCATGTCATAGTGTCATGTAAAGGACCCTTCAATAAACCAGAAGATATCCCAAGTATGAACCAAATGAAAACCTGGCATAAACACAGGAGTCTGGGGTCACTTGTTGAAAACACTAGCCATGCATATGCCTTGTATGAACTGTTAGGGATTTCACAGTCTCATGAGGTTGATGAAGATCAGAAAAGCCTGGCTTATGTGGAATTTACCTGGAAAGACATAAGTAGCGTTCTACAACCCCCACCATTAACGTCAGACTGTGTACTACATATTCAAAGCTTTCCAGGAACTATGCAGCTCTCAGCTATATCACTTACCATGGAGGTCAATAAACTGTGTTCTTTCCTTGCTTTGATTGCTGATGCAGAACAGCCATGGCCAGAATTAAGTTCTGAAGATGCTGAAGATGTATACAGTAAGATGGAGAAGGTCTTAGAAAGTTTGAATGCAGGAGAGGTGTACCAAGAAACTGCCCCTCTGCATGATGATGAGAATGGCACGAGCACTGTCTTTTCTCCACTTGCACAACTATCCCATCAAGATTTTGTTCCCAGAAAGGACCTTGATTTTACTGAGAGCTTATGGCTAGCCTTGAAAGAGGCTGTAGACCTTGGTGACCTTACTGCAAGTCTCCAAGTGGCACTACTTGCCCTTCTAAATGGCACTTGCCAACCTGTCATACATAGTGCAAATAAGACAACCTTGGCTGTGTTTATCAGAGAGCTCCTGCAGTCTGAGACAAATGAACAGAAGTATAAACTGAGGCTCAAGGTTGAGAAGATGTTGGGAAATGAAACAGCATTAAAATGCCTTGTCGAAATTGGTGCAGAAAAACTGCTGAGAGATCATACAAACTTCTTTTTGTCAGAGGAGCTTGTCACCCAAGATCACTTGAGTTATTACATAGATGGCAATGTTTCCTTAGCAGAAAGGGTATTCAGAGTATCGAAGCTTCACAACGTCTTGGACTTGATCCTTACCACCAAATGTGTAGTCAACACAGGCTATACAAACTTGCAGTTTCTAACGCAAGCAGCTCTCTCGTTCTATGAAAAGAATGACTCTTGTAATCATCCATTGTTTTCGATTTCTCTCCCAGCATATGGTGCTTCATCAACGTCAGCTGTCAAGAACATCATCTCAACTCACCAACCTTCTGTGTGGTGCCTGGCTCTGTCATCATCATCCAAGAAAGGAGTGTTGACTTCTATTGTGCAATTAAGTACTGAATCTCCTATGAATAAGTTACCAGATTTTGATGTAGATGAGTCACAAATTAATGAAAAGGAAGACTTGGCCATCTCTGGAACACTAAAGAGTAAGATTCCTTACTACTTGTCCTTTGCACAACAGACCATGGTTCCATTAATATCAAGCCAGTATTAGATTAAAGGTTCCTTTCATGCTGGAAAGGGTTCTTTGTATTTGCTGTTTTATGGTAAATTAATATTGAAAAGAGGGGGGTTTGTTCACACCTCAGAATCACCGCTGGCAACAGTTCTGGATTGGTAATGCAATAAAGCTGAGTATTCACTAGCAATGTAAATGTTGGGTCCTGATTTACACCAGGTTTGAATAAACACCAGGTGAACCTGGTTCAGTTTTAAACAAATGCCTTATTTGAATACCTGGCATTTATTTGAAACTTAACCATCAGCAGGTCGAAATAATATCCCCTCCAAAAAGACCTCATAAATGAACTCTGGTTCTCAAATAAACATCAGGTTTGCTTCAAGAGTGAAAATATTACTTGTAGCATCTTAAATGTGTACGGGCTAGATAGGTGTGGAGCTAATATCTGTATATCAACAAATAATTATTATCTTTCTTAAATTTATTTAGAGCGATGGTACTAAATCCATGAAATTAAAACAAAATAGTTATTAGCTAGTAGTTCATTTAATGCCTGTTTAGTCAATATCACTCAAGTGAATCAATCTACATATGAATACAGCAATGATGAAAAGGTAAATTATACACCATGAAAAAGATGAAAAAACTGATGTTTCATGCAGACGCTAGTCCTTCGTCGACAAAGGACTAGCGTCTGAAACGTCAGTAAGTTTTTTCATCTTTTTCACGGTGTATAATTTACCTTTTCATCATTACTGTTTCATTAGAAACACCGATGCAGCTCACACTAGTTTTTAGCTAGTTACATCTACATGTGAATACACAGAAGACATCAAATACACAAGAAACATGTTAGTCATTTGTTCATCAATGCTATGACTATCAATGACAATCAATCTATATATGAATATACAAGGGATATCAAATACACAAGAAACATGTTAGTCATTTGTTCATCAATACTATGACTATCAATGACTAGCATGTTTCCACTGTTCAATCGTTAGGATCTCCACGTCTGTTTCGACTTATCAGCTGCAATCCGTTTGAATTCAGCTTTAAATACTCTTACAACAGAGCACTGATGGAGAGAGGGGGTGAAGTGTGCATCGTTGGCTTCCATCGATAGCAGTTAAATTTCAACTGAAGGAACTACCGACGTTAAATATAGGTATTTTACCTTTTATTTGATGTATATGTAGGCACAAAAAAGATTTTTGGTGTCACTCAATATTCATTGCTTTGTGGGTTTGGCTTTATGCTGCCAAACAATGATCCCCAAAATTGATCTTAAAGTAAAAGATGAAGTTTTGAAAGGATAGGAGTAATCTTAAGTGTGAGCATGCGCATGTTATCAAATATAAATAAAATTTTACTTTCCAAAAAAAAAACAGTTTGAAGGATTCCTGTGTATCGATAACGGAGTGCGACTGGTAATAGTCACGAAAGACTAAGCGTCGGTATTTCAGCTGGAACTGAAAGTCATCGTGAAAGAGGGACAAACAATCTGTACTGAAATATTATCACTGATCTTAAAAAATCCTTTGTCTTTACGATAAAATCACTACAGTTGAACCATGCAGGATCCAAATGAAGACACAGAATGGAACGATGCTCTCAGAAGACACGGCATTTTACCCGAGAAACCCAAGGAAGCCGAAGTGACAGAGGACGACATAGTCAACATGGTGGAAAAGACTATTAATGATAGATTCAAAGACACGAAACCTATAGAAGACATGAGTCTTGAGGAGCTAGAAGAGATTGAAGACGAGGCAGATGAGCGTGCTATGTTAGAATACAGGTAATGAAATTTTGAGATGTTTAGTTGAAAACATTATTACTTGTATGACTTCGGGGACTTCGTCTGTAGGCGTGAACAAAGAACAAAGTTGTAAGCTTACTTCTGGAGCGTCGTCAAAACTTGTGGAAATTCGAGTGTCGATTTTTAAGATATGTTTATTCTTTTCAATATTAACTTTAAAATATTTTTTGGAGATTATAATAGAAATAACAGATTTAGATATGTTTTTTTAGTTTTGTTTTGTTCACATTACTCTGCAACCCTCCACCCCTCGGTAGACGAACGTAACCTTATATGGTCAAAATAATGCGTGATAAAGCAATGATTCATTTGTGATTCACGTCACCCTCTGTTCTACCTCTTAAATGACAAGTTATTTGTCCTATGGAGGTTCGAGTTATTGGGATTCAACTGTATTAACATTCTTTTTCCCTTAAAGAAAACAAAGACTTGCAGAATTAAATGCTTATAAAAAAGCATCGGTTTTTGGTGACGTTAGAGAAATAACAGCCCAAGACTATGTCACAGAGGTTAATAAAGCTGGTGAAGGTGTATGGGTGGTACTACATCTATACAAGACAGGGTATCCTTTGTAATGGTTTTTGTAGTAATATTAAATCTACTATTGACAGACAGACAGACAGAATGGACAATATGCCATTTGGGTGGTCTATATACACCTATTTCAATAAACGTTGTCATCACCAAACAGGATAGGCTAAAAGCAATAGGAGGTAGGTCATTCCAAGATCCAAGAATAGCTGGAATTACATGTGTTTCTTTTTCTTAACTTCTCGTTGAGAACATGGACCTTAGTGTTGAGAATGATTCAATGTTCTTTGTATTCAATGAAACCATTTCCATGTCAGAATGACCTATTGCCTATTACCTTTGGCGATGACAACTTTTATTGAAATAGGTTTATATTTAGAGTGTGGAAAAGAGTATATATGGCACCAAATTTTTTTTTCTTTTAGTTACATTATTGTATGATGGCAACTCTTCTTTCAGTGGGTAGTAACCATGGTAACCCATTATTGAATTGTGAAAAATCTCTAACTCTTCCTTAATTAACCAGTTAGTACATGACCCCTTTCTGTTACTGCTTTTCCAAAGATCTAACCTCTCCCTAGAATTATCCTCCTTCCACTAAATAATAACTTATCCTTTATGGCTGTATTTGGTTTACTTCCTTGACTTTTATTTCTCAGCGTTCCCTTATGCACACTTATTAATCAATTTATATCCCAGTTGGCCAGAAAGTTTCCAGCGACAAAGTTTATAAAGAGTATATCAACACTGTGCATACAAAACTATCCAGACAAAAATCTCCCTACAATATTTGTGTATTATAATGGAGACTTGAAGAAACAGTGGATTGGTCCTTTCTCGTTTGGTGGAATGAACCTCAAAATCGATGGTCAGTATAAGTGTGCTTAGAATTAAACAGACATCCTAATGTTATCATTTTTCTGAAACAATTATTTCTTGGCTGTACAAATCCAGGGCATGGGTAACTCACATATGAGACTGGGAAACAACCTCTGGACTAATCTAATTCAACTAGGTCATGGCCAACTTACAGATCAAACCCTGAAAAAAAACACAAGGCTGATCAAAGTCAAGGCCCTGCTAACTCACAGATCAAACCCTGAAACAACCTCTGCATGGGCTGATCTAAGTCAGGGCACAGCTGATTCCCAGCTAATTGACAGATCGAAACCTGAAACAACCTCGAGGCTGATGTTAATGAATTTGAAGATGATAATGTTCAGTAATGAAGTTGATGTTAATTATTATCATCATTGTCATCATCATCACTATTTTTATTGTTATTAATATATCTATATATATTTTAAAATTCCAGTTTTAGAGTGGATGCTGTCCGAGGCTGGTGCTGTTGTAACAGACATAGAGGAAGATCCAAGAAAAAAACATGAAATCCATGATGTTATGACATCTGCAATAAGACAACGACCTATGGATTCTGATGACGATGACGATGATGATTAGGCTTTGAATTATTTAACATTTGATTTTTAATTTCTATTTCAATAAAAAGTTAAGAAAAAATATCTGCACAATATTGTTTTATTTTGCCTCTTTTAAATAACCTTTTAAATATAAGAAACAACTATTACCCTTCCTGGGACAGGGACTGTAGAGCTAGGGGAACTTGGGGACTATACCCTAACCTTTCCCCCCCTCCCCCCCCCCCCCCTCCCCCCAACACATTTGCTGCATTGTTAAATAAGCCTTTTCATAGTTTAAGAATCGATTCCACTGCACATGCAATTTTATCCCTAATTTCTCACTTTTTAGTTTAGTTAAGAACAAAAGAAGGTTTTAGACAAAAGGAGGTGAGAAATTCGGGATAAAATTGCATGTGCAGTGGAATCGATTCTTAAACTATGAAAAGGCTCATTACTTTAACATAACGTCAATGCAATAAATATGTTGCAAATGCCCCTAAAAACACTGGAAATTGCTCCCCCCAAACCCCCTCGACGTCCACCCTCCGGCGCTCCGCGATCCCTGTGGAATAAAAGAAAAGAGGGATTGTTATAAAGGCTATAACCAACCTAAAACCTTGGGTTTCCTTTGCTTCGAATTTCAAGTCTTGGTCTTCCTGTGTATTTTCCACTTAGCTCACCTGGCGCGGCACCATAGGTTGATTCATGCCACGTGACTAGTTCTTTGTGCTTCCTCTCCCGACACGTCTCCCCTTCAACATGGCTGCACGAGGTTAGTACGTCCTAGAAAATCTCCTTTTTATCAATTAAAACCATCATTTACATGGTCATTAACTGTCTACAAGACTCCTATGACTCTAGGCTATTTTATATCCCTAAAATAAGGCTCGCAGATTTGGTTTTAGCTCGTCCGCACACGTGTAATAATGTGTAGAGCGCGTATAATTTTTACCAATCGAACGATACAAAGACCGGCTTTTCATGCATTTATCTACTAAACTCTTTCCAAACTTCATGGGCTTTTCATTCAGAGAAAAAGATATACAACTTAAGAGTTGGGTAACTAAAGAATTTTTAGATCGGGTGAGAAGTTTGACCTGCATTTGAAAGAAGTTGTTTTTACTCTTTGTTCTTGTTATGACTTCGATCCATTCACCTTCTCCAAGTACTTAAAAATATAAAAAGACTCTAAATTCCGAATATTGAGTTCGTATTTATCACAAATGATTTCCTTTTTCTATGTCACTTAACCTTTCTGAGGAAATACAATTATTTCTCTAAATTTGTTTCCGATATGTAATGAGATTTTATAACGCGTTTATAAACCATTGCTTCAACTTGGTAATCTAAATACCTCTTTATATGAAGCGTCACTCGATTAATACATGGTGAATGCCCTTTCTAAGATTACGCCCATTAGATAAATTTAAAATAAAGACAACAATTGATTTTTATGCACCACTAAATTTATAAAAAAGCATTATTCCATTGTTATCAGAATTGTAATAGTTGGAAACTGTTTTTTTCGACCGCACTAGTCTTAAAGAAGTTCATCATTAAGTGAGACTAAACATCTCAGAGTTACTGGTGACACAGGAACTGTGCTAGATTAACTATCTCTCTCCACCAAGTCTTTTCTGTTACCATGAGAACGGCTTGACTAGATGTAGATTATATTTATAAGACAACAGATCTTGATAACACATAAATTATCAATGTTCAAAAATTTATGTATTCATAAATGTTGCTTTTTGATTGGCAGGTGTCAGTCTGGTAGTGCTTTTGGCCTTTATTGGCTTAAGCCAGGGTTTATCAGCGTCCTCAGTACTTAGCTTGCAAGACCAAACTAAGTTACGGAAAATCTTCCAAGATGCTTCTCCCTTCACTGACTTAGAAACTGCTGATTATGCTGTAAAAGGACTAAAATTCTTTAAGTCTGAAATACCAACTACGCAGGTGAGGATATTACTCATTGCTTTTTGATATTGCATGACACTTCAAAATGAGAAAAACTCTTGTGAAAATAGAGGAGAAAACAACAGATCAAAGAAACTAAAGTCTCATATATGGTTCGGTTGTGAATTGAATCTTCAGCCCCAGGTCCCTCAACCCCACAACACGTCAGTGAGAGACAACACCATAGCAGTGAATGACGCCCATGCCACTCCCTTTATTACAATATTGATTTCCTTTTCAGGATTTATGCAAGTTTGTCAAGGAAAAAGTTGACGTAAATGATATCAAGTCTATCTACCATGCATCATCTGTCAGCAAAACTCTTGGAAACTGCAATGTAATTATGCCTCAAGCTTATTGCCTAAATATTCTATTAATTTCTTTTCCTTTTTTTTTTTTTTTTTTTTTGCTAGAAATATTTCAAACTTGGCAACAGAGATCATATTTCCAATTTTCCCTTTTTCAGCTTGCTCTGAATGATGCAGAGAAGAAGCTGAATGAGGCAATTGTTGAAGGTGCAAAAGCCAGTACAATCTTCTATGCAGTGTCTTCCCTGAAGAATCTTGGAATGAAAGGTTGGTAGCCATTATTGTTGTCCCTAAGGGTGGAAATATGGCATGGCACATAACATTGGACAGAATGGGACAGAATTGAAAACATCTCTTAAACCAGTCACCTTGTGCAAGATCATTAATCTGCCAATGGAGATAATCAGACACACTGCTGACATAATCATCACATAGCACATACTGTATTGATCACAAAATGTGCACATCTATATATAAGAACATTTTCTTCTCATAATACTTCTCCATTTCCTACGATTATTAAGGGCATAGGATTATAGGGCTAAAAATAACGGCTGGTGGTTGGACAATATCTGGCCAGAACTGGAAATTGTCCGATCACATCTTTATCTTACCAGTCATTTTGACCAGTGATATTGAGTCGGAAATAAGGTATGACCAAGCAGAAACTAATTTGACTGGTCATTGTCACTGACCAGCTGTAACTTTTAGCCTTGTATTGGTAGCTAGCTAGAATATAATGGATAATTCCTTTGATATTATATGTTGCTTATGTAAAACATTTAAGAGTGATCCTGATATTGAATTGTTTCTTACGTTTGTATTGCAGTCGACAGCAATGCTGTAATCAAAGCAATCCGTGCTGCGGCAAGCTCAGAAGAAGACAGTGTCATGAGGTAATGATTGAAATATTATCTGTTTCCTGGTTTCTAATGAATTCTCTAATTTGTATTTAATAGTTTTCTATAATTAATTACAAATGCAAGTTCTAAGGTCTTGTGTTATTTTATTTCCCGCCTCTAGCTCAGTCTATTCCCTTAACACAGCCATCTTGTTGCCCAAAGAAACTGATGTCAACTTTATTGTAGAAATGGTTGAGGTATGGTTAACCACCACTTCTCAATGGTAACTTATATAATGATAAATATAGAGATAATAAATGTGTCACACTTGGTCTTCAATGATAGCACTTAATAATAGGAAGTAGCTAACAAACTTGTGACCCTCTTTCAATGACAATGAAGTTGATAAAATTTTCATTTTATTAAAAGGAATATAAAAATTCTGAAATTTTTTCTTGAATTATTGTCTTGTTTTAGGATGTGGTTGCCCAAGCTGATGAAATAGATAATACTTATTTACAGGTGAGTTTTGCACAAACTTTATATCTAAGCAAATTTACATATATATATTTTTTGTGATATCCTCTTTGACCCTTTTTTCTTAACCTGTTAAAAAACCACCTCCCCCATTGAAATGCTCGAAACTGAATGGTTACTTTACATTATGAAGTAGTTGGAAATGATTGAAGAAAGGTTTGAGTGTGACAAAAAAGACAACAAGATCATTATTCCACATATGAAATTGAAAAGTCTTGATACTTTTGTAACAAGAAATAGTCTTTCTGATTATTATATTTGACTTTAGTTTGAAGGTGGTCTAGTTCCAACAGCAGAGGTGATAACTGCTTCCTATAAGCTTGGTGAGCACTTGAAAAAGAAGCCATCAATCCAAGAGGTAGAGTGTTATTAAAATACTTATCACAGTCTTTCTTGTTTGTTTCTAAATCTATATTCTTGTTAAATTTTCATTATTGCACTATTCTTGATAGAATTCATCATTAAATGAGACTAATCATCTCAGAGTTATTGGTGACACAGGACCTGTGCTAGATTAACTATCTCTCTCCACCAAGTCTTTTCTGTTGCCATGAGAACGGCTTGACTAGATGTAGATTATATTGAGTACTAGTTAATTACTACTAATGATTATTATATTATTATTCTTACTCTGTTTTTAATTTTGTTTTTGTGAACTTATTCCAGGAACAAGTCATCAAATTTGCCAACTACTTATTGACCAGGAAACATGTTCAGTCAGTCAAGGACACCTTCTTCCTTTTGAGGGCTCTCAATATCCTTTCCAATAATGACGTAAGTTTTGTAACTCGTTATAAGAAATCTGAAAAAAAGTTTTGTCCACAACGTCCAAAATGGAAATCTCATTTTTGTTTGCTTACCTCCAACTTTCTTTTAAATGAGATAATATGACTTTGTTGCCAAGTTAACTGTCTAATAGTTTGGACCTTGATCGCTCAATTATTCATGACTGCACACACTCATTCTGAGATGCAAGAGGTGATACTGCATAACTGATCCCTAGAACAGTTATGAAGAAACCATATATCTTAGCTTTTAAGAGTGCTACAAAGTAATGCTAAAACATTGGGATTGTTTTTTTCTGTTGCTTTTAGTTCCATGTACCAGTGGTAGTGCAGCTCTATGGCACCCCTCTTATTTCTGCTGATAATAAAATTTTCAAGGTATGTGAAAGATTTGATTTCCAGAAAGTATAAACACATGTGCATTTCTTATGTCCATTTCAATAGTCATTCATTCACTCATTGATTTATTTATTTATTTCCAGGTTAGAGTGACCAACGTCATGGACAAGGCTTTGGGTAAGATGAGTGTAATGGCAGTATCAGCTACTGACTCTGAGGGAACAACAGTTCTTAGCAACAAGGAATTCAAAGCTGGTGCTGATGAGTAAGTAGCACCTACCTAGAACTGCAAGTCATAATATACCCTTTTAAGACCAATAGGATGTTTGTATTAGAGTATTACATGTATTTACTACCAGGTGCTTCACCAAAACATCAGAAAGAGAAGTTTATGTTGTTTACTATTTATGGTCAAAGTAATATTTCAAACACGCAAGAGAGTTCTTCCTCTGATTTCCAAACATTGAAAAGTGAGTTGAAAAAGTGAGTTGGAAAATTGAGGCGCAGCCGAGCTTTTTTAACTGACTTTGAGGTGTTTTGAAATCAGAGGAAGAACTCTCTCAAGTGTTTCAAATTAATTCTCATACTAATAAATATTTCTTGGAGAAAATCAAAGAAAACATTTGCAAAATTTAATGCAAATTAAGAACACATTTCCAAACCAACGTCACAGTAGTGAAACACATAAACATTTTAAAATAATAGTAAATAGTATTGATGACATGTTTAAGTGTCATAATCTAAATTGAATATAAAGACCAGTGAAACAGGACTATGTTTTGTTGTCGTTGTGACAAAATCATAGGTCAACAGGAATTGAGAAGGATGAAATCTTGTTTTGCTGATCTTTACTTGTATAAATTGTTTGTCAAAAGTTACTGAAGATAATCTAAATTACAATTAATCCATAATCTAATGATCTGTTATGCCTTGGTTATGTACAGTGATTTCATAGTAATCACCTCAGAGCTTGGGAAGGGATATTATGCTGCCCATAGGTGAGCAAAACTAAATAAAGACCTTTAGCAGGATGTTCTTGCTAGTTACTGCAAACCTCAAACTGCAGTTCAAGGGCAAGCGTTTTCCGTCATACTTTTGACATTTAGCAAGGCGTCATAATGAAGTTGTTGCTGGAAAAGCTGCCATATTGCATTTCATTGATGCAGAGTGTCTCTCTGTGTTTGTGGGCGTGTTTCTGGTTCTAATCCCTAATACTTAGCAATAAATCTGATGCTGAAGGTCTCTAATAAATCAAAATAAATTATTATGTAGCTTTTAAAACAATAAAATAGGGATTAAAAGTATAAGAGTTTGTTGGCATCTAAACCTGTTATAAAATATTAAACATTAAATTTTATCTAGAGAAATTGCAAAATGTTGTGCTGTCAGCATTGTTAAATGACAGACTCCCTGCACTCCACCCCCAAGAAATTAAATTCTTTCACATGCTTCTACTATCCAACATGGTTGCCATCATAACATTTCGTAGCCCTTCAACTTTTGGGCTTTAATAACCTCAAAAAGCCTGGTAGTTAAGGGCATCAAAAGTTAAAATAATATTGTTCTTCAAAGTAAACCATAATATAAACAATAAAGATCTCTAAAATTATTATGATATGACATTAAATATATACTGTATATGAGTATGAAATTATTATATAAATTACTTATTAAATATATGAACCATCATTGAATATAAAAAAACTACATAAATAAACTCATTTAAAACTAAAAATATATAGACTTCTGATTAAAACTTGACCTTGCTTGGCACATAAAGCATCATTGAACCATGCAGTCTTCTTTGTACATCCAGTACATTCATTGCTCTTGGTTCTTTGCAGTTATGATTTGGATTTCATGGCATCCAAGCCCAGCCCAGGTGTGTACACAGTGACAGTCAACGTCAAACCACAGAAAGAAGACAAGCGCTTGATTGGTACTTCTGGTGCTCAGGTAAATACAAAGGGATGATATACTGCTGTAGGATGGCCTTTCTACTAAGTAATTATTTATCAGCTTTATTAAAATACTAGTAAAACATACTCATACACTGTAGAATATGTAAAAGTAATCATATTCAGTTTCATAGATAATCATAGGTGTTTTCAGAGTTTTGACATTGCCCAAGCCACAACAAAATTCAACAAAAGAATTCCATGTCTTCCAAGTATGTGTGAATGAAAGAAGGCCAAATTGGAAAATAGTATACATATTATCCATATCCCACTATGAAAGAGCAGTTTATTTTTTGTACAGCATAAAGTCCATTCACATGCAGACTACTGGTATCTGCCATTGAATGAATAAACTTTATTAGTCACATCCCCATTAGGGCTTTTCATTGATTGGTACAATAAGCATTAATGTATTAATAGTATTTAAAAACATATTGTAATAATAAAAGCAAATAGTGCCAACACTGCAGGCTGTATCATTTCTCCTGGGTTCAGTAATTTTAGGCTACCTGTGGCAACACACTAGTAAACCTATGTTTTATTAACAAAACCTTTTGATGTATTTTTCCTGCAGCTCAAGGTGAAAGTAGTAACCAAGGTTACCATGGGAAAAGTAGACTTGTCTCTTGTTGACAAAGAACATTCTCACACTGTCAAATCTTTGAGGTATGGCACATGATAGTTGACTATTGTTGACATATGTTACTGTTTAATTTTGAAGAATTAAAATGTTTTATGTAACTTATGTAACTATTTTACAACCATCATTCCCCATAAAAGACTCTTCTCTCCATACCCACTACTCTCACTACCAGCTGAGCGATAAATTCTTGTTTCATCCAATTACAGTGCATTTAGCTGTTTTGCCGCCAGCTATCAGGCTAGCTACTGTTACCAAAGTTTTGCCTATTTTTCTGTTTTCTTTTTTATTTGTCAACGAAGCAGAAATAATAGGCCCTTTGCAGCTCAGTAATCATGTGCTGATTAATTAACTGAGAGCAAATGAATGAGCATCTTGATTCCCAACGGGTGAAATATACATGTATTGGTGAGCAAACAAAATTTCTACAACCTGTTTTGAGAGATTGTAATAAATCTGCATTTTGTAATACACTGGTTACACATCGTTTCATTCATTTCTTTACAAGTAGCTAAAAAGAACCATTTTAAAAGAAATTAAAAAATATTGCTCACCAGTACAGACATGTGACCGTTAACTGCAAAGGGCCTATCATGGAAAAGAAGAATAAAAATAATTCACTTTACCGCCACGTTTGCTTTGTTCTTTCAAGCTGCAGGGCTAGTCATTTTGTCCTCTCATTGTTTATGTGCCTTGTTTACTGCTCAGCTGTTATTTACAACACACAAAACTAAGAAAGGGGGTAAGAAAGAGTACATTATGATTTGGTCTTTTTTGTAATCTGCAGCACCAACTACCCAAACAAGTTTGATAAGACCATTGAAGCTGACTTCCACCAGAAAATAGTCATGAAATTTGCCATTAAAAGTGTGGCTGGACAGCTTCTAACCCCACACCAGGTACTGTAAGCCATGGTTTTGTCTCTAATGCTTGTTAATAACTATCACACAAGCATTAGTATAATGTCATTACTACTGTTTGTCTATAGTCTGTACTTCTTTCAATACTACTATCACTGGAAAAAGCTGTTTCATTTCTATTTATTTATTTTTTATTTTTACATAGAAGAGAAAAAATCTGTTGTTTTCAGAGCAGTGCTTTGCAAAGCAGGCTGAGTGTACATAAATGGCACAAGCACCATGCTTTGTTTACTAATACAGCACAGTTTTCAACCAATCAGAGCATCATACTATTAAAGCTATATAATTATTTTTTACAGTGATTTGATTGCCATTGTATGTTTTGTCTTTGGCTAGGCCTTTGTGAGACTGACAAACCAGAAGACTAAACAAGAGATTTTTTTCGTTCCCGAACCAGACTCAAGCAAAATGTACAAATTTGATCTGGTAAGCACTACAGGATTTTTTTTTTTACTGAAAGTGAAGATGAACACAACTATTACAAAACATTTGGCAGCTATTTTATGAAGACATCAAACCTCATGTCACTGCTGGAGAAGAGACTCACCACCCTATCCAGACAAAAGCACCCCTAGGCCAGAAATATATTTGTGAAAAAATAATGATGATTGACCTTGCTGATGCATAAGTCCTTTGCACTAGTCTTGATAGAATTCACCTGTTAATGAGACTAAACATCTCAGAGTTACTGGTGACACAGGACCTGTGCCAGATTAACTATCTCTCTCCACCAAGTCTTTTCTGTTACCATGAGAATGGCTTGACTAGATGTAGATTACAGTGTATATTTATGACATGTTGATATGATGTCATGACGAGTCTTTCTGTAAAAATAAGATTTGTTTGATAATTTTGATTGTTCCTCCTGCCTGACAGGATCTTGGTGCTACTGCTAAAGACTCTTTTGCCTACAGATCTGGAAAGTATGATATGGTAAGTTTAATGTTTTCATAAATGTTATTGATATTCTAAACATTTTTATTGGGGAATGTGCATTTTTTTCTTGGGAGGGAGAACCATCAGTAAAAATATGAACTTTTGTGGAGGGTCAAACCATTTTATTTTGACGAAATCTAGGCCCTTGTTGATTTAATGAGAGGATCATGGATTCCTTGCGAAGACTTTGTATGAACTGGGAAAACATTATGCCCAAGCTAAAAAGGGTCTTTTATTCAGACTTTGTAATTGACAATGATTTGCGATCCCTTTATTCTTTGTAATGTACCAGTTGTCAGATATCAACTACTTGTTCTTTCCTTGTATAGGATATTATTATTGGTGATGCAGTCATCCAGAATCCCTTTGAGTGGTCAGCTGTAAGTAGAATATCATGATTATCAATTATTATTAGTGCTACACAGGGCTCAGAATAAGGGCCTGTCCATGGACAATGTCTGGCCAAATTAGCACTTGTCCGGCCAAACACCTTTTATGTTGAGCATTCTAATGTGGCTGGTCATTATTCCCAGTTGAGGAATTTTCTAAAAGAGGGAAAGTTGCCCCATCTAAAGATATGTCCACAAGGGCAGATCCAGCAGAAATTTTAGGGGGGGCTAATTGAGTTTTTTCCGTCAACACAACTGAAAGCAATATAAAGCACCGTTTTTTTCCTGCTGAAGGGGGGCTTCAGCCACACTTTGCCCCCTGGATCCACCCTTGTTCCAATATAAACCATGAGTAAACCAGCATACAGTGTCAATAACCATTATGTATTCCAGATTTTTGAAAATACAAGACCTTTAATGCAGACCCTAAGAAAGTACACTTAGTACTGCTGATAAATCTATGAATCAAAAGTAGTTTATCCTACTCCCCTTTAAAGCAGTATTTTATGATAGGCTTATAAAAAAAGATTATCCATAATGATAGAAAATAAAGATAACTAGCTAAAAGCTAGTGTGAACTGCTTCAGTGTTTCTAATGAAACAGTAATGATAAAAAGGTAAATTATACACCGTGAAAAGATGAAAAAATTGACGTTTCGAACACTAGTCCTTCGTTGGAGTAAAAGAGAGAATAATTATAATGAATAATTTGTTTTTTGCCTAGTGTCTTCTTTCATTGACATTTGGAGAACAGCCACCAAAAGCAAAGAAAGAAAAACAAACAATGTACTCAACCAAGCCACAAATAGATGTAAGTATTCAACAACATGGTTTTGGCTTAGAATGCCTTGCTTTAATTCTCCATCACAACATTCTCTGATCCCCCTGAAAACATTATCCTTTCCTAACAGCATAGAATTTTCAGTTGAAAGATCTAAACTAGACCTTCATAGGTCATTTACTTTAATGAACTTTGTTGTGTTTTTTTTTTCACCTCTGTAAAGTGGATGTTTAAATTCATATTTGTTTACTGCTTTTCATATAAACATGCAAAATTGGTAGCATCAAGCTGCATGCTAAATTTGGTTTTTCACTGCCTTCGATCGAAACTAATCAGTAGGTAGCTTTCATATCTTTTATTGGCAGCAGCAAAAGACTAAATATCAGTGTGCAGCTCAAAGGTACCGAGATCTCATGTCTATGAAAATGGCAGTTAAGAATTTGATGAGTTTGTTGGCTACATAAGTGTGTTTTTTGATTGACAGCATCAGTTCCGTGTACCAGAGAAGCGTCCTCCCCAGACTGTATCCTCAGCATTCACTGTACTCGTCTTTGTACCCCTTCTCATCATGTTTGTTGTGGTAAGATCCTTAACTTTCTACAGCAGCATGCAAATTAAAAAGCTAACACTTGCAACCTAAATTATAGCACATTCATTAGCGAATCAGGCATAACGATATATTAGAGTGCTTTTCCTCAGACCCTAAAACAGCTTCTAGTTCATTCTTGTGACTCTAGAGCAATATAATATGCTGACACATTTCTTCTCTACCATGTTGGTACAAGGAAGACCACCAGCTGTTTTCATGTATGATGGCTTCATTATAATTATAACTACGAGAAATGCTTTTCGAATTTTCTTGTTAATGAAACGAATTCATGTAACTGTTTTACCCCCTGCATTTTTTTTGTAGTGGTTTAAAATTGGGGCCAACATCTCAAACTTTGGATTTTCTCTCAGCACTATCGTGTTCCACATTGGTCTAGGAGGTAAGTTCTGTCAAAATTGAAGTCTCTTAGTTTGTGTTTTTAGCATTTCATAACTGCCTTTGAGAGCATCACCAAAAGCATTTACAAGGCATTCCTGGAAAGGGAATGCATTGTGGTCTACAATCATGGACAAAAGTAGTTGAAAATTTTTCATCCTATCATGCAATAGTACAACTTTTCTTATTAAAACTGTTTGATTAGCCGTACCCCCCCCCCTCCCCAAGGACATAGTTGGTCCCAGTAGATAGAACAGCCCTGTCTCCTTGAAAAAAATATTGTTTAGGGGGGAGGAGTCTTTTAAGGGGGAATTTATTATGTTTTGTATGAAAATATCCATTGACACTTAAAATTTCTCAACATTTTTGTCCTAAATCGTAGCTTGGGTACAAACACCCTTTGCCCATAATGCCTTATATGGTGTTGTTTGTACCCAAACTAGACAACAATGCATTCTGCTCATTGAACTCTCACATGGTTTTACTTGTTTAATCAAGTTAACTAATTTTGCTTTCTGCATTTCCCCCCAGCTATTTTCGCATTGTATTACTACTTCTGGATTAAATTAGTAAGTAATTGATAAACTGCCGTGTGGTATACTTTTAATAAAAATAGGGCATACATCATTGTTCATTCAACTCTAATGATGGTATGTATAATTCAAACAGGACATGTTCACTACACTTAAAGCGCTCGCTGCTATTGGTGGAATAACCTTCCTTGCTGCCAACAGTCTACTGAGTGGCATAGCCGCTCGTAGGTAAGAAACACCACTATAATATAAAAAAAAGGAACTTCAGTTTTACAAAACTGATCTAAGTCAGGCAAGGCTAACTGACAGATAGAACCCTGAAACAACCTCTGGGCTGATCTAAGACAGGGCATGGCTAACTCACAGATAGAACCCTGAAACAACCTCTGGGCTGATCTAAGTCAGGGCCTGGCTAACTCACAGATTGAACTCTGAAACAACCTCTGGGCTGATCTAAGACAGGGCATGGCTAACTCACAGATAGAACCCTGAAACAACCTCTAGCCTGATCTAAGTCAGGGCACGGCTAACTCACAGATAGAACCCTGAAACAACCTCTGGGCTGATCTGAGTCAGGGCACGGCTAACTCACAGATAGAACCCTGAAACAACCTCTGGGCTGATCTACATGTACGTCAGGACATGATTTTCCATTTAACAGATTTCCCAATGGATTACTAATGTGTTGTACTTGTTGTCTTTAGGGCCAAGCGTTAGACGTGTAGAGGAACTACAACAATAATACTAAACAGTAGCTATGCAATTTTTATGACTTTGTTGTTCCATTAATAAGATAAATAAAATTCTTTTACATTGTTGATGTTGGAATAATTATTGTTTGTGGTAGACAAATGTCCACAAATGTTACGTTACTCTATTTGGAAGGAAGGATTGGGGATTCGCAGTAAACTATTTAAAGTACTTGTAGCCCTCAACCTTTCACTCCGTACGAAATCCCTGACTGTAAGTCAACAATGAACAGCTTTCGTGAAAATGTACAAGTTTGGCCCTACACAAAAATTCAATTTTTTACTAATGGCACTCTCCCATGGAACGGCGTTCGACAAACGCAGACTACAGACTACAGACTACAGACTACAGACTACAGACTACAGACTACAGACTACAGACTACAGACTACAGACTACAGACTACAGACTACAGACTGCAGACTGCAGACTGCAGACTGCAGACTGCAGACTGCAGACTACAGACTGCAGACTACAGACTACAGACTACAGACTACAGACTACAGACTGCAGACTGCAGACCAGATCAAAACTAAAAATCCAAATCCAAATATGTTTGAAAAATTCGTCTATAAATTCAAGAAGCATTTAATGTCCGAGATTCATTCACACGATTTAAGTATAGTGAATTTGTTGTTATTCATTAACTGTATTGATGTACAGTGTCAATCGATCCGAGTTACAGTAATATGAAATAACATAACCCCCCCCCCCCCCCCCCCCAAATGAAAAATATGGAAAGAAAAAGTTATATGATGATATAATAATAATAATAATATTCAATACACGACTTTCATAACTGGCTGCTGCTAATTTGCATAAACATTAAAAATCAATGTTTTTGGAGTGAAACGCTTTTAAATCATTGATCTCGTTGATTTAGATAAGGCGTGTGAGTTTTTACTTAAATTAATGAATCCTTTACAAGATGTGAACATTTGAAGTTTTGAAAATGCACCAAAACGAGGCCACCAAGGCTTCCACTGATAAACACATACAAAACTCTCTATTTTCGTTCTTTCATAACTTCTTTGGTATGCAGTCAAATTCTACAAAATTTTCTGGAAATAGTTTTCGTGAAGTATTTTTTCAGATAGCAAAATAGTTTCTGGTAAAAAGGCTTCATTTTCTTTATCTGAAAAAACTGAGTTATAAAAGTCGTCTATACTTTGATATTTGAGGAGAGGGGCTGAACCATTTGTGTTTTTTCCTTGTGGCTAGGAGGATATATTTTTTGTGCAAGACTTTCTTCTAACATTTGTATTACTTTTACACTTTTACCGTACACGATTATTTTCCGGTTTTTTTTGGGGGGGGGGGGGGGGTTCCCCGCTCAATTTTGTTTTTCCAGCTCCTTCCGCGACAACAAAAGCGAGTTGTCATATGCATTCGCCACAGGCGGATTATATTTAATCTAGATAAAATAGGATTAAGCGGTTTACACCGGAAAATTATCTCCTTGCTGATAATTAACGCTAAAGAAACAGAACAGAAAACGCCAGTGATATTACAAATAGTTAGTGCAAATAGTTATTTCATGTATAACAAAAAGTTCATTTCATGTATTTGGACTTTTAGTTTTAATCTGGTCTGCGATTGTCGCACACCGCCTATGAATCCAACCTTCCTCCTCCCAATAAAAGCGTACATTTCCTAACAGTTTGTCAATATTGAAGCAAAATTCCATGTGTTGGTGATAGGTGTCATAAAATTTCATTGTATTCTTTTAATTGTCAATCAGCTCAGCAAAGAAAACTATTGTCAATGCAAACCCCGGGGGTGGGGGACTCCCTTTGTTCAGGTGGTAGGGGTGATCGGCGCTCCTTTTAGGGTTGAAAATGTTCCCTGTGCGGACCTTAGGGGTTCCGGCTCAACAGTCAATTACATAACAAAACTCCATACCTTTCGGGGTCATTTATTATGCACGTTATCCATGCTATACCGCTGTTTACTTTACAATGATACACTAAATATTTCTTTAATATGATCATCGTGATAATCTTATTATACGGTGTTCTGTCATTCAAACCTTTTAGGGTTTAAAATCAGGTTGGTTTTAAGAGGCTTTTTAATTTATGCGTACCTTTTTAGGGGCCACTTTAAAAATCGATCGCCAATAACCCCTACACCCCCCCCCCCTCCTCCCCCCCACCGGGATGCAAACTCCTAAGACATTTTATAAAGAAAAAATTAATTAAAATGTGCCTGGTATGTAAACAAGAACCATGTTTATATTTCCATCAAAGGATCTGGACTTTGGCCCGGCCGCAAACTAGCCAAGTTTTTTACCTCTTTTTTTCGAACCATGCGAAAGAATGTCAAGACTTTATTTTCGTATAGTAGTTCGGCTTGGATTTTACACCCAGGACCTAGATGAAGAATAGCTTTAAACTTTCGTGCAAGTGCTGCAAATTCCAATTAACTATACACTTTCGCCTGAAGAAACAATTTTAGGGGAGAGGGGAGAGACGGTTTTTCCGCACCGAAATCGATCTACAACCGTCAGATATTTGGCAGTGTATTTACAGTCTACAACGGATAAACCTTTGGACTCGTAAGCCTCTTTACAACTTAATTGGACGAAAGTTGGACGCTCACTCGCTACAACTGTCCCTTCCTCCCAGGGGGAAAATTGTCGCAAAAAATGGTGTCTCTGGTCACGGAATGGCCTTACCTCTACTTGCCATGCGCGGAAAGAATCCAGAAAAAGTATTATTTGTAGCATAATCCGTTTAGTATGGTTGTTGTTCTAGATTGGTTGGGGTAGACGCCAGCTGGAGACTTGTATATTCAAGGCCAAGTCAAATTCATGTTAATTGTTTTCGGATTGTAGTGCTTCCTGGAATCTCTGGTCAAGCTTCGCGACCTTTCCAAGTTCAAGCTGTACAGAAAAACTTGAAGGTATGCTATTGAAATACTCAATTCACCTCATAAACTAAGTCACCTTCCAGGTATATTTCCAGGTACTAATTAAGATTTTCCAGTTACGTCGTGGATGTTTTAATCTTCCTTTTCTAGGAAGGTGTGAATATGTCGCTAACTCTTCGATTGATAAATCATAGGTAAAAGGATTCAATGTTATCGATAAATGATACCGGGTACTACATTGTGTGAAAATTGAATGGGCTACTACATTGTGTTGCGAAACAAAAGAACCCAATAAATAAACAAAGCCATCAACGAGCAACGAGAAAATATATGGCAGCCGTTCCTACCCCACTACTGATCTATACACCTTTATCTCTAAACCTTTTTTTTTTCCTAAAGATTAAAAAACGTAAACGATCAGCTCAGTACTATAGTGTTTTTTAAATCATTTAAGCCGGACTTGTACCCTGCGAGCAGAGTCTCCTTTGAACTCTTCTACGGGCGTAGAGGAGTTGAAAGGAGACTCTGCTCGCAGGGTACCGGACTTGCTACTTGAATTGAGCCGTGTTTCAGTCGCCTTTAGCTCGCAGCGACTATCTTTGATTCGTTTAGTTCCTGCAGTTTCTCCACTGCGCCTAAAAAGAATCGCCATGAATGACTTTTTTCTTTAGAGTGTTATCGTTGTAGCGATTTTTTAAAGCGATAAATCAATAGATCTAGAGCCCCGTGGTGTAACTCAGTGACTTTTTCACTGATATAAAGAGTGTAATGATGACTCCGACGAAGAACTAGCGTCCGAAACGTCAGTAAGTTTTTTCATCTTTTCACGGTGTATAATAATTATAAATTATTTACCTTTTCATCATTACTGTTTCATTAGAAACACCGACGCAGCTCACACTAATTTTAGCTAGTTATATCTTTATAAAGAGTGTAGTGAAGTTATGGGCTTATCAGTATCGATTGATCCTTCAATCTACGTACCAGAATCTTCAATAGTTGTAGTTGTCAGAATCTAGTCAGTGTTGATGCAGTTTCAGTGTTCAATCTACGTACTAGAATCTTCAATGATACTTATAGTTGTTAGGACCTTAAGTCAGTGCTAATGCAGGTTCAGTGTTCTGCATCAAGCCTTAGCTATGTTAATTGATGCAAATGTTCTTTTGTATAGATTATTTCTTGCAGTCGAGTTGTAAGGGGTATCTTGGCTCAGGGATTTACGGAGCTACCCTCTCAACATGAGCTCTACAAACAAGCAACTTCGTATCCCTTTTCAAGTCAATTATTAGGTTGGGGTATATTTTTTAAAGTCGTTTGAAGAGTTATGATGGGATTATCCTTGGATCAAACTTTAAATCTCTCTAGATCGTACTGTTTAGGGGACGCTTCACTGGTTAACAAACAATCGACGTGCTCTTAGACCCGGGATTTGTCTGCAAACTAAAGCCCAATTTTAAAGTGTTATCATGGGATTATCCTTGAATCAAACTTTAAATCTCTCTATAAGCTAGATCGTACTGTGTAGGGCACACTTCATTGGTTAACAAACGATCGACGTGCTCTCTTAGACTCTTAGACCCGGGATTTGTTTGCTTCAAACTAAAGCAAAGTAGAAATTATGCGTTCGGTGTGTATATATGATATTTTTCTCTTATTTCTCTAAAGCAAAGTAGGTGACCTAAAAATCGAGTTGCAAGTTAGTTTTCTCCTATATTTCGAGAGTTTTTATTTCTGGTTCTCTGGTTTCTCTCCCTCCCCAAACGTCAACCAGACTAGTTAATATAGTTAATATATATATATATATATATTAACTCTGCGTCAACACATACTTCTAAATCCTAATGGATTCATCAGTAACTGATAAGATCCACTTTTTTAAACCACTCCTAAGTTATATTCAATATTTCAGTTTCATAAGAGAAACTCGTATAGTCAAGAATCAAAGCTTTGTCGGTAAAAATGTAGGTTACTACTGATTTAATAAGGTCAGGCATCTTTTTGTAGCTTTTGCGCTTGAATGTCTTTAATTCGTATAAAAAATTTAACACACACACAAACACACACACACACACACAAACACACACACACACACATATATATATATATATATTTACTCTTTTCAACAATCCATTTAAATTTTCACCACACAACTGTGGTCCAAGGACGGTGTCCAATCCTTATCTTCTGCGCTTGCGCAGATTGTCAAAGCACCGCAGCATGCATGCACCTGTGGTGGTACGGATCTCTTTGATCTTTATCTTACGCCTTTATTGTTTGTTCCTTTTCTCGACTAATGCTTGGTATTCGTCAGCTTCATCTTGGTAAAAATCTTACAATATTAATTAGAGAAGCAAGTTTCTGACAACCATTTCTAGAGTTTTATTCTTTAGGCCTCTTTACTATACTGGCAATAGTCTGTGAGCTAGGTTTTTAAGTTTTACTTGAGGTGCCGCCTTGTTGTGAAGTATAACTTCTTTGTACCGTATTTTGCAATACTTTGGCTACAAAACATTCATTCGGCTGCCATAGAAAAACGCATTTCCGTCCTTTGACGTTTCAAAAAACCCAACAGAAACTCGGTTTCACACTAACTGAATTATATATTATGAACGGTGAAGTAGATTGCAAAATGATTTGAGTTCTGAACGCGCCATTACATCGTATAACATGTCCAGTCTTAACACCTCTCATCTTCTTTTTTATTCTTTTCTTTTACTATATGATCTGATGTGAGGTACGCGTAAAGGCTAAATAAATAAACTGAATTGATCTTCTTTTTTATGAATATACGAATACATTTTTTTTCGAGTCGATGGATTGACTGATCGAAATGGATTCCTTAAACCCAGGCAACAACATACTAGTCAGTTGTTTACCTATGGCCAGTAACTGAGTTCCTGCCATCAGTATGGTGCCGGCATGGAGAAGTACATGACATCAGTAACGTACCAGCTGAGAAACGGAATGTATTTCATTAACGAGAGGCTTGTGCCGTTGTTAGTTAAAGATACAAAAATCTTATTCATATGTTCGATTAAAAGTATGTTTTTTGAAGGTAGCACTTATTAGCCAGTGACTTACACAAGTATGCATAATACATAATGATACCCCTTCAATGGCTTGCCTTGGTTGGTGGCATATGAACCACTTATATGCCCATTCAATTTCATATAAACCACTACTGAGCTATTGCAGAGCTCCCGAAAGCTTAATTATGTAAGATGTTGGTCTGATTTTTTTCATTATATATGATTTCTTATACAGTTCAATTACCATTATAAAGCATTCCCGGTTTTTAATCTGCTTTATTAGATTTTTTCCGGGACTTATTTATGCTCAAATATCTTGTAAAAAATATCTTCATTGTGAGCCCAACTTTTATGTTAAACCTGAGTCTATAATGGGAGATGGACATTGAATGATAAGATTTATAGATCTTTTTAAAATGACTGATTTCTTGATTCCAGATGTCAGGTGGTTCAAAGTGTGTTGGTGATCAGTGTTGTTTGAAGATTGTAGCTTTCCTGAAAAACGATGAGCTGTTCCCTCGTGTGGAAGACCTCGTAAAGAGGGTGTGTCAGGAGGGCCATCAGATTATAATATTTGGTAAGGTAACGGTCCTTTTTATACTCATGCATTTATCTTGAAATATTTTTTCTTTCCTTCTTATCCTAATCATTTTCCTCTTAATATTTCTTTTCCTTTCAAGTTTCTTCCTTCCTTCCTTCCGCGCTTTCCCTTTTTCTTCCTTTCTTCTTTCTTTCTTTCTTTCTTTCTATCCTGCATGCATCAGTCTTTTTTCTTTTCTTTTTTTCTGTCTCACGTATTCGGAATATTCTCATTTGCTCCAGTCTACTGGCAAAAATGAAGCCAACTCATCGATCGTAATATAATATACTGGCTGAGAGCAGTTGGACGACATTAAAATGACCTTGATTCACAAACAATGTAGAAACCAAATAGTTACGCCGATAATAATAAAAGCGATTTTTCTTATACTCAGGTGAGCAACTAGTCCCCATATACGAGCCTTACTCGGATGACTTCAGCTCAAGCTGCCTAACAAATAACACCCCCTACCCTAACCCAGAGGAATTCCTCAAGCAAGTACTACCACTTGCAGACGTTCTCATCCTACTGACATCAGATGAGGATCTCTATCATGACATCCCAGTCCGTGTCAGCAATTTGATAAACAAACGTTTTGATCACCGGGGCTACTATTCCTGGAGTGCCTATGGATTTTCTTGCTTACTGATCGGAGGCTCCGTACATAGCCGAAAAGCCGCGATGAATCTTCGGCAACTCCTCGATGATTCGGATTACCCGTTTTTTGGACGAGTGCTGCCCGAACCTTGTTCATTTGGTCGATGTTATGACGTGGATCCAGCTCTTGAAACTGGTCAGCCTTGCGTCTTGCAAAAATAGCATGCGAATTGCTGACATTACGATAAGACTCCGTCAGTGCGTGATGTCTTTTATTTCATATACCTTGAGAAGTTTGCTTTTGCTTTCCACTATTTACCAGCTGAACGTTTAGTGTTACATTCATAAAAGTTTTCATTAAACACTTTCATTGAAGTGAGAGTTATGATACAGTCGAAAAAAGGTTGGTGAACGTTCTGTTGTACGTTGCATGTTGCATGGATTTACATTACCAATACAGCACTTTTGCGGACTTTCTATGCACATGCAACAAGACCTTCGCCAACCTTTTTTGAAATAGCTGTATATAACTACAGCAAAACATATCAAAAAGGCTCTATTGAAAATAAAAACATGTAAAAATATAAAAATATGGAAATATAATTTCATGCATAATTGTTTTAAATCCAATTTAACCAATAACATTTTTTTATTAATGAGTTATGATTTAGAAAAACATTTTAATTTAAAATGAGATAAATATCTCGTTTATGTTAATGCATGACTATTTACCAATATTATACACCACCGAAATGTGAAATAAAATATTATTCCGCAGGGAGCCCAATACGTATTTGGTTATTCTTAATGATCAAACTTTCGTGAAAGACAAAAAAATGGGTTTGAAAGAAATTCAAAAGGGATATTCCTGTCAGAGGCTGGAGAAGATTCAAATAAGAAAATTCCAGTGCTTTGCGCAAATAAAAACACTGGTTAACATTCACCAATCCGATCCATATCGTGGAAATCGTACGGTCTTACTCAGTCTAAGACTAAAATCCCAACAAAGCAATGCCTGGACCTTTGAGGACTTATTTTGATATTTTTTGACTTAACAGTCGCTAGTTCAGTATGATGAATTGCCCCCCAGTCAACTCCAAAAAAGTCAAATGATTGATAGTAAGCATATCCCCTTCCGGTCGGGGTTACAAAGGTACTCCAACCCGAGTTCACCCGAGTATGAAACTGTCTAAGAGCATCATGTGACAAGCCAGGAAAATGTCGAATTTTACAAATAAAAATTAAAAATCAAAACTTTTAGTAAAAAATATTTTATGTAGGGAAACTATTAGTGGTATTTTAATACCTATAAATCCCAGAGATCCCACATCTAAAGTTGCATTGATGCATGCACGTGAATTTATTGACACGTGTACCTACCTACCTACAGTAAACTGCCTTTGGCAAAGCGTACGTGAAATACTGCACGATCTCGAACCAGACCTGACCGACCTGACCTCATCCAAACAACCAATCACAATACAGCTAGATCGTACCATCACTGCTGTCTGATTGGTTCAAGTTTTTAATATGCAAATTATATCCATAAATTAGACTGGTTCGACTGGTTGAGCAAGTTTCTTCAAGCTTGTGCTGTTACGAAAAGATAAAGAGTTTGGTTTTTCTCCTCTCTAAGCCTTTTTTCTACCCATTTCTACATTACCATTTAAGTGGAGCCCTCACTGAGCTGGTAAGTGTTATATCCTTCTACTCCTGACAGAGATATTTACTGAGGAAATGTTTAGGTTGAGACATATAGTACCCTAAACCAAAGTGACCCTATTTTTCTGCTATCGTTTCTCTGTATACTAATTCTGACTTTTGACTTAATAATTCTTAATTCATAATTTTTTTAATTAGTTAGTTCAGTTAGAATAGTTATGTTAAACATATTTAGGTTTTTCTCTTACTAAAAACTGTTTAAGTTGGGAAGTTTAATACGTCGTGTTTCGTTGCTTCTGAAACATATTTTCTTAGGTCCAAGTCTGTTTTCAAAGAAAAATTTTTCTTCATACTTTTTTTTTTTGAATCCTAGGATTAAATATGCTTACTTTAGATTTTTTCTTTCGAGCTGCGCCTTGATTTTTTCCAACTATTTTATTTTGGAGTAAAAGGTCAAGTACGAATACATACTTTCATCTAGGATTCGAGTTTTGTTTCATAGGGTCCTTATATTTTTAACTCTAAAAGCTTTTTTCTTTGAATACAAACTCATTTATCCATTGGAAAAAAATTAACCTAAATAATTTGAATATGTATTCGTTTTATAAAATCTATTTATTTTTAATTTAATTTTTAATGATGGAAGGCTTGATGCTATGGAGATCATGTTGTCTGAAGCTGATGTTTGTTAGACTTATGGAGAGAGATATCCAGTAAAACATCATCAAGTCTACTCTCCTAGAAAGGATTTTTGAATGCTCAGTAAAAACAGTTCCCAATCTGTACATATATGTATGTGTTAGCTTTGACATTTGGCACAGTTATTAGACCATGAATGTGTATTAGCATATCTCGTCTGCAGATGGAAGAAGCATCATAAGCTTTTCGTAGGGGTTAAGTTTTGTCTGATGTCAAGCTGTGGTGTGCTTGCTTTTATGTTACGTAATACCCTCATAAAAGTGTATTAATAGTATTTCACATCTGCAGATGGGAGGAGCATCATAAGATTTCTGTCAGACTCAAGTGTTGTCTAATGTCTGTTGTCTAATGTTATGTGCTTGCTATCATATTATGTAATATCCTCATGTCTAGCCTTTACAGTTAGCAATGATCTAATATTACTATATTTTAGGAAGTGTATATCTTAATACTAAGACGGGGTGCATGTTATATCACAACTGCTATTTTGGTTGACAATAACAAAGCATTCCTCATAAGCTGGCCGCTGTTTCACCACCAGAATTAAATTTACTGAATTTGTGAAGATTTTATTGTTCAGATACATCATTGTCAGAGAATAATTCAATAAATATTTGAATGGCCTCGGTAATGTTAACCAGAATGGAATGCTAATTTCAATCCTGACATAGAATATCTGTTCAGCAAATTATTGAATATTTTCTAGTTACTCATACTCGGCAGTTGACTGTAATTGACTAATTTGACCCATTTAATTTAATCAATCAGATAATTATTTGAATATCATTATTTTATTCATGTGACACTGTTTCTAATTTCAGCTGTTACCAATGGATAGTGCAGATAATCTTCTTTACCTGATTGAAGAGATCAGAGCCAAAGTAACTGGTTTGGGGAAGGCTGTAGATGACATCCATCATGTGAAGAAGAAGCTTAAGGAAGCTTCATCTGATGTCAAAGCACAGATCCGTGATAGCATCAGCCGACACCTGGAAGCTTTGAGAAACAGAGAGATATGGCTCTTAAGTCAGGTAGAACTGATCCAACAAGGAAAAGAAGAAGTTCTTCTCCAAAAGCAGACGGAGATCATTGACATGGTTGGTGGTTTGAAAAAAGTGTGTGCTCTACTTGAACAGAGTGTGGAAGAGGAGAAACTTGGTGAAGTGGAAGCATTTGAGGCACAACTGAGTGAGTTGTTAACATCTGTGGAGAGGATGAACATCAGTCCTGAAGAAACATCAAACATCTGTTTCAAAGCTCACAACCTAGAGCTGCTTGAATCCATCAGGAGATTTGGCCATATTGAAGGTGAAGCTTCTCATCTTTTGTTGAATGCAATAAGTTCAGAAGGTGGCAATTCCACTTCACCAAGTATCAAACGGAAGTTCTTTACACCTACAGGACCAATGGAGAACTGGCTGCTTCAAGGGCACAGGTTCCAGGAGAACCAGTCCATTCCAACTACTGCAGTATCAGTAGAAAAATGGCTGGAAAAGTGTAATGCTTACACTGAGTCTGAGCAGGAGATTGCTAGTGAAATGGGAGATGCTGTCAAGAGCTTTGATCTCTCAGAGCTGAAGTGGACTCTTTCTGCTGAAACTAACAACTTCCCTTCTGGACGAGACTCTTTTGGTGGCTATTTTGAAGAGGTTAAGAAATCAACTCTTGAAAACTGGATCAAAGCCTACCCTAATCTTCCTGAACAGCCAAAATCAAGGCTGATTGGAGAAACCTACTCAAAGATTGTGGCCATGGGGAATGAGAATTGGCTATTCTTTAAGCAGGAAAAGAGCAACCAGAGGAATTTCCCTGAAAACCTTGGCAAGATCCACAGGCAGGAAGGCTCCAATCTGGAATGGTTGAGAAGATCCAAATCATATGAATACCTGCCTCAAACACGTACTGACAAGGCCTTCACTAACATTGCAAACACAAGCATGGATCAGTGGCTAAAGCCAAAGGTTTCCTCATTGATCTCTGAGCAGCTGAGGTGTAATAATAAGTCTTCTTGTGCTGATTGTGAATGTGCCAGTACAAAGGATGGCAGTTTGGATTACTCTGACTCAATGAGTGATGCTGATTGGCTCAAAATCAAAGAAGAGGATGTTGTGTCTATTGAGAATCTGGATTCAATCTTCAGATTCAAAAGAAAGAACAGATCAGATGAAGATGGTAAGTGGTTGGTAACATCGTCAATCAAACTGCGCCCTACTGAGGAAGACAAGTCAGGAATCAAGAAGTATGGTCAGATGCTTCAAGCACAACCCATTAAAGACTGGGTAAGTGGCACAAGAATGATGAACCGGGGTAAAGAAAATGTCAATCCAAACTTCATGCAAGGCTTCCTGGAATGCCTACCAAATGATTACAACGAGTGGTTGTCCAAGCCATCAACCAACAGTTTGAGTGCCGACACTTGTAAATGGCTTGCCCGAAGTTCCTTGGATCGCTGTAAGAATTGCCCAAAGATGTGCTCAAAGGGGCTATTCACTCTTTTTGAAGAAATGAAAGATGCAAGTAATGATGGCTGGTTAAAGAAAACCAATAATCAATAAGACTTATTAGATAAATATGATGAATCTGGTTCCTCAGGAGCAGTGACTCTTAGGTTCTTAGGCCTATACCAATGACTTCTGTAATGCTACACTCCTCAAGAGGAGAGACTCTTAAAAGCACTTCATTACAGACTGACAAAAATCTAATCCTCAAAAGCAGGGACTCTTAGGCTCATTAGACTAAACTTGACAAATGCAGCTGTATATAGTTCCTCAAGAGGAGAGACTCTTAGGAACCTTTGCATAATTAACATATATTTATTCCTCAAGAGCAGGGACTCTTAGGTTTCATATCATTGAATAGGTACTTCTAATTTGATAATTATTCAAAGATGAGAGTATATGGACTGCGTGGCACTAATGAAATAGTCAAAGATATAGAAGTAAGTTATAGTGCTTGGGAACGAGGTTATTCTGGGCGAAAGCCCTTGGAATTAAATTCGGAAAAATTAATTTCCGACCTCGCTGGGATTCGAACCCACGACCTTCGGAATTGTACTACCGATGCTCTTCCAGCTGAGCTAGAGGTCAGACTGAGGGCAGGCCGGGGTGAAATAGATTAATTAGAAATAAATTTTTCCGAATTTAATTCCAAGGGCTTTCGCCCGGAATAACCATGTTCCCAAGCACTATAACTTACTTCTATATCTTTGATAATTATTCTTTAAGAGCAACTTTTTTATCCTGTAATGGACAACTAAGAAAATGCTCTGAATGGGTGTGCTCTTAAAACGCCATAAAATTTATAAAAAACAGTCTAGTCTGAACTTAATGTAAATAAGAGTATTGAAGAGCAGAGTCTCTTAATACTCAGAAATACATTTTCTGTGAAAATACAATAAATAAATTTCTTGATACGAAAATAGTACTCATTTGCATAATAATTTACTTTGATTCCAAAATACGGCCATTTTTTTCCCTGAAAAAAAAAGCTGTCGGTCTTCATTGCATTGAAATGGAAAATGTCCTTGATATTGCAGAAAGGGTCAAAGGTTATTTCTATCAGGCATTGCAGTTAATATTTTCAGTGATGTGAGATATACGATAGTTTTGAGTGGCACATCATGGAATGTTCTACTTGTCACTTTATTTTCTTAGTAAATTCACACACCTGAAGTCCAATATATGGACTATATATGGACTATACGAGGATGATCCGCTGAACAGGGTATGGTTTTTCAAGCTTCTTGTCATAAACAGAGTATGCAATTTCACTCGAGTTGCAAGTTCTTCCTGAGTTTCCTGTCATATTCAGGGTTTCTACTTTCGTATTGACCGAAACTGGTTATTATGTCGTAAAAAAACGATACGTGAGATGACATGATAATTGAAACAGGAACTCCGTGCAATAAATTATATCTTTTGTCATAACAGGGTCCACAAATTAAAGTTTTTTTTAATCATAAGCAGGGTACCCCTCTCAGAATCCCAGCGGAATTGAACACCCCTACCCAAATTCTGGCGGAGTACCCCCGGCCTGAAGGCTTTTGTGTAAATTTGAAAATTTGACCTTATTTGATTTTTATTGTATGCAACTCAAAAAAAATTTATTACAGCGTATTTGGAATGCACATTTCTCTGGATTAAGAAATAGTAGATAAAACCTTTTTGTTAGCAATGCTAGTTTCATGGTTTGAGAAGAAATAGACAACATGCATTGCTCATTGACAACAATCCTGTAATAACGGTTCAGAACTGACGATATACTCACCCAACCTACTCACATCATTTCACATCAATGAGATAAATGCACCAGTTTGCTAACTGGCATGCATTGCATACGTCTTTAACTAACACTTCCTCTTGAAATTTTGATCTGTGAACGACTTAATTTTTCTCATCTTTACGACAGGGGGATTCTGCTTTGCAATACGACTATGAATAATCTGAAGCGGAAGTAAATCATAAACTGCAGTTTTGGACTTCCTGTGGATTTTGTTTATGTTTCGCTGGTTAGTAATTCTGCAGGCTCCAACATGGCGAGTTTATACAGAACTTCAGCAAGAAAGTCCTGGTCGAATTATTTTTTCAATGGTTTTATTAGATCTGCGCTTTCTAGGAGGTGTAGTTCGATCACCGAAGATTCAGTTCATACTCAAGATGAAGATTTTAAAGAAATGTTTCGGAATTCTCAATTTGTAAAGCTTGGAAGACCCGAAGGAAAAAACGTTCTTGGTCGAGTCACTCACGTGGTGACTAGAGAGAAAAACAAAGATATTTATGTTGACTTTGGATGGAAGTTTCATGCTGTTGAAACCGTTCCTGTAAAGAGGTAAACGTGTGCTTCGTAAGGAGTGATTCGTGATTCGAATTACTCGACAAGAAATTACCGTTGATTTACAACTTGGATAACTAACCCCCACAAACAGACAGACAGCTGGCAAACAAAGCCATCCAGATACGATCCAATCCCTTAGACTATTGGTAAAGATAGGATAGGATTATTATGTGAGGGAGTGGGGAAGGAATTGAGGAAAGGAGTTGACTAAATTATGAGATTATGAAGATTGTAAAATGGGAGAAAATTGAGAGATAACATTTACACACAAGTGAATATTTGGTGTCCATCTGACATTATATTGAGCATCTAACATTCTCATACCCAGGGGTGTAGCGAAGGAAACTCTGACAATGAAATGCATATGTGTGTGTATTGATAGGAAAATGGTAATCCCCACCTCTACCATCTCATCCCCCACAAATGGTCAAGACCTCAGTATCCCCTGCTAACCCCAGCCTAACTTTTCATTATTATTGTTTTTATACTTTATAATGTTTAGGGAAGTCAATGTTGGAGACACAGTTGAAGTCACAATAAAGAGCCTGGAGTCGACAGGACATTTTCTAGGACAGAGCAAAAGAATTACGCTCAATGAAGCGGTAGCAACATTTAAAGCTATCAAGGAGTTATAACACTGGCACAACATATAAAAGAGAGGTTAAGAATTTTGATAAATACTGTTGAGGTCAGAGGAAACCCTTCCAACTCAAATTCCTGGACCTGCTGCTGGCTTCTAACTATTTGTTCCTCATTGACCAATAACAACACTTAACAAACCAATGCCAAATTTGGGTTAGGAATATCAAAGTTTATTTTGTCAAAGTTAATGGTAATGTTATCACGCAATAATATTTGTCTTGCAATATTGTTCCATTGCAAGTTGCTGCAGCTCAAATGTTGCTCACATTACCATTCATATTGCGAAGAGTATAGAGAGTCTTGCTTACAATGAAAATTTGCTTGGTGGTATGAGCTAACTAGATATTGTTTGATATTGTGTGTGGATTTAAATTAATGGAATCTGTTTTGCATAAATATAAAATAAAGATTTTTGAAGGGAAAACTTTAAAACGTGGTTGTTCCAGTCTTTGACCCTTCCTTCCACCTTCATATTCGTTTCTGGAGGGGATTCAAAAAAATTAACTTTCAAAACCCCTATAGGAGAGAGTTTTGGCGTTGTCGGCTTTGAAAGACAGCACTTTGGCACACATGATAAATCATTTGAAATAATAAAAATGAGGCGTGATAATAACCCAAAAGTTATTGTCTTATGCTCATATTGGGTTACCTGTGGTTCATGCACCAGTCCTCCACCGTGACTCCATGTATCCATAGAAACAAACAATTCAGACAAGAAGACCAGGCAGAAGAGAGTTTATCGAGCACTTTTACCCTAAAAAATTCAACATTTTACGATGATTCCTCCTAATGCCTCTCTCGTTAAGTACGATAACCCGGTTTTGGTGAGCAGAAACACCGACAAAAAGTCTCCAAGGGTGAGTAAAAACGATATTAAATGTTCATTTTAAATAAATATCTTTGATGCAAACTTTCAAGTTGGCGCCATTACTTCGGTCGTGTATTGTTTTCATTTGTGAAAAGTCCCTATAAACTTCTAACTCCCATGTCCTCTACACAAGAATAAACGTTGGAATAATAAGAATTTATTCAAGAAGAAAAAAATTTAGGATATAAAGGGTTGGTGTTATTGTATCGTGTTAATAGTGGGTAGAGCCATTGATGTTTGATGTTAGACGTCCTTTAAACAAATTTTGAGAACATAAATGCTACTAAAATTGCTGATATTACAATACTTACTTAACTTTGTTAAGTCCTTATCAGTATGTTAATATGTTGTACAAATGTGGTTTGTTTTAGGCTCGTTCACTCAAGGTCAGTCAACAGCAGGGACCTGCAAATGGAGCTGGGCCTGTCCCTCAACCACCAAGAGCAAGCAAGCTCCCTCCAATGGATGCTCAGAAAAACCAACAAACAGACGAGATCTTGAATGCTATTTTACCCCCCAGGTACCAAATATTTTTGATTTATGAAACTAAATAATTCAATTGTTATTTATCTCTTTATTTATTGCTCGTGGTGGTAATTTTGATGATAATGATGACAGTCTGGATGATGCCTATTATCCTTTTTCATGTTGCGTCAATGCCCCCAATATCACTTGTTTATTGACATATCAGCCTCCTTCGTTAATAAGAAGATATAACTAGCTAAAAACTAGTGTGAGCTGCGTCGGTGTTTCTAATGAAACCGTAATGATAAAAAGGTAAATTATACACTGTGAAAAGATGAAAAAGCGTACTGACGTTTCGGACACTAGTACTTCGTCGGAAATGAGTTTTTTCATCTTTTCATGGTGTATAGTTTCCTTTGTTAATAGCGACCTTAAACTTTTCAAAATCTACAATGACAATGTCAACCGAAAGTGTAAATAATTTCTCTTTTGAGTTCTGTTCATTGGAGATGTCATTAAAAAAATTGTCAGAAAAACTCATCCAGAGGGAAGATGGACTTTGAGGGCGCGAAAGTGAGTTGACATCACTGTAGTAGATTTTGAAAAGCTTAAGGTGGCTGATTCCACCAACATGGCTGCCACGATATATGATATGTATTCTAAACTGGGTTCCCTGGGAATGAATGTAGTAATGGTCTTATTGATTTGTGTAGAGAGTGGACAGAAAATGGTCAACTATGGGTGCAGCAAGTATCCAGTACGCCAGCAACAAGACTGGATGTTGTTAATCTACAGGTACAGTTAATAGTCATCTACTGTAAAATCCTGAGTTTGGTGAAAAAACTTTTTCATAGTTTCCTGCATCATCTTGAAAGGTAGCCATGCCTTTGCATCAAAGCTAAACGACAGTAAGCTTGCAATAATAGAGGCCTTTTTGGCACCCTGAACTATAATTATTACAGCTTGCAAAGGCACAGTTACCCTTCGAGATGGTGTAGGGAACTGTTAAAGCGAGGTTGGAAATTAATTTTTCCGAATTTAATTCCAAGGGCTTTCCTAAGCACTATAACTTATTATTATTTCTATATCTTCATGTTAAAGGGACTCCCCTTTTGAGCCTAACTTTTTAATGGCACTAATGACCATTTCCTCCCCCCTAAAAATCAACTGTCCCTAAATGGGATTCTGTAGTACTTGATTCTTGATTTCCTGTTGTTAGTAATTTCCCCCAAGATTCAACATTATCTTATATTAAGTATTATATTAATATGTCAGTATGAGTTTATAAACTGTTTCTTTGTTGCTGTAGGAACAACTAGATATGCGTCTCCAGCAGCGTCAGGCCAGGGAAACAGGAATATGTCCTGTAAGAAGAGAGTTGTACTCACAGTGTTTTGGTGAGTAGTGTATAACAGTCCTTATAATATTTATTGCGATTTACTTGACAATACTTACAAAAGAAAAGGAAAATACATAATGTCAGGAAAAAGAAAAAGAAAAAAATAGAGCGATAAGGAGAGACACCATACACCATGACACCATATGAAGGGGACCACCATATACAGTAATTTCATTTTTTGCGTAGGGGAATACTGTTGATGGTAAACATTAACAGATCATTTTCCCATTATAACATGTTTTATCATGTAAAGAAACAAGAAATCATGTGGAGAATCACTTATTACTAATAAACTCCAATGGGGAGGGTTAAGCATTGAAGTTCGACTTCCCATTTATTGCAAAAGGAAGGAGTTTAACTTTATACTGCCTCCCTCAAAAAGTGATTTTTTAAGAATTTTCTTTTGAGATTCCAACTCTCTTTTCTAAGATCATTTCTATCATTCTAATGTTTGACTTAAACATTATTATTATCCTTATAGATGAACTTATCCGTCAAGTAACCATTAACTGTGCAGAACGTGGACTTCTCCTTTTAAGGTAAAAGTTAATCTAGCTTTCTAGAGCTTTTGTTTCTTTTTGTTTCCCCAATATTTTTTCTTTTCCTTCTTATTAAAATCTAGGGATTTCAACTAAAATAATAATGAATTTTCCATAAGACTGACACAAGTCCCTGGATTAAGTGCTTGTTTTCTTTATTCCTAGAGTGCGAGATGAAATCCGTATGACCATAGCTGCATATCAAACTCTCTATGAAAGCAGGTATCTAAGTAATGCTAAATAATGACTTTGACTTGTTAAAGTTTTGCTGTCTAATTTTTATGTCTAGTCTCCAAGTTTTCAAGGAAACCACTATTAATAATAGAGTGTATGTGATTTTAATATAACATGGATACTTTTATTCAAGTGTTGCATTTGGAATGAGAAAAGCTCTTCAAGCTGAACAAGGAAAGGCAGACATGGAAGGAAAGGTAGAGAAGCTACACTGGTAGAAAACAATCAAAGCTGTAGGAGTGCTATAGTTACAGCCCCCCCCCCCCCTCAATCCCCCAGCTCTCCACCCTTTTTCCTAACCCACTCCCTTTTGAACTATATTAGAAACTAATTCAATACTTAATTGTTATATGTTTCACCTGCAACTTTTCTCTACTTTTGCATTTATCTTGGCAGGATATATATTTTTTTGCTTTGAATCTCCTTGTTTTATCTTTTTCTCTTTTTTTTTTGATAAAATATAAATATAGCTCTAGAAATTGCTTCAATAATTTTGAAACGGGAAAACATTCCCCCCCCCCCCCCACCCAAATCAAGTTACTTAGTGAGCAAGACATGATCAATCAATAAACTTGGATTTTGCTAGTACTTTTCCTTTACTAATTTAATTCTCTTGGCTCAAAATAGATAAATGAGCTTGAAAATGATAAACGTGAGCTTGAGCGTCAAGTAAATGAACTGAAGGCCAAGTGTGATGCCATTGAAAAGCGCGAGGCTGAGAGACGGGCTATAGAAGAAAAGAAACATGCTGAAGAGATCCAGTTCCTTAAAAGAACCAATCAACAGCTAAAGGTAAAACATTCACTTACAAATTTTGTAACTTTAATATTATAATATAAAAGTTATTATTTGTACCTCCTCTCACCATCATGTGAGTAAAGTTTTTTGTGCACAACTTAGTATTAGGTCAGTGACCTCAGTAGTCCGTAGACCTACAAAACTTTGCACTAATTTGTACAATCTTATTAGTTAACTTTTTCACGGATATGTATATATGGTATGAACACTAATGAAAGAGGTTAACTAGATATTGAAATGGACTGACATTTCATCGCTCAGTGTCAAAATCTTGATACATTGTGCAGTTTTTTCTTGCATTTTCAACAAGTTGTCTAGTGGATTTTTTTTCACACAAAAAAAAGATAGATGCTATATGCACATGCATGCAATTGTGCAAAATGTCGTTGATTGAAGTTGAAAAATTTAGAATTTTGTAACACATTATTTTTGCTTTTGCAAGATGGTATTGCTGCTGTCTTAAAAAGTGAGGAATGTTACTTGTAACCATATCCTTTTGTGTAGGCAATATGCAACAAAACGTATGTGTATATTAATTACACTGGAACCAAAAAAATATTATCACGGTACTGCATTCATAACAACTGGTGGTCCAATCATAGCATTCAGCATTACCTCTAATCCTAACTTTCTCATCAGCCAGTCTCCATGATCTTGTCTTGATTTACGACTTAAAGTGCCTTTTTAAACTGCGAATCTATTGATAGGACGTGAATTTCTAGTCTGCTACACAGCATCTACACAAATAGCAGCTGCATAAAAGATTAGTGAGTTTCCTGTATGGTCATGTTTATAACCCAAAATGTACACCCTGAAAACGTAACTTTTAAAATAATATCCACCTTTCATTTCATTTTCAGACTCAGCTTGAAGGAATAATTGCTCCAACTAAGAAATAATTCCCAACAAATGCATTCATTATTATATTCTAGTGTTCTGAAGATATTATTCCATGTTTAACTATGATTTGATATGGTGTTCTAGTCGTTCCATCGTAAGTAGAGCTTTTTTTGTAATGCTTACTGTTTTGTACATTAACCTACTTGTATTTACAGCTAATTCAGCTGTGTATATATAATGCATAATGTTTTTCATGTTCTTTCTCTTATTTGATCCATTAAAATCAATTTATTACAGTATTAGTCTTACGATGACCTCCAAGTTGTGGACAGTTGTTTCCTACTCCTACCTTTTTTATTTTCCTTTATTCTTTTCTTTCTTCCTCTATCCACACCACCTCTATTCCTGTTTTCAAAAACTACCAAAACAACTATTATTCAAAATTCATGAATTTTTTATTCTTTTCCAAAAGTTGTGAAAAACGCCCAAAATCCATCAAAACCATGGGCTATAGTCCATTCTTTTTGGCCAAAAATGACCCATTTTGAACTTTATTTGAATAATGCATGAATATAGAAAAGTGTGAAAAAACACCCAAAATCCATCAATACCATGGGCTATAGTCCATGCTTTTTGGCCAAAAAGACCCATTTTTCAACTTTCATGAATTATTCATTCTTTTCCAAAAGGTGTGAAAAACACCCAAAATCCATCAAAACCATGGCCTATAGTCCATGCTTTTTGGCCAAAAAGTCCCATTTTTCAACTTTTATGAATTTTTCATTCTTTTCCAAGAGGTGTGAAAAACACCCAAACGCCATCAAAACTATGGGCTATAGTCCATGCTTTTTGGCCAAAAAGACCCATTTTGAACTTTATTTGAATAATGCATGAATATAGAAAAGTGTGAAAAAACACCCAAAATCCATCAAAACCATGGGCTATAGTCCATGCTTTTTGGCCAAAAAGACCTATTTTTCAACTTTCATGAATTATTCATTCTTTTCCAAAAGGTGTGAAAAACACCCAAACGCCATCAAAACTATGGGCTATAGTCCATGCTTTTTGGCCAAAAAGACCCATTTTGAACTTTATTTGAATAATGCATGAATATAGAAAAGTGTGAAAAAACACCCAAAATCCATCAGCAGCAGTAAGGGGGACTCGCGATTGATGCCACAGATTCACGGGTTTAACCGGCGATTTAAGGAAGGCGCCGGCATGGATATTACCCGTTGCAGCAGTAAGGTGGACTCGCGAATCGCCGGCATTGCTAAAAATCACATATCGAAAAACACCAGGGGGGGGGGTGGGGTTTTTGGAGCCGTGACGAGGCCCTACAGGGGGTCTTGCGCGATCCGCCGGCCGCAGCGATAAGTCCCTTACTGCTGCTGTGTCGGGTACCGCAAACGGAGGTTAAGATATTCCTTAGATATACGATGCACGAATGTAAGAAGTTTGTTGGTGGTATCTGCGTGATTTGTCTAAGATTTTAGTAGAGTGTACAGAATCCCATTTTCCCGGCAACCACTTTCGGCTACCTTTTTTTGTGTCGTATGCGTGTTCCCAAAAGGCGTAGTGCTTCGAAAGGGGCTGCGAGTCACCTCTACCTCTTCGTGTGCTCCAAAAAGAAGGATAGATTTGCGCAAAGAGTTTCCAAATACGATCTTATTTTTCTTGTTATTTTGTTAGCAGACAACAATAAATACGAAACCCCCTTTCGAAGAGGGTTTGCAAAGAAGATCTTGGTTTGCGCAAAGAGGTCCAAAATGCATTCCTATTTTTCTTGTGGTTTTGTTATCAGACAACAACAAAACAACAATAAATACGAAACCCCTTTTTCGAGAGGGTTTGCAAAAGACCGACGGCCACTTTGGCACAGCGGCAAAGATAGTGCAGAAGTGTCGCAACCCACGACCCTTTCTCCGCGGACATTTCTGGTGCTTGCTGTGTGGACACTCTTGGAAATAGCAAGATGGGGTTTGCGCAAAGAGTTTCCAAATACATTCCTATTTTTATTGTTGTTTTGTTATCAGACAACAACAAAACAACAATAAATACGAAGACCTACTTTGTGCCCGCTGCGCTGGTAGCAAGGTCCGTGGAGGAAGGGATGCGAAACACCTCCCTTGTGCTATCTTTGCCGTGGTAATTGCGCCAAAGTGGCTACGTAGCCTGGTATTCGAATTTCCTGTATTGTCTTTTGCGCTCTGTAGAGACCTTCCACGATCTCCAGAAGTATTTGTATTGTCCGCTGTCTTCCCAGCATGTATGCAGCTATACCTGTGGCTATGTACAAATACATCTATATCTGTGGGCAAACAGGTATCTACCATATGGGTCCATAGTGTTTGTCTATGGATCCATAGGTGTCTAGACACAAAAAACATGTGGTCGTAGATATATATGGCTACGCCTAAAATACTATCCGAGGAGGAAATCTCAGGATTGTTGGAAGATAGACGAAATGGAGTGGGGCTGCAGAAGGTAGCCAAAAAGTACGGCATAGGAATACCCAAAATACGCAGGATAGAAAAAGAAAATGGAGTAGTGGTTGCAATACCCGAGAAGCCACCAACTACGGATTTGCAGAAACATTTCCTGGAAGTACAGGATTCTTTTGCTATAGTGCTGGACGACTTGCAGAAAGCTAGAGAAGAACTCCAAAATGCAAAGGAGGAATTGCTAGCTAGGATGGACCAGACAGTCGAAGAAATAGATCCCGAGTTGGTAGAGGACTTGGAGGACGAAGTGGAGGAGGTATCCACAAAAATAGACTGGCAAATAGCTGGCAATGTGCTATTTGCAGTCGTGGGAATTGGAGCCATTGTTTGGGCGAGCATGCAAGAACCCAAAGTCGTATACAAATATATCCCGGCGCCTATGCGACCAAAGTCTACGATTCCGGAGATGGAGTAGAGACGTACACCAGCCGGTCTTTCTTCTTTGCTTTGGTTGTCTTTTCCCTGCCTATTTTGCAATACAGAGGCGGCGGCTGCGTCCAGTCTATCTTTTGCTCGTCCAGGAAATGTCCCCAGACTGGAGTAGTTGCATGCTCCACAGTGCAGCCCTCCAATACGCACTCTGGGCATCTTTCGGAAAGGAACAGTATTGTCCTTTCTTTTTTTCTGTATGTGGTTTTGGCGTATTTCCAGCATTGGTATTCGCCCGGCTGCATATGCAGCGCCTGCACACATTCTTTGTTTGGCGGTGCTGGCGACACTTCCAGTAGTCTGTCTGGATTCTGTGGTATTCTGTGGTCTATCTTTCCCACCAATTCGTGGTATGTGTCCAAGCCGGGTCCTTCTGGTACGAAGACAGTTGCTATGCCATTTTTCCACTCTAGCAATACTTCTTCTTTTGGTATGGCAGTGCGTATGTTGCCGTTGTCTTCGAACTTTCCAGCTGCAAATGCATCCAATAGGGCTTCCGTGGCCCATGCTACAGACGTTTCTCTATTCCTTCGCAATACTACGCGGTGCCCCTTGGCGGGCCAATCGGGGTCTACGTTCTTTGGTACTGCATAGCCTAGTATTTTGTACTCGCCTGCGGGTATTTGGTCCATTCGGTGTACTTTGGCCCTAGGCGTCTCTGGGCTTTCCTCTCCAAAGAACAATCTACGTAGGTTGTCTGTCCTTTTGGAAGTCCTATCCAATAGTTTCCTGTATTTCTGCAACTCTTTCTCTATCTTCTTCCTGTCCTCTTCTTTCTGCCGCAGGATGTTCTGTCGTTGCTCTGCCAACTCCGCGTGGTATCTTTTCGTGGCTTCGACCCACTCGTCTCCCTCCAAATCGTCTCGAATATCTTCCATTCTCTGTTGTCGTTTTCTTTTGGATAGGAAGGATATCCTGCGGTCGGTTGGTACTTCCAGGATGCCAAACAAACTCTTTTCTACGCCAATCCGTTGTGCTTTCTTTGTGCGCCAAACCCATTCTACGTGCTCTGTGGTTGGGAGAAACTCTGCAATCGTTGGTGGATCTTTGTGTACGCGTGTGGGTTTGGCAGACTCCGCCAATACAGTGGGGGAATCTTTTGTGTAGCACCGCAGCGGAGCTATTTCCACAGGTTCCATACCAAGCACATCTATGCGAAATATGGGACATTTGCGCAGACCAAACTCTGCTATGGTCCAAAGTACACATCGTTCCCATTTGTCGTTGCCACGAACTCGCACTCCGGCTATGCGTTTGGTTCCTGCGTGGCAGTACCAGGCAAGGAATATTTCTTTTGTCTCCTCGCAGCAAATGCACAAGCACCTGTCCAAATGTTCCGCAAGCGCCAACCACATGTTCTTTGGCGGCTGTACTACGAATATGTCCTCTAGAGGTTCTATGGTTTCTGCAATGGCATTGGTGTGGGATTTGGAGAAATCTTTGCCATAGATGGATATTTCCACTCTGGTGCATCCTCTCTTTTGCACGTCTGGACGTAGGAATGTTCTACGCAAATGGTCGTTGGGACAATCCACGTACTCTGCAAGTTTTGCTCCTACTGGGTTTTGCACTTCTCCGGCTTCGAAGTTCGACACTATCTTGTTGTATATTTTGGTTCTCTTTCCGTCTTCCATCCAAGTACAAACATGGTTCCCAACGGCATGCGTATTGTCCAAAATGGTACCTTCGCGCCAACCAACTTCTCCTTGTTCTTTGTAGCCCATTTGCCGCAGTCTGCGCACCAATGCGTGTCTGTCCAAAGTACCAGAGAAATCTTGTGTGTAGTCGACGGAATAGATGCCATATCCTTGCCCATACAAAGCCATGGAGAATTTGCGTACGTTTTCCCCGACATCTTCTATTTGCAGCTCCGAAGTGTCTACTTTGGCCACGAAGTATCCAGCAGGATCTGTGTTGTGTATTCCATACCATTTGCCTTCGGCATTGGAGCGCTCTTCTATCTTCGCAATGTTTTCTACGATCTTTCCCTGCTTGCAGGTATGTACGATACTCGTGGGCAGAAACCCACCAAATGCCACTGTTGCTGCCGTAGATATCTGCGCAACTATTGTCTTTGCATTCCTGCAGAGCAGCTTCTTGCCATACAAATTCTCTTCCGCAACGAAACCATATACGAATATGTCGTCTACGAATGGCGGCAATCCTTCCAGTGGCTGCAAACTGGTAGTACCTTCGTTGTTGCGTAGGTAGTCGCATTTGGATATGTCCGGCAGCAGGTTTCCGTCGCAGGCATTGTCCAGCAGCAAATGCGCCAACACTCTGCTCTTTGCACGTATGCCCATTTCTTGCAATGTAGTCGAAATACTCTTTTGGGAGTCCATGTCTATATCTAGGGGATAGAAGGTTTTGGCAACCACGGCAAAGATAGCACAAGGGAGGTGTTTCGCATCCCTTCCTCCACGGACCTTGCTACCAGCGCAGCGGGCACAAAGTAGGTCTTCGTATTTATTGTTGTTTTGTTGTTGTCTGATAACAAAACAACAATAAAAATAGGAATGTATTTGGAAACTCTTTGCGCAAACCCCATCTTGCTATTTCCAAGAGTGTCCACACAGCAAGCACCAGAAATGTCCGTGGAGAAAGGGTCGTGGGTTGCGACACTTCTGCACTATCTTTGCCGCTGTGCCAAAGTGGCCGTCGGTCTTTTGCAAACCCTCTCGAAAAAGGGGTTTCGTATTTATTGTTGTTTTGTTGTTGTCTGATAACAAAACAACAAGAAAAATAGGAATGCATTTTGGACCTCTTTGCGCAAACCAAGATCTTCTTTGCAAACCCTCTTCGAAAGGGGGTTTCGTATTTATTGTTGTCTGCTAACAAAATAACAAGAAAAATAAGATCGTATTTGGAAACTCTTTGCGCAAATCTATCCTTCTTTTTGGAGCACACGAAGAGGTAGAGGTGACTCGCAGCCCCTTTCGAAGCACTACGCCTTTTGGGAACACGCATACGACACAAAAAAAGGTAGCCGAAAGTGGTTGCCGGGAAAATGGGATTCTGTACACTCTACTAAAATCTTAGACAAATCACGCAGATACCACCAACAAACTTCTTACATTCGTGCATCGTATATCTAAGGAATATCTTAACCTCCGTTTGCGGTACCCGACACAGCAGCAGTAAGGGACTTATCGCTGCGGCCGGCGGATCGCGCAAGACCCCCTGTAGGGCCTCGTCACGGCTCCAAAAACCCCACCCCCCCCTGGTGTTTTTCGATATGTGATTTTTAGCAATGCCGGCGATTCGCGAGTCCACCTTACTGCTGCAACGGGTAATATCCATGCCGGCGCCTTCCTTAAATCGCCGGTTAAACCCGTGAATCTGTGGCATCAATCGCGAGTCCCCCTTACTGCTGCTCCATCAATACCATGGGCTATAGTCCATGCTTTTTGGCCAAAAAGACCTATTTTTCAACTTTCATGAATTATTCATTCTTTTCCAAAAGGTGTGAAAAACACCCAAAATCCATCAAAACCATGGGCTATAGTCCATGCTTTTTGGCCAAAAAGACCCATTTTTCAACTTTTATGAATTTTTCGTTCTTTTCCAAAAGGAGTGAAAAACACCCAAAATCCATCAAAACCATGGGCTATAGTCCATGCTTTTTGGCCAAAAAGTCCCATTTTTCAACTTTTATGAATTTTTCATTCAATTCTTTTCCAAAAGGTGTGAAAAACACCCAAAATCCATCAAAACCATGGGCTATAGTCCATGCTTTTTGGCCAAAAAGACCCAATTTTCAACTTTTATGAATTTTTCATTCTTTTCCAAAAGGAGTGAAAAACACCCAAAATCCATCAAAACCATGGGCTATAGTCCATACTTTTTGGCCAAAAAGACCTATTTTTCAACTTTCATGAATTATTCATTCTTTTCCAAGAGGTGTGAAAAACACCCAAAATCCATTAAAACCATGGGCTATAGTCCATGCTTTTTGGCTAAAAAGTCCCATTTTTCAACTTTTATGAATTTTTCATTCTTTTCCAAAAGGTGTGAAAAACACCCAAAATCCATCAAAACCATGGGCTATAGTCCATACTCTTTGGCCAAAAAGACCCATTTTTCATCTTTCATGAATCATTCATTCTTTTCCAAAATGTGTGAAAAACACCCAAAATCCATCAAAACCATGGGCTATAGTCCATGCTTTTTGGCCAAAAAGACCCAATTTTCAACTTTTATGAATTTTTCATTCTTTTTCAAAAGGTGTGAAAAACACCCAAAATCCATCAAAACCATGGGCTATAGTCCATACTTTTTGGCCAAAAAGACCTATTTTTCAACTTTCATGAATTATTCATTCTTTTCCAAAAGGTGTGAAAAACACCCAAAATCCATCAAAACCATGGGCTATAGTCCATGCTTTTTGGCCAAAAAGACCCATTTTGAACTTTATTTCAATTTTTCATTCTTTTCCAAAAGGTGTGAAAAACACCCAAAATCCATCAAAACCATGGGCTATAGTCCATGCTTTTTGGCCAAAAAGTCCCGTTTTTCAACTTTTATGAATTTTTCATTCTTTTCCAAAAGGTGTGAAAAACACCCAAAATCCATCAAAACCATGGGCTATAGTCCATGCTTTTGGGCCAAAAATGACCCATTATTCAACTTTCATGAATTATTCATTCTTTTCCAAAAGGTGTGAAAAACACCCAAAATCCATCAAAACCATGGGCTATAGTCCATGCTTTTTGGCCAAAAAGACCCATTTTGAACTTAATTTCAATTTTTCATTCTTTTCCAAAAGGTGTGAAAAACACCCAAAATCCATCAAAACCATGGGCTATAGTCCATGCTTTTTGGCCAAAAATGACCCATTTTGAACTTTATTTGAATAATGCATGAATCTAGAAAAGTGTGAAAAAACACCCAAAATCCATCAAAACCATAGGCTATAGTCCATGCTTTTTGGCCAAAAAGACCTATTTTTCAACTTTCATGAATTATTCATTCTTTTCCAAAAGGTGTGAAAAACACCCAAAATCCATCAAAACCATGGGCTATAGTCCATGCTTTTTGGCCAAAAATGACCCATTTTGAACTTTATTTGAATAATGCATGAATATAGAAAAGTGTGAAAAAACACGCAAAATCTATCAAAATCATGGGCTATAGTCCATGCTTTTTGGCCAAAAAGACCTATTTTTCAACTTTCATGAATTATTCATTCTTTTCCAAAAGGTGTGAAAAACACCCAAAATCCATCAAAACCATGGGCTATAGTCCATGCTTTTTGGCCAAAAAGTCCCATTTTTCAACTTTTCTGAACTTTTCATTCTTTTCCAAGAATTGTGAAAAACACCCAAAATCCATCAAAACCATGGGCTATAGTCCATGCTTTTTGGCCAAAAAGACCCATTTTGAACTTTATTTGAATAATGCATGAATATAGAAAAGTGTGAAAAAACACCCAAAATCCATCAATACCATGGGCTATAGTCCATGCTTTTTGGCCAAAAAGACCCATTTTTCAATTTTTATGAATTATTCATTCTTTTCCAAAAGGTGTGAAAAACACCCAAAATCCATCAAAACCATGGGCTATAGTCCATGCTTTTTGGCCAAAAAGACCCATTTTGAACTTTATTTGAATAATGCATGAATATAGAAAAGTGTGAAAAAACACCCAAAATCCATCAATACCATGGGCTATAGTCCATGCTTTTTGGTCAAAAAGACCCATTTTTTAACTTTTAAGAATTTTTCATTCTTTTCCAAAAGGTGTGAAAAACACCCAAAATCCATGTGCTATAGTCCATACTATTTTTTCCATGGGTTTTGGCCAAAAGTCAACAAAAAACCATAGTATTAATAATTGGTAATTTTGAATGTTAGGATTATTTGTAAGAAACTAGAATGTCCAGTAATGGTTTAAGGTGTTATTTTAATTTTTTTGGGGTTTTGAGTTTAAGAAGTTATTTATGTGTTTTTGTGTTGAGTGAAATGAAATGAAAAAAATGAGAGAAAGGTGTTTAGTGTTGGTTTAAAGTTCTTGCTAATACGACATATATTATGATATTCAGAAATAATTGGTTTGAGTTACTAGTCTTGAAAAGAGTGTTTGCTCCTTTGTGTGAACACTTTGGCTGTGTTTCAGGGAGATTGACATTGGATTTAATACTCTTAACCTGGCTTGTTATAATAGATGAAGTGCACATATATAGACAAGCACACTTGAACCCAGAGCCCTGTCATCTTGTACTGTGTATGCTCTCTGGTATGGCATTGAGCATGTGCAGTAAAGAATGTCAGAGAAGTAGAGTTTCACTAGTTGAAAACTATTAGCTGGTTGATTCAAGTAAACAGTAGTTTCTGAACCACAAAATGAATGAATAAACTTTTTTTGAAATAATCTCATTGGACTATGTTTTTACTTGGGCAGAATGTTTTTTCCTTTCATGTGTCATTCTCTTTAAAATAAATTTCCCATGCGTTGTATTCATGTGTAAATGCAAGTGCAACTGTTAAACAAAGAAATAAAACTCTAGGGAATGACACAGTCTGAAATGGGGAAAAACTGCTCCCTTTCTAAAGTGTACTCTGTTAAAAGGAATATATTCCACATTTGAATAGAGACAAATTGCTTATGTAAATTAATTAAATTATTGCAAATGTAAATTACTACAGAATTGACTGCCATGTTGGTTGGCATAAAAAGGAGAAATTATAGGTTAACTGAACCGACATGGTGGCCATGATATTATCTTCATAGTAGTAGCTTGAAGGGATGGTTACAAAAAAATCAAAAAGAATGTATAATGTTCAAGTGTATTTAAATAAATACCTTCTAGAAAAATTATTATATTTGATGACATATCAAAATGTCTTGTTTACTGTAATACTCCATATTCACATTTGGAAGACAAGCAGGACAATAATTGGTCAACGTAAATATTAGAACGAGGCTGGTTTGTCTGTTTAAAATATGAACCAATTCTTAGCCATAACTTGGGAATTACCAAGTGAACACCAGAAGGGAAGTGAGTGCAAGGGGTCTTCACTTAAGACATGGACAACCAGCCTCATTTCTGTGTTCATCGTTACCATTCCCTTGTTATTTTCCAGTATTATGAATATGTTCAACTCATTCATGTTTGTACCAAAATAATTAACAGATCTTCTCTGGGAAGGAGAATCCTATGAAAGCAAAGGTGCTTATTGAAATGTTCGGACATGACCTCTTGTTATTGCAGAAAATAATTCTGCATGGTACTCAACAGTAGCAATATTGCAATACCATAATTCATTTTTGGGTGTCACTACCCCAAAAGGTACACATTATGTGTTTTGTGCCCTAAAAATTAGGACAAGCACCCTTACCCACTATATATAGAATTACCACCTTCCCCCTCTCGGGAGTTCATTAGTAAGTTATTCTAACTCAACAGAATACTTAATATATACACACTAATGGTTTATTGTTTTAGAAGGCGGTACTGTAGAACAAGATCTCCTCCTCCTTTCCATATAAAGTGTTTGACTGTTCGTAGATCCATACCAGGATCCAAGACCTGATGTAAACATTTTACAAAAAATTGTAAGGAAAAAGCTTCGACAAGAATGGTTATTTAAATGGTTTAGTACTGACTTGCTCCATTGTATGGTACGGTGTGCCATAACATAGAGATGGCTTCCCAAGAGAATGGTTATCGTATTGAGTGGGAAACATGTTACTGACTTACAGCATATACACGGTACGACATGTTGTAACATTGAAATCACTTCCTATAAGAATGGTTATCATATTGAGTGGGAAACATGTTACTGACTTAAAGCAACATTGAAATATCTTTTATCGAATCATAGCTCATAATACTCCCTTTCACAGTTCCCTGTGCCGTCTTGAAAGATAGCCATGCCTTAGCATCGAAGTGATATTTTTAGTAATAAATGATAATGATAAATGATAATTGGTAATTTGTTACTATATCAATCTTACCTGATCTTGACAGAGAAGTTCTACTCTTGACTCGGCTATAGATGAACGGTCCTCTTCATTATCGTAAGTGGGTGGGATCTGTCCACCTGTTGGGGTACTGGGCGTACTGCTGGTATGCGAGGTATTATCCCACCCTATAACCTTCTCGTACACATGTTCTACGACTTTACGGACATGTAACATATCACTGGCTGACAGACGATCCCTGAATAACAAACATAACCGCATTCATAAGAAAGGCCTTCTAAAAGTACTGACAATATCTAACAAGGATGTTTGGACAGGAGGATGTTTCTTGGGTTTCTCTCTTGATTCTGTAGCTGACTTTTCTCCTCTGGTCTTAATCCATCCAAAAACAATGACATGCTTAATACCAATTTAATCTGTGAGTTAGCTGCGCTTTTACTATGATCTGTCCAGAGGTTGTTTCAGGGTTTGACCTGTGAGTCAGCAGTGCCATGACTTAGATCAGCCCAGAGGTTGTTTCAGTGATCGAACTGTGAGTCAGCTGTGCCCTGACTTAGATCAGCCCAGAGGTTGTTTCAGGGTTTCACCTGTGAGTTAGTAGTGCCCTGACTTGGATCTGCCCAGAAGCTGTTTCAAGGTTTGAACTGTGATTTAGCTGTGTACTAGCTTAGATCAGCCAAGCAGCTATTTCAGGGTTTGATATAATTTCAAGGTTTATTTAAGAGTGATAGCTTTCAGAGCAACTTTCAATCTCTTGAGAGATATTAATATGGGCAGAGTGTGTGGGCAGAGAGTCCTGCTTTTGAGAGGTATGCACAGAAAAATATACAGCAAAGGACACCAATGACATGAAATTACCCATATAAAAATAGAAATATTTAAACCTACCTTTTCAGTGATTTAGATGAACTCGTTGTGTGTGGCTGTAAGAAGAATGCTATTTTGGGGAATTTAGGTGTCTGTCTCTGTAAAGAAGTAAAGCAAAAAACATTTGACTGCCATATACCCAATGAACAACACAAATACACAACCCACATGTCAGGTACCCGATGAAGAACACAGGTAACCCACATGTCAGGTACCCGATGAAGAACACAGGTAACCCACATGTCAGGTATCCGATGAAGAACACAGGTAACCCACATGTCAGGTACCCCATGAAGAACACAGGTAACCCACATGTCAGCAGGTACCCAATGAAGAACACAGGTAACCCACATGTCAGCAGGTACCCAATGAAGAACACAGATAACCCACATGTCAGGTACCCAATGAAGAACACAGATAACCCACATGTCAGCAGGTAAACAATGAAGAACACAGATAACCCACATGTCAGGTACCCAATGAAGAACACAGATAACCCACATGTCAGGTACCCGATGAAGAACACAGGTAACCCACATGCCAGGTACCCAATGAAGAACACAGGTAGCCCACATGTCAGCAGCTAAACAATGAAGAACACAGATAACCCACATGTCAGGTACCCAATGAACACAGATAACCCACATGTCAGGTACCCCATGAAGAACACAGGTAGCCCACATGCCAGGTACCCAATGAAGGACACAGGTAGCCCACATGTCAGGTACCCAATTTAGAACACAGATAATTCACATGTCAGGTAACCAATGAAGAACATAGGTAGCCCACTTGCCATATATACCAGATATACCCTAACAAGTACTCAAAAGTGAGGTAACCAGTGAAGAACATAGGTAGCCCACTTGCCATATATACCAGATATACCCTAACAAGTACTCAAAAGTGAGGTAACCAGTGAAGGAAAACCTAGGTTACCCATTTCTGGTACTCTACAAAAAAAACCCAGATACCCCACAAAAAACATATTACTGTAATTACCTTTATGGTTACATCCACGACCCATGAAGGAACAGTTTCTGACAGAAGATAGCCTTCATTTTCACCAGAGGCATCAATAGCAAGCAGTCTAAATAAAGTCCTCCCTGTTCCACTACTTTCACTGAATATGAGTGGTGTATGATCAGGTATACTATAAAAACCATTGCCAACTAATACTTTCTATTATTAAAATAAAAAGAAAACAAGCATTACTACTGATATTCAACTTCTGTGTTACTTGAAGGGAAGTGGTGCAATGTTGGGTGTGAGTGTCCCTTGTGGTTAAGATTTAAACTCCTGACTAAGGCATTTGCATCATAGAAAAAAATGTGCTGATATTCAGCACTTCTCCACTTCCAGGCATGTCAATGGGTACCAAGAAACTATCAGCAGTAGCCTGCGATGACCAGCAATCTTTACATTGGGGACTGATTCTCCAAGTCGACCCCTTATGCACCTTACAAACTAGTTATAGTGTTAAACAACTCCTGCTTCCTCTCCATACTGTAGCTAAGGACTGTACTTTTAATTACTCCATTGATGCTGGCTTTTACCAGTGACAGAAGAAATGCAATAAGAAGGAGAAAGAGATTTAGCAGAAGCTGGTTATGTCCTAGTGAAACTGAATGCAACAGAAGTACAAGTCAGAAAATAAACAAAAACCTCATTTTTATGCAAGAAAATTTCCAATTATGATTCTGCATGTGTACAACAGAAGTATAAGAGTCTGGTTTTCAGTAGTGACAGAAGGACAGAAGCAGAAACATTTATAAGGCTTTCGTTGATGTTAATGTCTAGGCTTCTGCTTCTGCAAATGCTTCCGTCTTTAGTGAAAACCATCCTTCTAAGAATAACAAAGTGAATATCAAGACTTACACTTGCAGGCTCTACATTAATATTTATGTCACTGGCACTAGCATCTCTACCATCCTCTATGGGAAAAAATCATTCAATAATGAAAAAAACGTCAGCCCCATTTTAGACATTTTATCAAGAAATATCATCTCCAGTTATCCTGAGTAAAGACAGCATACAAGTGAAACAGTTATCTTTCACTACTACACTAGTATTATGTCAATTTCTACAGATGCCACATATGATCCGAGATTGCTTGATGTATTGTTACCTCCCTTGGCTCTCTGGGTTTCCCTTTTTACCATCCCTCCATAAGCATATGCATTGAGAGTACATTTAGTGGTAGTGTGTGTGTGAATAGTACCACATTTGAATCCAGAATCCATATGCATATGCATAACCTACCTGGGGTATTAGCACGACCCTGTTCTGTATCTTCAGTAGTGACAGAATGCGTCTCTGGCCAGTGTTCAAGCAGGGCTTGAAGCAATAACACCCCATAATTGACTGAAAACCACAATGATAAATATTAACAGACTGACCAACTGTACTATAAATATTATTATTAGACTAGTACAACCACTTACCAATCACTTACTGACACCTTACCGACCACTTACTGACACCTTACCAACCACTTACAGACCACTTATTGACACCTTACAGACCACACACTGACACCTTACCAACCACACACTGACGCCTTACCAACCACTAACTGACACCTTGCCAACAAGTTACTGACACCTTACTGACACCTTACAAACCACTTACCAACCACTAACTGACACCTTACTGACACCTTACAAACCACTTATTGACACTTTACCATAAGGTGCCAGATGTTCACAATAGCTAATATGAATATAGTACTCGGAAACAAATGTTCCAAAGCATAAAAAATACTCACCATGCTTGATATCCAAAGCTATAATAATAGAATAAAAATAGAAATAAAAAGAGAATGAAAAACTACTTAATTTAAATTCTTAAGTTTTCTAAACACAAAGAAAAAATAAGTACCTTTGTAATCTGTAGTTTTTGGTTCAAGTCCTGGGACATCAGAGATGGAAATCCAGGCGCAGAAGACATCTGATTCTTCTAGGGTTACTGTAAGCATCTGTTGTAAGTAAAAATAAAGAAATGTATAAAAACTGTTGAAGGTGAAGTATATTGCTGGTATCAGAGGCATTATTGGGGGGGGGGGGGGGTTAACTCATGTCCTCCATCTGAATGTCACAACTTCCTATGTTGCAATATTGTGAATGTTCTTGTGTCTCTTGTAGGAAGTCAGTAATTCATTAGAGCAGTCTGTTGTTAAATGGTAGTTTGTGGATATTGTGTCGCTGTTTCAAAGCTGTCAATTGTAGTAATTTTACCCATAACAGGGCCTCACTGTCCATAATACATTAGAGCAGTCTGTTGTCACTTCCTAGTTTGTGGCTCTCGTTTCATGGCCATGTTGCTTGTTAGAAGTCACTTGATACTCTTACAATTAACCTACCCTCCTATACTTTATACCGATACTTACTCCAGTTTTAATATCAAGACTAAACCAGTTTGGTACATAAATCCTCTGCTCTCGTTTCTTGAGTTCTTCATCAAAATCTATGCAACCAAGATCTTCTACCTTTCGTGCCTTGAAAACAAATTTAAAATAAATCTGAGGCATTAACTTTTTGAAAAGTTTTAAAACTTATTGTTGTGTTTTAAGTTTCTATATTCAACTCTTGCACTAATTCTAATTCTAATTCTTCTCCTGGGGTTTGACCAGCAGTCTTAATTACCTTCAATACATCCCACAATGCAACATGGTCATCAGTATCTTTAGTGAGTACATGCCGACGGTCTTTCAGTATATTGAATTTCTTGATACTTGATGCACCTGAATACAGAGTTACAAAACAGAGGTTAGAGTTGACAAAATAAACAGTAAAGTATAATAATGTATCGGTGAATACATCATCTGTTTTCCAGTTTTCCTCCCTCCACAAAAACAACTTCCAAATTCTAATTCAAACTAGATAGATGAGGCAATGGGCTCGGATATCAAATACGAACATACATAATAGGTAAATTACGAGCCTTAGATGAATCGACTGAAGAAGAGTGCCACACAAGCCTTTCACAGCTTCAAGTCGTGTAAAAAATGAGCCAGCTCAACTAGAAACTGTGGACAGCTGTTTCGGCCTGTATTGGGCCTCGTCAGCACAGTGTATCTAGTGAGCTGGCAATCCCACGAAAAAGTAGTACAAGATAGATGAGGCAATGTGCCATGTGGGATGGGCTCGGATATCAAATAAGAACATACGTAATAGGTAAATTACGAGCCTTAGATGAATCGACTGAAGAAGAGTGCCATACAAGCCTTTCACAGCTTCAAGTCGTGTAAAAAATGAGCCAGCTCAACTAGAAACTGTGGACAGCTGTTTCGGCCTGTATTGGGCCTCGTCAGCACAGTGTATCTAGTGAGCTGGCAATCCCACTAAAAAGTAGTACTAGATAGATGAGACAATGCGCCATGTGGGATGGGCTCTAATTCAAACTTATTGCCTGCCCTGTAATTGGGTCCTAGATCTGTAAGGCTTTCCTTAGTGATTTAAAAGTTGGATATATTTTTTAAATTCTTTTTTTTTAAAGTTCTTAATCTAAAAATTCTAAAAAAGTCTTTGTTATAAGTTTTTGAATTACCTTTGATGACCATTCTTTTTACACTACATACTGGGGTTGGTTCAGTCTCATTCGTTTCCATATTCATTGTATCATTTTGTAAACTTGATAGAGTGATAGGCTATGGATAAAAAAGTCATCATCAACAAGAGTTAAGCTGGCCAGCAGGCTTACTAATTATTACAAAAGGTGCACAGTGATAACGAATGGTAATAATGGTAAAGGAAATGGACCCTTCTCTTTTTCACAATGGAATTTGTGGCCTTGTATCCAAGATAATTCTAAGAAGGATCCAGTTAATTTTATTTTAATAACATGGATAGTGGTTGCCCAATTCTCCCAAGCCAGGGGCTCATGCATAAAGAGCTTGAAGGTGCACCCTTTACCCCCTCAGACTACCAGTACTCCTTATTAAGGGTATTTAAAGCTAAAGCTATAGAATTCATAGAGAGAGGTCAAAACAGATGCTGAGGATCGAACAGTGGAGTGGTCCCTGTGGAGCTCTAGCTGCAGCGCACCAACCGAGCTACACCTGCTCCTAATTGTTAATGTTAAACATGACCATCAGTATGATAATGATAATGATGATTGACAATCTTGAAACTCTTACCCAACAGTTAATATTTGAATTTGTTGTTGCTGTCCACAGACACATTGGATCAGGACAATACTCAAGCTGAAAGGAAATTTAGTGTAGAAAAAAATAAAATAATTTGCATTAGATTCAGTTAACATAGAGGATACAGGAACTGAAGCCCAAGCTATGTTTTTGTGCCAATATATTACAGTAAAGGTAAAAATTTCCCAAGTCTCCTGGAAAAACTATGAAGAGATCTTCTGGCAGATTTGCTGGCAGTGTCTATCACTTATTACATGTACTTCGATAAAACGGCGATCCCACATTTCTTATCTAGCTCCCTAGTTACTGTTGCTAAGTTGGCCAAGCTAAAATGTCATATTGATATACAAGTGGAACAGACACTGATTGCTGGAATTTGTAAAAGTTTGTCTCAGTAGGATCAATGCATTCTAAAAAACGTTAAGGAAAAAATCAAGAACTATCAAGAACTACTAAAACATCTTATTCCATTAGGAAAACTATCCATTGTTTTGATGGACACTCAAGCATAGCTGGGATCAGCATATTGCTAAAGTTAAATACAGTATACTTTTTAACTAAGAAGTTCAAAATATGACTATCTATATGAAAGTACAGTAACGTCCAATGCAGACCTGTTTACCTTTAAGACAGGTGCCTCTTCTACAAACAGCAGAACAGAGCTATCATCCTTGGTCATGTCCGTCCAGAAAACATGTTTGTCATGTCCAGAAGAGAAGAATTCTGTAAAACCATGATTGGCATACAATGCCCACACACCTTCTTCATGTATATGATAGGTTGCTATGCAACGCTGCTGGCCAAGAGACCACAAGCGTATTGAGCCATCTGAGCTCCCAGATAAACACTACAAATTGTGACATGACATAGAAAGCATCATAAGATGAAAGGAAAGCTTTACATTAAAGGATGATGTTCATTTTGACAGGGACCATGGGTGGCATACCAGTGAGACCTACATGACCTGTGTTTGAGACCCTCACATGGTGTCATATTCAATTTGAGTTGTTTCTTGATGTTTCTTTCCTGTGGCTTCAAGGGTTTTTGTAAGGGTTCTCCTTTTTCTCCCTCCAGAAAAATCAACTCCTGAATTTTAATTGGAAATTCAGTAGACAAAGAGCTATTTTACAATAACTTAGAAATTTCTCGCGTGCTGATTGGCTATTTTTTATCATCAATAAGAGGACAGACAGATAAAGCTGACGTCAACGAGCGCGCGCTCTTTCCGTTGGTTGTTTTGATCGCTGAAAATGAGAAGTCTTGATCGTTTTTGTTATTGTAAAAAACAAATTGACATCAGATTTTTATGTGTCTGTCCTCTTATTGACAATAAATTGCATCATCACATTGTCAAAGTAGTATGCGGATCCACTCGGCTACGCCTCGTGAATCCACACTACTTTGACAATGTGATGACGCAATTCATTGTCAATAAAAGGACAGACACATAAAAATCTGATGTCAATTTGTTAATTGGATGCATAGTGAGATTGGCTCCAGAAAAATCAACTCCTGAATTTTAATTGGAAATTCAGTAGACAAAGAGCTACTCTGTAGAAAGGCCACTGCTGCCAAATCATATTTAATTTATTTTTGAAGTTTGGGTACGAGAATTTAATATGAAAAGAAAGAGTGGTATTAGGAGATAACAAGGAAGTCCAATGATTAATGGGATAGGGAAAGGGGTAGCAAGTGAAAATGGAAGTGGGATTTGGATGCATAGTGAGATTGGCTCCAGAAAAATCAACTCCTGAATTTTAATTGGAAATTCAGTAGACAAAGAGCTACTCTGTAGAAAGGCCACTGCTGCCAAATCATATTTAATTTATTTTTGAAGTTTGGGTACGAGGATTTAATATGAAAAGAAAGAGTGGTATTAGGAGATAACAAGGAAGTCCAATGATTAATGGGATAGGGAAAGGGGTAGCAAGTGAAAATGGAAGTGGGATTTGGATGCATAGTGAGATTGGCTCCAGAAATATCAACTCCTGAATTTTAATTGGAAATTCAGTAGACAAAGAGCTACTCTGTAGAAAGGCCACTGCTGCCAAATCATATTTAATTTATTTTTGAAGTTTGGGTACGAGGATTCAATATGAAAAGAAAGAGTGGTATTAGGAGATAACAAGGAAGTCCAATGATTAATGGGATAGGGAAAGGGGTAGCAAGTGAAAATGGAAGTGGGATTTGGATGCATAGTGAGATTGGCAATGAGAAAACCATTAGGATTGGAAGTATGCAGTGTAATGAGAAAAGAAATAGGAGTTGGACTTAAAAGTAGAATGGAGAGTGAGAGGAGAAATGAGATGGGTAATAAAGACTATGATTATCAGTGTGAGTGGTTTGGGTAGCTAAATTAATGATAAGTAATAATTTTGTCAGTGGAATGGATATTGGAATTATTATGTACTTACATGTGTACCATCAACGTCGATAGTAATAGCCTTAACATTATCCATATGGCCTTTTAGTTTCATTACTTTACCACAGGTACGAGGATCCCACACTCTTAATACCTGTCATGATTCAATAATCAACACATCAGCCCATCATTCAAAGCTTCTGAAACCTGCTTTCCCTGCTTCTCAATGGACCACAGCAACGATACATTGGCCATCTTGCAAGGGAGCAAGACAAAACAAAACAAAAGATGACTGGAAATATATAGAATTTTGTGTGTTTGTCTTTCTTTTATGGGTAAAGCTGATCGATGTGCCGTCTTAATTAATCTTTTGTTGTATTGTCTTGTGGTGAGCTGTTAATATCAAATGACGCCATTACTGTAACAAAGATTTATTGCCCCCTAGAAGGCCTATAATGCCATGCAACCCAAGATGGCTACCGTTATGTTGAAGCAGTCCATCCTTATTAGAAGGAAGTAGGTCTTGTTGGTTGTAAGGTATTTCCATGATATCCCATGTCCTTGAAAACTTGCATTTTCCGATGCCGATAATTTGATTGACATTCATCAAAACTCTAATTTGTCATGACAAATTGTAGAACTATTTCACATGCTATTGAGAAGTACTATTATATTAGACACAAATAAAACTACAATATCTTTTAAAGTTTTAAAATGCTTAATCATTGTGATGATAATCACAACATCGTACCTTTTCTGTAGAGCCAGATATGAGCACAGTTCCTGAACGATTCATGGCTAAACTATATATGGAATCCTTTTGTCCACTCAGAGATGATGCTGCCGATTTAGAAAAACAATTAAACATAGAAATGAGCATTAACATTATAATACATACATTATGTCATACTATATGAGCAATACAGTAGAGTCAAGGTCGATAGGATTGCAAAATTTTATCATACTGTACTTGTAATTTTCTTTACTCTTTCTCCATCCCTTTCATTTTTTCATTCTTTTCGTCCTATCCTTTTTTCCCACTCCCTATTTCTTTTAATACTTATTAAAAATTGTATTATGGGGTAAATCATATTCACTGTATGCCCAAACACAAGCATTGGCCTAAGACTATTGCCTTGTTCTAATCATTCTAATTTCAACAGTATTATTTGTAACCGTTTATGCCATTAAAGCAAGGGCGCTAGGGCAAAAATTGGTGTTTTTTTTAGCCGTTAGACTCTGTTATTTTGGTGTTTTTTAAACGTTAGAAACTGTTTAAACTGTTACGTATCTGTACTGCTATGTGCTGGCTTGATTTGTTCAGTTTTCCCGTCTATATGCGCCAAAAATATTGCTGTGACCAACGGTTCAATCGTACATAACGAACTACTGTATCCTATACCTGCCTCGTGACCGCTTACGTAAGCGTACGCGTCGGTTAATAAGTTAATAAGTTAATCCAAATCCCCTAGAATAACCAAGAATGAACAGGGGTAGGAAAGGAAAGGCCAATCTATTGTTCTCTCGTCTACTCGGATAATAGGATTAAAATGAAAGGTACGGTGGCAATTTGTTTACTCAGCGATGACAGACGTATAACCAACGGAACCTAACGAACCAACTTCGGATCTAGCCGAACTGGCCTCGGCGAAACTCGAGCCCCGACTTACTTGTTAAATTAGAAACAGTTTTAAAAAGCAGTTCCATTCAAACTGATATCCAAAAACTCCAAGAATCATTAATAACAATTGTACCTTCTCTTAGTATTATGGCTGTCCACTGTATTCCTAGTAATTCCTAGTAAACGCGATTGTTGCGGAATACAATTTTGCATCTCGAGCGAATGGATTCTAACGGTCGTCTGCATGCGGTTGGGATTTCCAAACAGATATTGGATTAGCGCTTATACTTATGATCCTATTTCAAAATTAGTAACATATGTCTGGAATCTTTTCGATACAAAGAATGTCTTAAAAATAACTTTAGAAATGCATTCGTAACTTTATTATATTATTGGTAATTGTTCAAAATTATCAAGAACATCCTGGGAACCGAAATATCATTTACAATGCGGATTAGAGAAGCACCATCTAACACAACACGTGAACGTTGTAAAAGGTCACGGCCAGGGGCTGTCATCGGATAAGTTTGTTTGGGCCACAATTTAGTTTTCGAGTTTCGCCGAGGCCAGTTCGGCTAGATCCGAAGTTGGTTCGTTAGGTTCCGTTGGTTATATGTACGTCTGTCATCGCTGAGTAAACAAATTGCCACCGTACCTTTCATTTTAATCCTATTATACGAGCAGACGAGAGAACAATAGATTGGCCTTTCCTTTCCTACCCCTGTTCATTCTTGGTTATTCTAGGGGATTTGGATTAACTTATTAACTTATTAACCGACGCGTACGCTTACGTAAGCGGTCACGAGGCAGGTATAGGATACAGTAGTTCGTTATGTACGATTGAACCGTTGGTCACAGCAATATTTTTGGCGCATATAGACGGGAAAACTGAACAAATCAAGCCAGCACATAGCAGTACAGATACGTAACAGTTTAAACAGTTTCTAACGTTTAAAAAACACCAATATAACAGAGTCTAACGGCTAAAAAAAACACCAATTTTTGCCCTAGCGCCCTTGATTAAAGTAATTAACATCCTATATTACACACTAACTTACTTGTAACAGTATTATTTGTAGCAGTTAATGCTGTTAAAGTATTAACATCCCATAAGAATATTTGTTTATCAAGCCCACCAGATGCCACTTGTTCCTTATCACTAGCATATGCAAGGGCTTTGACGTAATCCTTGTGAGTCCTCAGGGTCGACATACAGAATCCTCTGCTCGCATCCCATACTTTTACTGTTGTATCCGATGATGCTGACAAAACTGGGGGAAAATGGAAATGAAACTTGAATGAGAAATGAAACTTGAATGGAAATTAAATAATACTGAGATTAACAAGCGTTTGTGAGTGATAAAAATGTGTTGTAGTAGGTTAACTGGCCACATTGTTTTATCATTCATGTATTTCTATTTGGTCTGTTTTAACTGCTCAGTTAACACAATAAAATTGGTAAGAGAGGCTGTCTTTTGCACTGCCTTCTTAATTGATGGTTTACAAGCATTCCCAAGAGAGCCAAAAGACAAAAGCATGGCAGCCATTGTGGTACTGTAAACAATGGATGCTAATGAGAAGTCTTTTGTTAAATGGTACCAACATGACCGCAATGACATAATATGCAAAGGAAGAATTATGTTAGTTCTGAAAATGGTTAGACCTTCATGTGCCTCGCGTCGGACTCTAGGTCCATTCACTCCCACCCTTTTGGTCTTTCTTTCTTGTTTTTTTTTTTCCTTTTTCTTTTTTTCATCTAGAAGGAGTTCCCTAACCAACTAGAGATGTTAAAAGAGGACCACAAACTTATCAGTTAAACATATAGTAGGAGAATTGATTTAACTTAATACGTCAGTTTCTAAACATCACAAACCACCACATGGTGTATTAAGTTAAATCAATTCTCCTACTGTTCGATTCCAAACACCAACACCGTTAACTAGTTTATCTAGTCTCTACCATATTACTTGAATATATATATTTGTCAACAGCTATGATGAAACTGCAAATAAATAAATCACTGATAATAGATAATAATCATATCTGTTTGAGGACAAGTGTAGTGTCACTGATAACTCTGATAGTGTGCTTAGATTGGAACAAAAGACAAATAAAATATTACTAACTTGTTCTTCCATTGCGGCACAATACAATGTCATTCACCCAGTCTGTATGGTGCTCCAGTGAGGCAATATAGGGGTCCTTTGTCGAAAAAAAAATTTCAGAGTGCCATATGGTTATAAAGCCTTGCATACTCTACATTACGAGATAAGACTTTATTTTTCTCCATTCCCCCACCCAAATTATAATATATATTAATTAAAATGTCTAAACACTTTTTTTGAATACGAAAAAATAATGATTAGAAAAGAAAGCGAAGGGAGCTATAATTAAATTTAACAAAGCAAAAGTGTACGATTTGGTGGCCAAATGAATTGAAAATAATAGGCGGGAATTATCTCAATTAAAACGAAGTAAAATGTAGGCGGTAAAGTTTGACAAATAGACGAATAACGAAGAAAAACATTAACGACAAAAAAAACCCCAAAGAACCAGAAATACATAATCGAATGAAAATAACCTTCCAACCTTGATTCATTTTGAATGAAATATTTTAAACTTTCTACCTTGATTCGCTCATGTTTGACATTCCAACATCTAATGATGGAGTCTCTACCGGCTGAATAAAGCCTTGTCGTGTTGCAGTCGTACTGCAAGGCGTTAACACCAGATCTATGGCGTTTTTCCTCTTCATTTCGGATCACAAACGACACAGAAACCTTTCTTCTATGAGTCGTTTGTGAGTGAGAGTGAGTTGAGGGAGGCCTACCGGCCGCCATCTTGGATCTTCATTTGATGCTCGACCTCAATCCTTCACGGTCATGAATATAAACACACCATACCGCTGGCTACAATAATCAAGGCTCACCTCACTTGCTATCGTTGATCGACGAGGGGGCCAAAGGCTCGGACGCATATTTTATATCGTCTATCATTGAGATCACCTTTATTCATACACGCTACACAAATTTGCGCACGAAGTCACAAGAGTAGAGGAAATCAGACTATGACGCCGGAAAAAGTTTTTTGCTAATCTATTTCCGTTGGGTCACGACGTACAGGAAATTCCAGTTCCACCGGAAGTTACTCTTCACTCAGTTGTCATGGTAACGCTGAACACTTGCTTGAAAACAATGCGCGAGTCACCTCTCGTATCTGTTGGTCACGTGACTAGGAAGAATGACTACATGGGCGCTCAGCCTGCGCGTCGGCTTTTCAATGTATTCAAATGATTTATCTTCTTTGAAGCCAGTATAGTACTTTAGTTCCGATCGGAACAGTTCAGCTCATTTGACCCCCGCAGCAGTCGCCAGCCAAAAGACCTATCCGAATTGCGTCAACGACCCGATCGACCTTTCCTTTTAAACCAGTAAAACAGGTTATGATACTACAAAAATAGCAGAAGTTCAGACCTTGCATCATATATTGTTGTTTAAAATATTTCGGCCGGATTCAGTACTAATCCCTTAGACTTGCGCTACTGATGAACTTAAAAATGTCTGGAACATTTTCAAAATTCGAAGATTTCCGCTAAAAATGTATTTCCTTTCTGCTTTTACAAACCAGCCAGATCCGGCAAAGAAGTAAAATGGGAAAAAGGGGAAAAAACACATAGAAGTCATAATTTTTTCTTTATTAATAATAACTATGATCTTATACATCAAATATTTTATATTATATAAATAGTATACATATACATAAAAAATGTTTTGTCATGACTTTTTAACTACAAACTAAATAAGTTTTCACAAGTGGCAAATACAGACATGCCTCAAAGTAAATAAATGATATAAATTAATGTGAGTTGAGGATATTTGCTTGGCTTGATGGCTCAGTTATTCCTGGACTTTGCAAATGACGGTTTTTTACCTCATTAATCCTAACGCGCGCAATAAATACTAGCTGTATAGCTGAGTTAATTAATCTCTCGCGTGATACAGTGATTGCAATATATATTTCATCATGCTTTATGAAATTTTGAAATAATAAGTATTCAGGTTTTTCCTGATTTTGTAGAAAGCATCGGTGTGTAGAGTCTGTATATACTAAACGGTTTTCCAGTCGTAAGTGACTTTTAGATTCTCAATAGTGATACCACTTCAGACTTGTTTTCAATTTTGACAGCGGCCGTCTGGCTGAAAGAAGTTAAATTTTAGTCATTCCTTTTTCTTGAATTCTTCGCGAAAGAGGGTTTCTCGGCACAGAAATAAAGCCCTGAATCTCCCGGCTGGCGAACTTTCTGAACGAGCTATCAAGACTTACTTCACGATAGTTTGAATCAGTGCTTCTCTTTTCATAGCCGTACGAGTGTACTGTTCTGAAAAGTTGGATTTTTTAGTAAAATTCTCATCCAAGCTGTCAGCAAGAAACACCCAAGTACTACCACCACAATACTGTATTCAAACATCACTTCTTGACAGGATAATAGTCTGGCTGCACGATTATCTCTGGTAGAATTCAGATCAACTATTTGTCTTCCAGTATTCGTTCCTGTCGACGAAGAAGATTCTTGGGTCAGTTTCTTGAAAGTCGAGCTTTTTTCTTCGCTGTGAGTTTTCACGGTCTTCAACGACTCCATTATCTTTATCCGTCCTCTGGTATGCAACTGATGGAAATACAATAATCGCGAATCCAAGCTACGAGTCCTAGTAACCAAGTACAGTACTGCTGCAGTATAATTCTGGTTGAAATATTTTTTGTCCTTTTATACCCCAATGCGGTAACTGAGACATTTGGCTTTTCCCTCTCCAGGAACGTTGATTGGCTCGCCTACAGCTTGTCGTACGTCATATCCGGTGTTGGTGAAGATGGACAGATCGTTTGCATGTTTGCGGGTGTAGGTCAATCGATGGGGGGGAAAAAACAACCAAAAGCAAACGAGAAAAGATAGAAAGAAAGGAACTCAGAGTCGAGTTGATTTGAATTTTTTTGAACTTGTACGTTGTTTTCATATTTCTTACTTTAATAACCAAATAGTAAAAAAGTGCCCCCCCCCGACCCCAGGGACAGGGAGGGGGATTTAATAATAATAACATATACTTATAGCGTTGTATCCATTGGCCAAAGCACATTCACGTAGCGTTATTTAGTACTTTTCCCGGTTCCCGGAGAAAGTTTTGCTGTTAAAATTGTTGAACTATGTTGCGTGTTCAATTCAATAGGTCAAAAAAGTCGAAGAACGCGTTAAGGTATCAGGAGGGGATTTGGACACCTATTACCGGCCCGTAATACCTCAAATTTTGCACGGACTTAACAGTATTTTGCCTTAAAAGTATACATTTTCTCAAAGCTAAATAAACGTAGTCTTCGAATATTTATTTAGAATTGTCTGTTTTCAAACATAAAAAAGTTATCGGGTTTTAACTCTGTAGATAATGATTTCCAAAACGGTACTTAGATTTTGGATATTTTTTTTAGATCAAGCAAAATCACGCGTTAATTCCGGATGTTTGAGTTTTTGATGGTTCTAAAGTCTTTCGTGATTATAGAATATATCCCGCACGAAATCATATGCCCATATTCAATAAAAGCAAAGGGGGAAAAACTTTTAACGTCTGATGAAGGAAATAAGATAACTTTATGACTGTTCAGCCGACTAGACTAGAAAGAGGCAGTTGATTCCACCCTTAAAAGCCGCCATGGTTTAGTGGAGGGGGGCAAGTACCGGCTCCAGTACGTGGAGAGACACGTATCTCATTCGGGGTACATCTGTTCAACTTTGAATATTCGCAAGAATAAGCGAAATGTTTGTTAACTAGATCTGCTAATAATTTGGGATGTCCTCGCCGCGTTCGTGAAAGCTCAGCAAGAAATCTAATAAAAAGAAAACCTTTCAAGAGCCCTATTCCTGAATCGAATGTATTCCCGGACTAGAGACTATAAACAAAGAATGGTTTTGATCAATCATCGTAGGGGTATATTATTGAATTGCTATAGGGCGAAGGTCAATGGTTTATTAGCAAGATATAAAGTGCGAAAGACATTTACGTACGGGATAAGCTCACTTGATCGCAGCTTATATACTATTTTTTTATTGTGTCATTCTTATACTTATCTAGTATGCAAGCTCATGATTTGTGCTTCATCGGCAGTTGAACAGCCGCTTTCAATCAGATATGAACAAGAAATGGCTTGCACTGGGTCACGGATCGAGTTGATGGTAAATCAAGTACATGCAAAGCTGATGGAAATGGCCTAAGTTTGCATCACATGTAGTTGAAGTTCACCAAACTTGATTTCTGTTTGTTCGAACTAGATGTCTTTATTTGAAGGATGTGTCATAAGGTGTTTATTGTGTTGTGTTACTAGTGTCACGTATCACGCCTCACAGCTACTGCCGTGACATCATTCAGTATCACGTCGTTTTAGCACTCTAATCTTTTCCTGATCAATATGAAAAACATAATCAAACAATAATAGAATATAATTATTATTTTCTAAGTATTTCCGATCCAATTTCCCTTGAGCTGTAAATTATGCCTAAAAATATATTCACTTATAGAATGCAACCTGATCTTGTACTTTCTTTGTCACTAATCGAAAGTTTCTTCAACAAAACTTCACTGGCCGATGGAAGGGTTTAGGGTGAATAGCATGGGGTATATGATCTCTTAAAAACCTTCACTGAGACTCTGACTAGCTTGTTTGCGCAAACATGACATGGAAAAGGTCTACGTGATCGCGTGGATGTAACTTTAATTACCAATTTGACACTCCTTGGTATTCTTCCTACCATCACGCAGGGCGCACAGGCACGACATGATGGCCGATGTAATTGCCACAACCGAGGCCAAATTTAGAGGTTTTTTTCTTTTTGGGGGTAAAAACCGGGTAAAAGGACCAGGTAATACTGAACACGTGAATCATTTCATGTCAATGAACAGTTAAAATTATCAATTATTTAAGGTGTGCCCTACACTGAATTAAACAGCTCAAAATAACTGATTATACTCGGCTACTGGTCTATCATAGCCTGAATAATTACCTTACGTGGAAGGGTGGGGTTGAAGTAAGGAGTCTCCTCTGAAAAGCAACGAGTCATTCAGATAAATCAAACAGAAAACTTTTATGAAAAAGCTAAGATTCGAGATAACAAAATAAGCGAAGTATTTCCGTGTGAACCCAATCTGGTGCTTCCGACTTGTACAAGTTGTACTTCCGGCGCGGCGAGATGTACCGTGTTTTGCTTGTCGCGATCGAACCAAGGGCGCTAGGGCAAAATTTTTTTTTTTTTTTAGCCGTTAGACTCTGTTATATTGGTGTTTTTTAAACGTTAGAAACTGTTTAAACTGTTACGCATCTGTACTGCTATGAACAATGTTCATTCTTGGTTATTCTAGGGGATTTGGATTAACTTATTAACTTATTAACCGACGCGTTCGCTTACGTAAGCGGTCACGAGGCAGGTATAGGATACAGTAGTTCGTTATGTACGATTGAACCGTTGGTCACAGCAATATTTTTGGCGTATATAGACGGGAAAACTGAACAAATCAAGCCAGCACATAGCAGTACAGATGCGTAACAGTTTAAACAGTTACTAACGTTTAAAAAACACCAATATAACAGAGTCTAACGGCTAAAAAAGACACCAATTTTTGCCCTAGCGCCCTTGATCGAACTAGTTACCCCCGCGAGTTGAAGCTTGGCTATTGACGCACAGTTAGTCTTTGGTACAATGGAATAAACCCCCGAGCAGTGGGGAAAAAATGCTTAAACCATTAATTCATATGATGGATTATCCGTATACTTTAAATGTTCCAGGGCGAGTAAGCCTTACGTAAACCATCTCTCGATATTACAGATTATAACATCTGTTCTTGTTCTAGAAATCTCTGCCAACATAATTCTCCTTCAAAAGTCCCTTCCGAGCAATGCCGTTATGGAGGTTTTTAACTTGTTTATGAAGAATAGTGATTTTATTTATTTCAAAAGAGCTTAATTTCAAAGTATAAAATCAGTTCCTTTTACGAATTCCACGTTGGTCAGTCATGCTAGCAGCTGGATGAACAGAACAATAGAATGAGTAGATCACGTACGAGGCATCTGAAAGACACCAAGAAGTGTTGATCGTACGGTAGTCATGGAAACTAGGGAGAGGAAAGAAGATTAGAGCCAGATAACCTTTCAGTAAAGCAATTAATTAATAAACAATATTATTACTAAAAAAAATAATAATAAATAATAACAATAATAACAATATTTCTTGAGACATTTCTCTACCTAACTTCCTCCACTTCCTTACTCCCTTCCTGACACTTCTCTCCTGGACTTGGCATAAGCTGACTTTGATCAGTCCTTAGGGCAAGGCTATAGTAACTCACAGACTGAAACAACCGCTCTATCTGATCAAAGTCAGGACACGTACACAGATCAAACCCTGAAACAACGGCTTTGGGATGATCTTATGGCTAGCTCGAACGGATACGCATATTTCAAAACACATTGTCATCGCCGTAAATCGGCGATAGTCGATAGGTCATTTCGACATGGAAATGGTTTTGTTGAATACAAACAACACTGAATTGGTCTCAACACTAAGGTCCATCATCTTGACCAGAATAAGAAGCAGAAACAAAAGTCATTCAAGCAATTCTTGGATCTTGGAACTATGACCTATCTCCTATCGCTCTTCGCCTATTGCCTATCGCTTTAAAATAAAATAATAAAAAAATATATATATATCGACTTTATTTTATTGAGGGTGACATACATTACTGGTGACCCATTAGTTTTCATTATGGCCATCCTACAATTAATAGGAATCCCAACTGGCAAGGAGGCAAACCAGTTGGCGATAACAAACGTTTTTGAATTAGATATATATATGGAATTTGAATTTAACAAGTTAAGCTAAAAGATTAATACATGCGGATACTGAGCACAGTGCTCCGTTCACTAATAAAGCACAGACCAATCAGCGCGCACATACTATCCTAACTATATAATTAACAATAAAGGTAAAAGCATGTAAATGTATAGTAACTGTATTTCGCGTAAATTCCCTTCAACGACGTGGCTGGTGTCCCGAGGATGCTGACGTCACGCACTTTACCCCATCTCTCCATCAGTTCTAAGGATGCTCGCGAAGGCCGCGCACCGGACCAACTGAATTATACGCCAGTTCCTAAATATGTAGACTAAGAGCACTTTTCTTCCCAGACTCAGTAAAGACGAGAGGTTTAGGTTTCCTTTTAACTTCTCCGTTACTGATTCTGGAGGGAAAAGTAGCATTGTTCGCAGTCACTACTACATTTGATGAAAGAGATTTCCGCGATAGAAGATTGCGTGAGAAGGACAGGATTCTCTAAGTGCAATCTGTTTGGTTGATGTAGGCACGCGATGGTGCGTGAGGAATATATAAAGCCCAATTATTTTTGTCTTATCTAGATCTAGTCACGCGATAGATTGCGTGAGGATGCCACAAATTCTTCGCATTGCTAGTAAAATATTTCTAATAACTGACGAAAATATCTCATTAGATTTCATCACAAATGGATTGCGTGAGGACTCGCCATATTTTTCTTTCCTCGTATCCGTCGACAGTCATTTTACCGCTTTGGTAACAAGGGTATTCATGAAGGCACTTTATTTTTTAAAATATCTCCTTTTTTTCTCTTTTCTTTTCTTTCCTCCTCCTTTGTAAAGGTTTGATTTCTTTAAAATAAAAAAATTATGTAATTGCAGCTCGTTATAAAAAAAAACGCATCCCACACGGAAAGGAGTGAATATGAGTAACTAGTTATCATCGACAAGATCTTCACTTTGGGTTTGCTGGTCATAGCAAGGGGATAATCATCTATGGTCTAGGAGCCGACTAACCTCTCCCTTAGGCTTATGCCGAGCTTCCTGACCAGGCTGTAAGTCCTCCCGGGGATAGCGGTGTCGGGGTCGAAATCTCTGACATAGCCGTAAATGCTTCGCGCTGCCATACGACGCTTCAGCAGTCGGGTCTGGAAGTATGGTCTCCTGTTATTTTTGATCAATAAATAGAAATAATACAGCAAATGAAACAGATTAAATTGGAAAAATAGACGACGTGAGAATCCTAAGTGCGCATGCGCGCTTCTTAGTCACACCTATTTCTTTTTCAGGGACGCCATTACCTTAGGAATACGATTTTCTGGACTTTTTTGAATCCACATTAAAGTAATTCCAATTTTGTTACTGACCATTCTTCTGTCTTTAAGGCATAGGATATTTCGTACATATTTGCCTTCTCTGGAAACGCCGCAAACTAAATTATTTTGACCATATATTGAAAAATGGCACTAAACATTTTCTCTACCAAAAAATATATTTATCTGAAATGAGCTTTAGTGCCCGGCCTTACCCATCTCTCTCTAAGCGTCTGTGTCAGTAACGGCTCGCTAGTCGACGAAGACACGAACATTTCAGCTATCCTTTGGTGCCCTGTGTCATAAAATCAGTATGTCTGCCATCGGCTATCAGCCAGCATTAAAAGTAATTCAAATTAATCATTGCACTGGGGCAACTAGGCAAAGAAAAGAAGACAGCTGTGTATAATCGGTAGGAGGTCGTCATCAGTGAAGAGAAGAGAAGAGAAGAGAAGAAACCTGTACAAAAGAAAAACTTTGACTGATCTCGGAAAATTAAGTTTGCATCTTTTAATAACGGTAATCTACCCGCCGTCATCTACTGCCTCGCTCAAAATCCAATTTCTTGCCCAGCTCTTGTCTATCTTTAAATGTTGTACACAGTAATGACTTATTCTCGTAAAAACAAATAAATCCTTATAGCATTGAAGCCTCTAAAGGTGTCTTAGCCAATAAAAGGTAGAGCTATTAATTAAAAATACGAAATAATGAATAAACTTATAAGTGATCCCAAACCCTGAGCAAGCTGTCTTTTATACGTGATGTAAGATACGTGATCACCCTTGATCAAATTGCCTATCGGAGTAAACTGCTCAGTAAGATCTTATAAAAGGTAAGGTACGGATGAATAATGACGGAGTCAAACAACAAAAGTTTTTAACAAGGTTTTTATTGAACTACGACGAAAATAGACTGTCTGTAAAGAAATTATTAGTTTTAAATATTATTGAGAAAAATTACTTCTTAGTACAAATTTGGAAAGCTGATTTTTTTTCTTTAAAAAGTTTTTTAGGCAGTCTAGTTCAAGCTAAAATTACTAAACTTTTGACTAAATAATGAACTCATCTTTTCAAGCAAAAGAACTGAGTTTTATTCTAGTAAATGGACAGAAGGGTAATCTTATTAATTATGCAGAATTAAAGTAAATGTTGGCTTTTTAAGAAATAGTATAGATTGAAAGGATTTCCCCCCCCTAGTGTTAAACGTATGCATAATTTTACAGACTTTATATCCTATATAATATGATTTTGAATAATTTTGAAGAAATAAATAGTATGTCATAAAGGATGAACGGCTAAAATTGACGTCTTGATCCAATGGTCCCCAAAGTTAACGAGCAGTTACATTTGATCATTTTAATATTAACTATATAATTTGAACATAACCTATACGTTCGCCTTTGTTTACTTTGCCTCTATAGATTAAAATTATACCATATTATGCTTAGTATAGTTTATTTTATTACAAAATAAAATTGAAATTAAAGTTTGAAAGCAAAACTGAATTAATGAATTCAATGAATTTAAAAAATTAATTTTAAAAGGTTTTGAAAAGTTATTTTCGATATATTTTTTGAATATAACTACTCAGTGTTTTTGCTAAGCTTGACTTTCAAATTACAGGTGCAGAAAGAAGAAAACCTCATTGTCAAAGGCATCTTTAGGAATAGCTTTCCAAATATATTTTAAAGCCGCTTTTGGACAATTTTTTAAAGCTTATATAAATTTTCATAACGATTTTGATGAAAAATATGACGATTATTAACGCAGATTTTCGTTTGGACTTGATGTTAAAATTAATAATTTATTAACTCACGAAATTTAAGTTAAATTAATTAAAAGCCTAGATTTCAGTTCAAGAAATTACCATTTCCATTCTCGTACCTATCTCGTATATATCGAGCACTTTTGAAAAAGCTTGGTAGAATATTGCGGATTTGTTGTTGAATTTAATGTTTATTTTATTTCATTTGATATTTTAACAGGAACGTCTAATTTAGCACAGGCTAGATTAAATAGAGTCCTGTATGAAATAAAAAATGTTACTGTTGTATTATAAATATTGATTAAATATATCATCTGGAAAAAAACATTTTCTTCTAATCCTCTTCTTATTATAAAAACTTGTTTTGTTTGAAGGCACAATGAGACGAAATCATACTCGTACTTATTAGAACTACTCTCACCAAACTATCGATTATTCGTTAGAAATGTCAGAAGGAATTGGGCACGAGTAGATTCGTGAGTTCCTTGATAAAGTTTAAAAAATATATTACTAAAACTCATATCAAGGCTAAAGCAAACAAACCCTCCAGTTCTTATAAAACATCGTATCTCACATGAATTTTATATGGTCGAGGAGCTAATAGTAGTAGTAAGTAGGCTGTCATTATTTCAGAAGGTACCTTTTTCATTCGCAGAGAGGACGAAATTCATTAACACTGAATGAAGAATCATGCGAGCAACAGTCATCAAAAACATCAAGATCTGTCATCATTGGCTGGTGTTTATATTAACTTTGAGTTTCATTTCATCTCTAAACGCATTGAATCAATCAGGTAAACGCTCGTGACGCTCACTATCGTTATTTTCGGACGCAAACCCGGGATTTGTGATACGTCATTCTGTATGAGTCAAAAAGCAAAACTAGATGTATATATTTAATGTTTTGTGAAAAAGAATTTGACGAAAAGTCACATTTTAGTCAAAATAAATAGCGTTCCCATATTTTACTGAAAAATAAAAAATTGATCGTTCCCATATTTTACTAAAAGATGAAAAATCTTTTTCTAAATGAATATTTTTGCTTGGCAGCTGATTCGTTTGGCTTTCAAAGTTTCACGTTTTCTGTCAATGAGAATACGGTTGGTTATGGTAAGTAGAGTATACATTCTACTTTGATCCGTGGCCCGCAGTCTGCCAATCATGAGATAAATTTTTCTTGTGCCACGAAGAGTCGTTCTTATTCTACTTCCTTCCTTCCTTCCTTCCTTCCTTCCTTCCTTCCTTCCTTCCTTCCTTCTTTTCTTTGCATGTTCGCTTCAATGGATATTTTGCGGTTTGTTTCATTTATTCATTTACAGTGGGAAACGTATCAACATGGCCTAACATGACTCTCGAGCTGGATGCCAGTGGACAAACGTTCCTAAATATCAGTTCTACAGAGGAAGGAACAGCTGCAATTCTTACTCTAATCAAACCTTTGGACAGAGAAGTAGAAATTTGGTCGATAATTAGATCTTATTAACCGAGCGGGAGGTCTGTACGGGATAATCTTGACCGAGGTCTGTACCCGACCGAGGTCAAGATTATCCCGTACAGACCGACCAGGCTCGGTTGATAAGAGTTTTATTATATGACCACTTTTCATTGAAAAGGACAAAATGTTTTCGTCGTAAGATTAATATGCGATCGGACCGGTTAATACCGGAGAATCTAGACCAGTCCGCGATGCGTTCTATCCAATCAGATTGCTCGATTTGCTAGTGTCCAGGCTCTAAGATTCACGGTCATATAATAAACGTATTTATAGAACTATCAAAACATTTTGCAGTGACTGCGCATGTTTATTTAAGTACAGTGATTTTCTTTCTATTTTTTTTCTTCAAACAACGAAAAAATGGCCTATGCTTTCTTTAAAATGATAAATTTACGTCGCAGCTCGTTTGAAACACGCCCCACATGGAAAGGAGTGAATATGGGAGCCTAGCCGTCAGCGATAAAAATCAATATATCGGGTTTTCTTTTCTTTCCTCCTCCTTTGTAAAGATTTGATTTCTTTAAAATAAATAAAATAAAAACGTAATTGCAGCTCGTTATTTAAAACGCATCCCACACGGAAAGGAGTGAATATGAGTAACTAGTCATCATCGACAAGATCTTCACTTTGGGTTTGCTGGTCATAGCAAGGGGTTAATCATCTATGGTCTAGGAGCCGACTTACCTCTCCCTTAGGCTTATGCCGGGCTTCCTGACCAGGCTGTAAGTCCTCCCGGGGATAGCGGTGTTGGGGTCGAAATCTCTGGCATAGCCGTAAATGCTTTGGCTGCCATACGACGCTTCTGCATTCAGGTCTGGGAGTATGTTCTCCAGTTATTTTTAATCCTGTGCTCTGTGTTCCCCCTTGTTACGGCCCTGTTTAATTTCATTTCCAAATGAAGAGTAGAGTTCTTCAGTTTACTGTTTTTCCGTTTCATCCATGTTTTTTCTTAGGTTCAAGAGTATTATAACTTCACCATCTTCACCACAATTGGCAGCAATGTTCGTTCGTTCAAGGTAATGTTGGACATGCTGTGGGGACGTATCGCATAGGACATGTTGTGGGGATATATCGTATAGGACATGTTGTGGGGATATATCGTATAGGACATGTTGTGGGAATATATCGTATAGGACATGTTGTGGGAATATATCGTATAGGACATGTTGTGGGGATATATCGTATAGGACATGTTGTGGGGATATATCGTATAGGACATGTTGTGGGGATATATCGTATAGGACATGTTGTGGGGATATATCGTATAGGACATGTTGTGGGCACCCGTAGGTGAACAAGTTGTGGGGACCTATTATAGGAAATCTTGTTTGGACATTTCGTATAGGAGCATGTTGTATGGAAAACTTTTTTTCTCAATCAAAAACATTTCTTTAGTAGGTCTACTTATCTCGAGAGATATTTAGTCCCAGAGTATTAACTCAAACCTCTTTTTATAAAGAACTTTACCATAAAGGTGTTGGATGTTAACGATAACGCACCAGTCTTTGTCACAAATGATTCAAGTTTTTCTCTCGAGGTAAGAAACAATGTATTACGTGACAAGTTTAAAATATGTTGCGTTACAGACAATAATGTCGTAGGAACGCGACTGCCAGAGGGACAAATACCCCAATCTAGAAAATCAGGTTTTCTTTTAAAATCCCCTTCTGACAAAACCCGAGTGGGAATTGTTCTAGTCGGAAAAACATCGGTTCCCGAACACCGGAGTGGGACTTGTCCAGTCGGAAAAACAACAAAGGTAAGTAGAATAGTCGTGTACGAGTTAACGACGTCCGTCTGAGTTCCCGAACACGGCCAGAGTGTTTCCTGAAAAGAAAAAAAAAACAGGAATAAACGTGACAAAGCCCTCTGCGATTGATGGTAATTTTTTCTCGGAATTCGCAAAATTTAAACTTCGCGGTAACTTGCTCTCGCCTTTATTTCTTTTAAATTTTTGTCAAATATGATGACGGCTATGACGTCACATACACCTCAATTTTATTGCATTGCGATGCTATTTTATATTGCGTTACAGTGTTTCAAGACCGGAAGTGTCATTACTCAAGTAAGAGCAACCGATCAAGACACAGGATTAAATGGACAGATTCAATACTACATTGACGAGAAATACAAAGTTAGTAGAGAGTGCTTCCTACCATACATATATCAGTTGTAAGTTGATTAAGTCACGCGCACTCGTGTCACGGGCTTAAGTTTTGACAGATAGCGTTTTGTAGCTATCATCCAGGTATTCAGATGATGACTCGGCCTATCAAACCTGCGAAAGACTTCTTGGTCACGATATCGAGAATAGCTAAAACGAAATACAGTTAAGTGAAAATACTCAGCGAAAAAAGAATGACAAAGAGGGACTTAATTCTGCTACAGTGGAATGAAAATCATGAATATCATGCTCAACCCAGGGCTGAACATTCGTTATCTGACTAGTTTTTTTCCTTTCCTATCAAAAGTTTGCTATTGATGATAGGAGTGGCATTATCACTGTTAAACAATTCCTCAATTCGTCAATTGTTTACAAGGTTATCATCACAGCAAAGGCGAGTAACTATACGATCGACTTTGACTCACAATAAACAAGTCTCTGTTAAATATCATGTTATCCAACATGGCGACATGCCACTTGTTGTGAATTTTTGGTAAAATAGACACTAGAGAAAAACGTTGCGCATACGTGCATTGCAGCACATTTTCATTTCTAAGAATTCAGTAGAAGAATTTGAGTGAGAAAATTAATGTTCGTCATACAAAAACGTTCGCGAGTGTACTTTTGTCAAACCAAGATACTGTATTAACAAACACAATATGAAAGAATTACCCTTACTTTTTCAAGCATGGGCAACTACGTTTTGGTATTTTTTTGAGGTCCAATTTATCGGGATTGTTTGAAAGTCAATTTTTGAGTAATTCAATTTTTTCAAAACTTTGACTAATTTGCATACGGATTTAGAGCATGCGCAGACGTTTTTCACTTGTGTCGGTAGTATTAATTTGTATAGGCATTTATACCAATCTCGTACCCAGAGCCCTTATTTCTTACTGTGCATGCTCGACGAAATAATTGTTTAACAATTATTTCGTCGAGCATGCACAGTAAGAAATAAGGGCTCTGGGTACGAGATTGGCATTTATGAATATTATGTAATTTGAATATTGCGATCACTTACCTGTATTTATAATCAATTATCTAGTGTTAATAAATTCCCTCCAGTTTTCGTCTTGAAATCATCGACAATATTCAAATTGGCTTAAAGTTGTCATCCAACATGGCGGACAAACCATGTCCTAACTTGCTTAATACAACAAATATATTCACTTTCAACTTCTCTTAGGATGCGGGTTCTCCATCACTTCAAGCTAATAAGACAATCGAGATCAGAGCTTTATCTAATAAGAAAAATACTTTAAAACAATGGTCTACAAAGGTACTGACTGAACACTCACGTGAAGTCTACATTCATAGCACCTCATAGTTTTATGCTTTAACCGCGTCGGACAAACAAATTACAATAGAAAAAGCAATACAAAAGCAAAAGCAAAAATAATCAACCAAAAATAAACAATAACAAACCAAACAAACACAAAAGCAAAAATAAACAACAAAAAACAGCAAATTATGATATCTCGCGCTGCTCGTTTTAATGACATTACTTCTTTAGTTTATGTGTAATGTTTTTCCATTTCAGAGCACGTGTTATTCCCTAGATTATCATTTCTTTGTTTAATGGTTGCGCATGAGAAAAAATATGAACAATGATACAACAAAAAAAATTTTCTCCAGGGAATGACACGTGGTTTTACATGGAAAAACGTAAAAAGTAAAAAAGTCCATATTATCTTCTCTCATACCTCATTTCCAGGGAACTCACATATCAGGAATTGATTGTTCTGATAAAAGCTTATACAGAAGCTTGAATGTAACCAAAGGTACGTAAAACCAGATTCGGTTTCCCTTCACGAATATCTTTGGGTCCCCTTTAGGCTAAGCTTCCATCTTCACAGCAATAGGCGCATTGTTTTCCCATTTCAGACCACGTGTCATTCCCTAGAGTAACATTTCTTTGTTTAACGGTTGCAGTTTATCAGAAGACACACGGACTGAAATGGGAAAACAATACGCTCAAAGAAGAAAGAAGTCCAGTCATTTCCTATCGTCAAAAGTAAAAATATAAAAGTGTATACACCTCATCCGAAAAAAAGTAGTTTCCTTTTAAATTAAAATATGAGGCATGAAGCTTGAGTTAGAAATGTGATTTGTTTGTATCTTAGCGGCCAGAAAACATAAAAGAGCAAAAATTCCTTTTAGTCTCAGATCGCCCATTTAATATCTACGACCGACAATGTTTTTTGAGACAGGTGTATCAAGCAAAACAGATACACCAGACATTAATAAAGAGCTCAGTGACTTTACAATAAAATAATTTTTTTCTTCAAAATGAATGCGATAACGATATCGCCGATCAATTTTTAATGTCTATGGTGCGTCACTATTGTCTTGATCATGAAAACGCACCTGGTTGACGATATCAAACTGAAATGCAGACTGCGATTTGCAAGACAAGAGATTTATATACGTTGATGTTTTACGTACATGTTAGCGAGCGTTCATCCTTAGGGGAAGTGACGTCATAGACAGATGACAAATTACAAAGGTAACCCGCAATTTTGTTATGACAATGAAAAAGAAAACTCAAATTTATCCGCAGAAACAAAAAATGGAGTAATAACCGCTGACCGAAAAAACTTTAGTATCAAAGTCAACAGGCTGATCAGTGAACCACCTGAGACTCTCTTTTGCCTAGTTGTCAAGGTAACCAACGTCGACTTAACGCCAAAAGTTTTATTACTTTACTAGCATTTCGTCCAGGTGGCTATGTGAGCCAACATATCATCAGGAGCTCATTGCGAAGTGCCAGCATTTTAAGTTTCTAGTATCATCCATCTCTCTACAACTCTAAGTATTTTATTTTTTTATTTACTCGAGGTCGAATGTGGAAGTATCAAGTCACTATTGGCATTCAATACGACGGTTGTTAAAGCTGAGGAGGAACCCAAGTTGGTAAATGTGTCGCTGAAGATCACTGGTTCTTTCAGTCCAACTTACCTGGAACAACTTGAAGTCAAGGTATGATAAATTTCACGCAGGTATTTCAAGGTCAATACTGTCCGGGTACAAATTTAGCCAAATTTCATGTTTTGCGATCTAATGTCAATGGGAAGTTGCCCCTCTCCCCACAGCACCTTTACTTATCAATATTTTGACGTCACAGTCAAAATTATAAACCTTTATAAATTGAAGACGCAATACTCAAATGAAGAAATATTTCATCATTCAACTATTCACTTCATGAAGACTGATTCAATACTGAACGTATTGTCTCAGGCTTTTGGTGCACTTTAAAGACAACAGAGGTTAAATTGCACCATCACGTGCTGGCGCCATAATCCAGCTTGGACTGCCTGTGGTTAGATGACAAAACATTAAAATCCCGTTGCTCTCGGGATTTGAATTCTTTCTCATGTAAAACGAATGTAATGTTCCTGCCATCTAACATGGCTGCCGTCACGTGATGGTGCAAAACCTCTATAGTCCCCTTCACAGTTCCCTGCGCCATCTTGAAAGGTAGCCTTGCCGTTCGTCTCGCTTCAAGTAAAGGCATGGTTACCTTTCAAGATGGCGCAGGAAACTGTGAAGGGGACTATTGTTTCTTTGATAAGTATGATTTATTTACCGAGCTTTCTGGTGCAAATGGCTCAACGAAAACAAAACTACGTTAACAAACAAAAGATGAGCACACTCACATACACAATAGACTAATACAAGGTCGCACCGTTATCTAACAACTATTGAAGTAAGAACGCGAGCTACTAAAATTGTTATCTTGGTTCTCTTTTTTATTATTCTTTTATTTTAACAGTTTGATAAGTGTGTTGCATTATCATTTATCGGGTCACGTGGAGGATCACGTGCTTCCTTATCACCGCTGAACAAGTATGCTGTATACACACTAGAGAAGAACGTTTGCACGTTTTCTAAGAATTTAATTCAGAAGTGTTTGAGTGAGAAAATAAATGTTCGTTTTCTCCGAGTATACAAAACATTTTATGAATATACTTTTTTGAGGTCAAGATCTCGTATTAATAAAGACAATGTAAAAGAATTAGGCTTAAGTTTCAAGTTCTGACACTTAATTTACGCATTTTGTGAAGTCCAGTTATCAGGCATGTTTGAAAGTCAAATTTACATATTTTCGACTAAATTGCATGCGGACTTAGAGCATGCGCAAACGTTTTTCACTCATGTCAATTATATAAATGATGGAAGATGTGACGTCATGGCCGCCATGTTAATTGGATGCCGGAATTTAACAAAAGATTTGGTCTTGGTTTCTTTTCTTATGCATGCACGAATGGTGGCCATGATTGAGTCATGATGCGCACAAATCAGTAGCAGATATCACAGTTATCCAGAAAGAATTCTATTGAAAACTTATGATTCAGCTGATAATCATTCCGCACGAGACAGGAAATAACATTAAGTGAAACCCTGTGATAGAGTGTAAGTTTGATATGTGCTATAAAAGATTGCGTTACATTGCGCTTACGTTATTGTTTCTCCAGCAAAATAATTGTTATACAGCGAAGGTACTTTGATGTCGCTGAATCAATGATGATGAAAAACCCCAATATCAGGAGTTGTATATCAAACATTTCCTTTGGACTGTATACAAGCTTCAAGATAGTCAACCAAGGTATGTACAAAACTGTGATATTAGTGAGTCTTTGACTGAAAAAGTGAACAGTGAGAAAGTGAAAAAGTGAAAAGTGAAAAGTGCGCGGAACAAATATTTTTTGTATTGTCTTTCTCAGTCTTATTCTGTTGACCTGAAGATCTTGTCCTGATGACAACTACATAGCCTTGTCGCGCTAGTTTTTTTATTAGATTGTTTACCAAAAGTTACTTGGATTAAAGTTAATCATTATTGTTATTATTGCCAATCTTAGTAGAAATATCACCGTCATCATGATTATTATTATTATTTTATTATTATTATTATTATAATTCTTCTTCTTCTTTTTTCTTCTTCTTCTTCTTCTTCTTCTTCTTCTTCTTCCTCTTCTTCTTCTTCTTCTTCTTCTTCTTCTTCTTCTTCTCCTTCTCCTTCTTCTTACTACTTTGTAAAGTTGCCTACACCACAGAGCGACCCGTAGTTACTACTATCCGATCGTACTATCCTTCGACACCAGTCAAGACGATCCCAACGGATAGCTCCACAATAACACAATTTACTAGCCAAAAAAGTACAGCTACAACTAAACCAAGCCCAGACGTACAAACTGAGTCGCCCGAGAAAGAAACGAGCATCCTAATAATTATTACTTCGTTGTTTGGAGTTTTCCTTTTTGCCATCATAGTAGTTATTGTGATTCACGTTTATCGACGGAAAATGGCACAAAGAAGAGCAGAGAATGCGTCAATGGAGATGTCACAGGTGCGATGAATAGACTCTCTTTCCTTGGGCGTAATGTTTTGCCCATTTCAGACCATGTGTCATTCTCTAGAGTATCATTTCTTTGTTTACCTTGGGCGTAATGTTTTGCCCATTTCAGACCATGTGTCATTCTCTAAAGTATTATTTCTTTGTTTGCGCATGACATTTTGTTGATTGCGCATGAGAAGACACATGAATATGAATAAAACTCAAACAAAGAATCTTATTCTCAAGAAAATGACACGTGGTCTGAAATAGGAAAACATGTCAGCCAAGGTGAAAAAAACCCATTTATAGAAAATCTTAAGATGTTTCATTTTTGTTTTAATTTCTTTTGTGCTTTAATTCTGCTTGTTTGGCAGCCCAAGATCTGTTTTAGAGGGGGAAAATGCGACTTTCCTGAAAAACCTACGCGCATGCGCCAAATTGTCAAAAAATATGGCTGCTTAAAAAATTTCACATTGTATTTCAACCTTAAAGGAATGAGCAATATTCTTTGCATTATCCTTGTATTTAATTTTGGAATTGTATTCAAAACTATAAGAATTATATTATATTCCAAAGCAATTGAGCCAGCGATTAAACCATCAACCGCTGACTCGTTTTTGATGTCAGTCGAAAAAAGCAGCATAATGAGTTGTTGAGGAAACGTATTTCAAACTATAAAACCTAAGATAAACGATAACGATAATTCAACATATCAACACACCAGGCAAGTTCCATGGGTGTATATTTTAATTCCTTCACACAAAATCAGTCATTTTAATACAATAAGCCGGCCTTTATACTCTTCAAATCAAAGCTTGGGCTGTCTGTGGTTTGTTTGTATAATAGTATCCCATTCTAAAAATTAAACAGATTGATAGTACAAAGGCACCATGGCGTGAGATAGACAAGGGATTCATAGCAACAGGCAAAGAACTGGGTTCAGGTTTCTTTGGAGTGGTGCTACAAGGAACAGTGATTCTTGATGGACAGTCCAAGCAATGCGCTGTCAAAATGCTCAAAGGTATTCGTCTTTATCACATTCCCCATTATAGAGATCTGATCAGGCGGTCCATCGAATCTGCTGTGGGAAAAACATGGCGGTAGCAGTCAGAGAAAATAACTCTAAATCTTTGCTTTCCTAGCTGCGTTATGGACTAGCAATGCATTAAAAATTCTACGTATACTTATAACGACTACCTCTGGGTCAAATGGTGCAGTATTTTCAATTTTTGAAATGAAATTGTTGTGCAATGATAGCTCTTTGTTTGCCGATAAACAACTGGGAAACTAGGACCGTCTGATTAATTACAACGCGCGTTCCCAGAGATCACCTGGAACTGGATTAAAAAGATTTCAATCATAATAAACGTTCTTCAATCAGATATTGTCTATTCTACATACATTTGTTTGTAAAACACTGAATACCATTCTGAGTCTATTGTTCACGAATTTTGATTTCTACTCAAGAAATAAAGCTTAGAACAATGCTAAGTAAATGGTTTGAAATTTGTAGCATTGATATTAAACTTGAAGTGATTGAATAGTTAAATATATCTCGATTTGATTGTTGCAAGATTTATTATTTCAAGTCAAACATTCAACTGGTCAAACATTCAACTGGTCAAACATTCAACTGGTCAAACATTCAACTGGTCAAACATTCAACTGGTCAAACATTCAAGTGGTCCACCGAAACAGTATTTAAGAATCGTCATTACATCATTCTCAGTTTTTACTCAAGATTTACGAATTTTTTTTACAGGCCATGCTACAGAAGCGAATAACAAGGAGCTTATCGACGAGTTACACATCATCTCACGGATTGGACATCATCCAAACATCATCAACCTTATCGGAGCCTGCACAAGAAACGGTAAGCGGTTTACCTTATTCCATTTCCCCATCAGCTCCCATTTGTTCTCATTGGCTAATGAGTGGGGTCTGGGTACGAAGATCTCAAAAAAAGGCCTAACCATAGTGTGATGTTCTTTGTTATGTGAATCGAATTAAAGGCCCAGCTCTCATCGTTCTGGAGTTCGCGTCTAATGGTAATCTACTGAATTATCTACGTGACAATCGTGACGAAATCTACACCAATATGACGACATTACGACCAGACACCAAGCTGGATCTGAGAACCAGACTGAAGATAGCTTATGAAGTGGCTCAAGGAATGCGACATCTCAGCTCTAAAAAGGTGCGTGTAATTCATTTTTATTCATTGGAGTGTGCTTGCACTAAGAGGTCACGTGATCCTTCTACCCTTCAACGACGGAGGTCTGCCAAAATGAACTCAAGAAATGGAAAGAGCACTTTGAGTGAACTCTTTTATTCCATAGTAGTACAGTAAGTACAGCTTAACTCTCAACTCCAAAAAGGTGCGCATATTTTCTTTCATTGGGGCGGACTTGCTCTAAGAGGTCACTTCATGATACTCCCCTTACACGAAGGACTGGGGTGTGTAAAAAGAGCACTTTGGTAAAACAAGACAATCAAGTTTCAGTTTATAGTATGGAACATAGGAGAAATCATGACGTTGGAAATAAAATTGACTTTTGCGAAAAGAAAAGCTTTAATACCATTTCTTTGAACCAATAAAGGAAAGAAAAGCAACGATGGACCCTTCTCAAAGTATCGCGTATGCGAGGCTAATATGAGGATACGAAGAAATCACACTCTTTCTCGATAAAATTTGTGGAATTTCTTTTGTATTTTTATGGTATCCTCGTATACAAGACAATTAGGGGGTCCATTGTCTTTATCCAGTCGTAACATTCATTTACTCGGAAGCCAATTAACGGTCATAAGATTTTGACCAATAATATACTGAATTTGAATCGTTTGTTTCTATATTTGTTGTGTCATGCAGTGTGTTCACAGAGACCTGGCAGCGAGGAACGTCTTACTTGATGAACACTTCGTCGCTAAGGTAACAGACTTTGGACTTTCAAGGGACGTGTATGAAGAAGGCATATATCAAATCAACACACAGGTAATTTGCATGAAGTAGCTTATTAATAATACGGCGTACCTACCTTCATTTTAAAAAGAATCTTTAAGGACCAGTTTTCAAAAATTTGATTTTATAATAATTGTAACGAATAAAAAAATCTATTTACCGTAAAACATTTTCTTTTTCAAACCAAGTGTTACTCTCTTCTTGAGATGGAATAAGATACCTTCCTTGAGTTGTATCGATATTCATTTGTATTCTCATACACAACCGTTAAACAAAGAAATGATACTCTAGGGAATGACACGTTGTCTCGTGGTCTACATGTAAATATCTATAATGAGAATACATTACACCCAAGAACTTAAGCTAAAGAGGTCTATTGCTGTAAAGAAAGAAATGATACTCTAGGGAATGACACGTTGTCTTGTGGTCTACATGTAAATATCTATAATGGGAATACATTACACCCAAGAACTTAAGCTAAAGAGGTCTATTGCTGTAAAGAAAGAAATGATACTCTATGGAATGAAACATTGTCTCGTGGTCTGCATGTAAATGTCTGTAATGGGATGGACGCTTGGGTTTAGGTGATGTTTAACGAACAGTCGAGAAGAAGCTTGAAAAGCAAAGCTGGCGTTACATACCTTTGAATATACTCAATATTTCGACTAACCTTCTATTAAGTCTTTTTGACTTTCTTTTATGTTTTCCCCCTGTTTCTCAGAGTAAGATGCCAATTAAAGTGGATGGCTTTAGAGTCTCTGGAAACAATGACTTTCACTACTCAAAGTGATGTGTAAGTAGAGCATTACAGATGCTTAATAAAGCTCAAGATCAGGAGAAAAGAACATGAATATGAACTAAGAAAAGGAATCTCTGGTATCCATGCTTGTAACCATCATAGGCACCGTTTGATGCTATTTTTAGAATCATTCATTTGAATATTAGTTTTTCTGCACGCACATACTGTGCACGCTCTATGCTTTTTGCTCGCGTTTTTTTTTTTGGAAAACACGAAGAACATGAGTAAACTAGACGCCCTAAAGGCGTATACTCGGGCTACCTGTGTATAATAGAATGTAGAACTTTAAAGGGAAAACAGAGAGCACTAGTTAATGGAAACGGTACTGGAATGGTGCAAGTGATGTTAAAATAGCGCATTTCAAAAAGTTAGTGGGTTGATAAACTTACTGTGATTGATTCTGTGATTGAGACTTTTGTAAACATGGGATAAACCAGCATATTTTTGTGAACCTGGATTTGTCAAGGGTGGCAAGTAATAAATAAGCTTATGACTTGCATTTATTGCTCTTTTGTGTAAGTAAAAAAGTGATTTTCTAGAACATAATTAACTCCGTCTGGGTAAAGCACTACCATGGCCAGTGTTTCTCTTAAACTTTCGATGACAACTTTTGACATATGATTTAATTTTTTCGGGATTGAAATTACATTTATTAAGAAAACAATGAATTCTAGATAACATGGGTACATTATTGACCACATACTTACGAACCATTTTCTGTATTTTTCTGCTTTTGTGCAAAAGTTGGGTTAGTCGTTTAACTGGGACTCTAACACGAGGCTTGTGCTCAACATACTGATGAATATGAAATTCAGCATAACGAGACCTGCATTCCTCTAATAAATGTGACTCTTTATTGGGATAAACAAATACAGATAATTGTACAGCTTTTTCAAACACATCGCAGTCATTTAGTAAAGAATCTACGAAAGTCTTGGTCGAGGTATTTATGAAATGTACAACAAGAACCATGCACAGGGCAGCGATCAACACGCTCGCTACTGATAGTTCAAAGAACGATAGAGTATTGAAAAATATATTCAAAATCGTAAACGAAAACAATACAATAAATAAAAGACTTATCCTCACTGTCAATGATATATGTCCAAGGCTTCTTGATTCTGGAAACGCATTAAATGTTATCTTGGAAGATTTAAACTGACGCTCGACATCTTTTAGAGTGGGTCTACCGCGAACGGCGTGTGCTTTTGTATGTATTTTGAGCGCCTCAGAAGAACAGCAAGTCGCCATTACTTTCCAATAAGTTTTCAAGATATAGCACGAGAAGCAGCTAGCAAGATAAGCAAAAGGAAAAAGACCTACAGAACCTTCGAAAAGCAAAGCAAGTCACATGACTTGTGGTAACCCGCCTCGTTTTCATACTTGCAGGGGAACACCGCAGACCGCCGAGCATCGCAGGCTTACACACTTTCGACAATGTCGATAGATAGATAGAAAACCGAAACCTAGACTCGGTCTACCTTGCAGGTAGCCCGAGTAAAAACGACTGAAGAGCGTGCGCAGTATGTGCGTGCAGAAAAACAAATATTCAAATGGATGATTCTAAAAATAGCATCAAAAAGTGCTCATGATGGGAGACGGGGATTACTTTTTTTTACTTCACTTTCTCTTGATTTTGAATTACTCAATGACTGGACCAAATGTTGATATTTCATATACTTATATATTATATACTTTATCTCTTCTGACTGTCTAGATTAGCTTCCATAATTATTACAGTCAGGTTGTAACTAAGAGACGTTTCTCCTTATGTCATATAAATGTTTATATTGTGATTTTTTTTGTAAAACATTGTCATTGTCACAACTAACAATGGAGAAAATCTAAGAGTCTTTGTTCTAATTTCTTGTTCTGTAGATGGTCTTTTGGAGTTCTAGTGTGGGAAATCGAAACTGGAGGTAAAGAAAGAACTCGTTATTCTCTGATGCATCGTCACACTTTGCAACTTGTCCGTATTTAAGAAAACAGTTTGATGCATAAGAGAATTGCTTGAGAATTTTGTCCGGCTGACAGCTCGTACATTGTGGTGATTGTTTGGCCGCAATTTGGAGCAGAAAACTGATGAAATTCCAAGATTATTATCAGCTGATTTAAAGCCAATATAAAGTTACTAACAGTATATGGAAATCTTACCAGGAGCCACGCCCTACCCAGGTTTGATGGGAAAAGAGATATTCCAGGAACTCAGCTCAGGACACAGATTGGAGCAGCCACCAACTTGTCCAGATACCCTGTAAGAAAAACATATATCAGTCTCGTCACGCAGGACTCACGAATCTCCAAATCAAGTGTCCGTTTTGAACTTGTCTATGATTCTAAAAAAGCAGATATAGATTCTATTGAAACAACCTCTGGGCTGATCTAAGTCAGGGCATGGCTAACTCACAGATCGAACCCTGAAACAACCTCCGGGCTGATCTAGGCTCGAATTTCTTTCATATTTTTATTTACTTTTGTCCTCAGATACGAGATAATGAGCAGATGTTGGGTCAGGGATCCTTCTGAACGTCCATCATTTCAACAACTGTGTAACGAACTGGGATTCTTTCTACAGGAAGAGGCGGTAAGCAAACAACGCTATCGACATTTCGAGCCCAATCCATCCATCCATCCATCCCTCCCTCCCTCCCTCCCTCCCTCCCTCCCTCCATCCGTTCATTGATCGATTCATTTTCGTGGCTATTTCATCCATTCATCCAACCATTTTGATTCCCTAGGGATACGAAGAATTGTTCATCAGTACAGAGCCAAATGAATCCAGTGAAACGACGACGACAACGAACTTGTAGATTGTCAAACGGCACTGTTTATCAACAGCTTCAAAGTAGGCCAATATTAGAGCTACTCAGTTAGAACATTTGATGACGTAATGTCTATTTTTAGACAGATTGTTTTAAATGAAATAATGTAAATATCTAGCTTTTGAATAGGACTGAAGACATGAGCAGTTTAGGCTGATGTATGTCTAATTTTAGACATATTCTTCTAGGATGAAATCCTGTAAATATCATGTAATGTGTGTCTAAGGCTGATGACTTTACGTCTATTTTAAGACAGATTGTTCTAGATTAAGGCAAAGCCACCTAATCTGATTTAAATGAGAAAATAATTCAGTTTCCCAGGAGAAAAGTGACTATGATAATGTCCCTGTTGTGACTGCCATCACGTGATGGGGTGGTGGGTGATCAGTGTTTTGTCGTTTTGAGTTCCGTTATGAAGAAAAACAGAGCTAGATTAGCCTCCCCACTTTCAAAAGTGCTCCGCCGTTGATGCGAAAGAAATGTCTTGCGCACTAGCTTGTTTTTTTAGGCAGTTCCTGTTTATCCCTCGGTAATACCCCTTTCATCCAGTACATTTTAATCATTCGAATGTATGACACTTTGATACCGGTATTGTTATTGTTTGAGAGGTATGCATAATGATTAAATGACATGAAAAGGAAGCCATTGCAATAAACTAAGTAATGAACAAGTATAAAGCTAAAAAGAAAAGAACAAGAAAATAATGAAATGGAAGAAAGGATGGAAGGAAGGAGAAAAAAGAACAAAAAATGGAAAGGAAGGAAGAAAGGGAGGGAGGGACGGAGAGACACACTTAACGACACACTAAAGAAAAGTCTGACACACATCCGTTAAACAAGAGGCATCCCAATTGCATCCCTTGTTGACTAGGTAAATAGTCTAATGAGTTTTCTTAACACACGTTCTGAAATGAAAAGTGTCAAACGAACTACTTTTCATTAATCTTCGCGCCTGTGTTTGGTCAAAAGGCTCATCAATCAAGAAAGCTTTTTTTATCACATTCTTTGATTCTTTCTTTTTATTTTTTTAAACAATATTTTAACTTTATTTTTTATTACCTTAATCAAAAAATTGTATTTGTAAGGATTCTTAAGTATATTTATAATAATTATTATTTATTGGCTTAGCTGTCCATAGCTTAATGTCAGTAGCTACGTATGTATCAACGGATTCATCTTTGCAGGGTGGGTGACGTCTAAATTACTTTTATTATTTATGTTATTACTAATATTATTATTATTACTAATATTATTATTATTACTAATATTATTATTATTACTAATATTATTATTACTAATATTATTATTATTACTATTATTATTATTTGCCACTATTTTCTAAAATATATATATGTATTATTAGTATTAGTTTTCACTAAATTTATTTAATGTTTATATATTAATAGATATATTTTTATTGTAAGATGTTATAGTTTTTTCTTTCTTCTTATATATATTTAGTTTATTATTATTAGTTATATTATTAATATTAATATTATTGTTATTATTTGTAGCTTATTTCAATGCTTGCAAATTTCACCTGATGCACGAAGACTCGTAAATCATACAGTAAATATTCATTATTTAACTAGGATAGTTTTACATATAAGACATTAACTCTATCCTGTTGTTAGCACACTCAAGATCATTTGGTAAATAATCCTTTCGGAGGGAGCATCAAAAAAAAAACAAAAAACGTGTACTCCGTAAATACTATAGTTTAAGTAGTTCAAGGACACTGAACTGTGAGATTCTGCCTCGACGACATTCATTCAGTTTTGGACATTGATTTTTGGACGACATTGAGTAAGTAGCACTCGAAATTTTAAAAAAAGATTTCGTGAAATTCGTACGCATGCTGCCAATAGTAAAGCAAGGAAAGGAAAAAGAGAGAGGAAGAATAAAAAGAAGAAAGACGGGAATAAAAAGTACGTCGAAAACACACAACATTATTCTTTGATCCGAAGTTGTTATTTTTTTCTTCATTAATGTAATGGTAGTGCGTGTGAATAACAGTGTTCTAGATTGGTCGAAACCTGTCTTCATACCAAATTTATTCGCCTACTGAAAAACAACTAATCAGTGGTGAACGTAATGATTTCAGCACTTTCTAAAGGCTTAATTTTCCTTCTTGTTTACACAACATAATAAAGTTAATTTTCTTTTTTATCATGTGTAAATAATCGGGGACTGAATGCATGGCTTTTGGCTGACATTATTTACATTTTGAATGCAATACAAATATATGAATCAAACGGGGGTTAGAGTTAGACGACTGCTAAGTACTGACTGCTCGCTTTCTTCAATCAATAATTGACTCCAGTTAATTTCGCATTCCAAATGGCTTTAGGAACCATTCAATGAATATTCTATAAGCGCAAAACAATGGTGAATCAGTTAATCGATGTGGAGAAATAATCAGTGTTGAGGAGATGACGTAACTGACTCCCACTGAACCCTATTTAACTTTGATAAGGAATATTACATATTTTTAAAACTGAGTATCACGAAAAAACTTTAACCAGTGATTCTTAGTTAAATAAATATAGTATCAATGAAGTTTTTTCCTAATTAAATTTCGGACGATTTACGTGCCAGTCACCTCCTTTAATGTTCAACGGAAATTGACATTTGTGATCTTAGTTAAACGATTTAGAAAAAAAACCAAAAAAATCAATTATCGTAGAATTTTGCTTTTATTTCCGACTTCCTAAGTTCATATAATAATTAGTTATAATAATAGCCCTTCATGGTAAGAGGGCACAGTTATCTATTATATTTAGAATATTGAAAACGGTTATCCCTAAAAGTAACAAGATTGTTAAAATCTAAAAGTTTTTTTGTCTTTGTTTTTTTGTTTTTCATTTTTTTCGGTTATTCAATTATCACTTATTGGTAAAATTATTTTTCCGGTTTTCATAACCTTAAAAAAATGCATGGTATACCTAATCATAGTTAATAGAGGGGAATGGTTATGAAAGCCGGCGAACTCCAAAGGACTATGTCTTTGTTCGACTTTATGGGCTGTCACGTGACATTGACCGTACACATAGTCAAAACAAAACACAACTCGAGTATAGCGACAGTAAGATTATATGTTTTAGCAGATTTCTTTCATATTTCATCTTGTAATTACGGCATATTCAACTCGATTCTGTGCTACATCCTTTAGAACGTAATGCCTGGAGATAATTGTTCAGTATTTGGCTGTGACAGAATATTAACTATTAACTATGACCTAATCTAGAGCTCTAACTGGAGATCTCATGAGAACCAGAAATCAAATTGCCCTATTTCACTATGACATCACTGCTTGTTTATGTGGGGGATAGAATCGCCAAATCCAATAGAAAATTCAACAAAATTTGCTCCTAGCGAAACAGTTTAATCAGATATGATATGTGTTAATACGTACTAAAAATATTCTGAGTTTGCTGGCTATTCTACTTCTCTTCGTGGATTGATACGGGTTTTAGAACCGTTTTTGGAGAATTTGCGTCAATTTGAGCCCCTCCGGCGACCATGATCCTTTGCTTTTGAACAATAGATTGTTTTGATGTGACGTCATAGTGAAATAGTGCGATTAAGTCTCTTGTCGGCAGACCTAACTGTCACTAAATTCCTATTTTGTCGCAAAGGCTACGATTTTGAGCGGGTGAATTGGCAGCACAGAAAAGGTAATTTGCTAGATTAACTACGTGAATCGTGATAGATTACCTACGTGAATCGTTTTAATAAACAACAAAGGACTAAGCTATTAGAGCTAGAAAATCCACTTAGGTTTATAGTTTAAAGAAGAAAAAAACTTCTTAAAAGGAGTTTAAAATCTTCTAGATCCAAATTACTGAAAATCATATGCGTTTGGAATCCCACTAAGTGCTGTGATGTAAGGACACCTGTCGTCAGAAACCTACGATCAATTTATCCTATTTTGAGTTTTTGAACGTAATTTTTTATTCAATCAAAGGATAACCGGGCCAAACGCGGAGCACTTGGTTTAGCTTGTAGTTTCCTTCAAGGATTACCATCGTGTTGCAAGAAAGTCTTCTTCGTGCGTGCAAGGTAGCTAAAAATTCTTCAGAATTGGTTAAAGTCCAATTTCCTTAATGAGCCCGTATGCATAATAAAAGTTGCAGCTGCTGTCAATATGTTTTTTAGGTTACTATCTCAAAGTCCTACCACGCAAGCTATAATCACTCATTGAACCCAAGCGAGTAACTTTCCAAGCTTCTGCGAGTCGATGAGAAAAACAAACGAAGTCGGTCTTGGATGAACAGCTTTCATAGTGGTCAGCACTCCGTTGCATGAAATCTTGAAAACCGCGGGTGAGAAAAACTGCAAAGATGTTTAACGAGAGTTTTGGCGCCTGCTTTGGTTTGTACACTAAAAGCAAACATCAATTATGCGTGAAAAGTTTTCTAAAACAAAATATTTTATATACGTAATAGGTAAATTACGAGCCTTAGATGAAACGACTGAAGAGGAGTGGCATACAAGCCTTTCACAACTTCAAGTCGCGTAAAAAATGAGCCAGCTCAACTAGAAACTGTGGACAGCTGTTTCGGCCTGTATTGGGCCTCATCAGCACAGTGTATCTAGTGAGCTGGCAATCCCACGAAAATGTAGTACTAGATAGATGAGGCAATGCGCCTCATATAATATATATAATCTTGTTTAATTACAACACTAATAGCAGCCAAAGAAACTATGTTTTTGAAGGCAGAAGTTTTGATATTACAGTCTGCCCGGCTGTTATTAAGGCTGTATTAAGACTTCCATCAAGTATCTTCGTAATGAGGATAACTTGTAACGGCCCCAAAGATTATCGTCATTTAAGTTTAAGTTTAAACCAGATGAAAGGATATATTGCTAAATTGACGAATAACTTTTCTTTTCGATTGAGATAATTATTTCGCAGTCGGTCCTGAAAAAGAGGTGACTACCTTTAGAAAAGTGGCTCATTTTAGTATACGTTGCTGATGGAAATTTTTTGATCCAGTCTAGAAGGCCTTATAGTCTCTATAGTCAATAAAGGAGTATCTGGACCAAGAGTGTGTCGTCTTGTTGCTCAACGAACGATTTTATCTGGTACCAACCAACCCAAGATAAGATGGGAAACGTAACAAGTAAAGCTAACGAAACCACCACTGGGATGCCAAAAATTAATTTGTCATTCATTACCCTTACTTCACCGAGGCAAGAAACGAGAACCACAGCAAAGCCAACTAACTTGGTCTCGAGCACCATGGTATTCAATCTAACTTCACAGCCACCAACAACTACACAGCCAGCACCAACTACAGGGATGAAGATGAATTCAATGAATTCATTGAAAGAAACGGGTTTGAGTGGAAAGACGGTAGAGATATTCGCTTTAACTTCAAGTGCGACTGTTATCATCATGGTGTTTTTGATCTTAGTGAGAATGTATCGAAGAAAAAAGCAACAACAACAAGAACAACAACAGCTCAACGACGATTCGAGCATTAAAAAGGTATCTACAACTGTCATTTGTTTGCATATTTGTTTGTTTTAAGTTACACGTTTCTCAGTAGAAAAGAACACAGAGCGATGAAAGAACTGTACCCGCGTTTTCTCATTCCAACGTGTGGAAAACCCTTACAATCACTTACTTAATTTTAGTTAATTTTCTTTATATGTTTGAAACTTTACTGGCAGACTACGCCGGGCGGAAACATCTTATTAAATACTTGCTAGTTCCCAAGGGAATCAACGGGAGTTAGCGAAATCAAATAGTTCCTTGTTGGTTGTTGTTACATTCATGATGATTTGTCTTATCAAGCATAGATTTAATACATATGTTCCGAGCTTTCGGCCTACTCGGCCATCCTCAGGAAAATGATAAACGTTATATAATGACAAAGAAAAACGCGATCAAAACATGGCATATGTGCGCGCGCATTAAATCAAATAAATTCGCGCGCGCGTAGGAAAAAAAATTTAATTAATTAATTATAAATAAATAAATAAATAAATAAATAAATAAATGAATGAATGAATGAATGAATGAATGAATGAATGAATGAATGAATGAATGAATTAATAGAATGAATTAATAAATAAGTAAATAAATAAATTTATTTTAGTACACTTTTAGTTAAAGTGTTGCCAGTGAAATTAGTGAGTTTTGACGAGAGAATATTCTCTTGGTTTTGATCATTCAATTGATTGATTTATCTATTGTTTTATTTATTTATTTTATTTTATTGTTTTATTTAATCAATTAATTATATTCATTTAATTAATTTATCCATTCATTTTATTTTATTATATATTCATTTATTTATTTTATTTATTCTTTTATCTATTATTATTATTTATTTATTCATTTATCTATTTTAGTGGATGTTTTCCTAAGATTAGAGACGGATATTCCTAGTAAGAGATAAGAGTGCGCTATGTCATGCAGTGTTGAGGTCGGCCCTATTTGTTATTCCTATCCTAAAACTAGTCGTCTAATGCACTAACTATGAAGCAAGTAATCAGCATTCGTTCTATTACGGGATAGACCCCTTGCATCGATTTCCTTGAGGAATCGTTCTGGGGCACAAAACAATAGGCTGTTTTTTCTTATGCAAAAAAGGGGAAAAAAATCCATTGTTTTGTCCCCCAGAACAATTCCTCTCGAGACTCAGTGCAAGGGGTGTTTTGGTAACGAAATCATACCGCATAGAATTGTGGGTATGTCATTCATAGTTCTGACTCAGACAACAACAAACCAACCAATCACCGTTGCAGCAGTATTTCCAGTGGAATTAAAATCTTGTCCCACAAACATCTACACAGTATCTGTTTTAAAGAGTACTACGAGATCACAAGGCAATTTTCTATTCTTTTCGCAGGACAGTAAACTATTAAAACGATTTATAATCAATTTTTCGCCGACACAGTTTTAAATTTTGAAAAGAAAATTTTGAAACTAAGAGAAGTTAGAACAATGAAATGACTAATCAATTGGTGCTTCTCGAATTAGTCCCACAATTCTATGCGGAACGTGTTTGTTACCAGGCCGTTTCCTTTATCTCGTAGCTTGGCGATGTTTCTCCAACACCTTGGCGTGAGATAGACAAGGGATTCATAGCAACAGGCAGGGAACTGGGTTCAGGTTTCTTTGGAGTGGTGCTACAAGGAACAGTGATTCTTGATGGACAGTCCAAGCAATGCGCTGTCAAAATGCTCAAAGGTATTTAACAATTATTTGCACAAGGCGAAGAGAGCCCGCGATTTTTACCACATACCCTGACTCGTTCATCGGCCCTGCTCAAGGGCTCACCATCGTATGTGTACATGTGGTTTTTTTTTTTTTTGGGGGGGGGGGGGGGGAGGGTACTTAATTACCTTATTTAATAGTTCAAAAACAGTTTTCCATGTTTGATACTCTGATCAAAACACGCGGGATGTTGAGAGAACACGAGGAGCGTAGGAAACCACGACGCGAGCATAGCGGAGTGGTTTCCAGCTTCTCGAGTGTTCTCTCAACATCCCAAGTGTTTTGATCACAGTATCAAACACGGAAAACAGTTTTTTGATCTCTTTTATAAAATAACAAACACGCCAAAAAACGAAAAATATATCGCATTATTCTGATGTATTTGTATAGGATGACGCGATCGTGATCAAACCTTGATCAAACATGGTTTTCGACCAATCGTAGCGCGCGTACTATCCCTATTATTTATTAAAGATATTTATTAAGTGTTATTTACAGATTATGCTACAGAAGCGGACAATAAGGACCTTCTCAACGAGTTACACATCATCTCGCGGATTGGACATCATCCAAACATCATCAACCTTATCGGAGCCTGCACTAAAAGTGGTAAGTGGTGCACATGCGTACTAGCATTTTAAGAAAATCGTCAAGAATTTTCAAACACTTCTTTGGTCTAAGACTGAAAGACAATTAATCCTTCCGAAAAATAGTTTTCCTTTTCTTGGACATTAAAGAAGCCTAGGACCTCTGAAAAACACTTCATTGAGAGGTTCAATACTTTAATTTCAATATTAGTTTTAGCTCGGGTTGTCGACGGTCATAAGTCGTAGATTTTCAGAATCGACTAAAAGAGCGAAAACACCGACTTATGGATCATCTATATTTTCAAAATTCTATTTCATTTAGGTCCAGTACACATAGTTCTGGAGTATGCGGCTAATGGTAATCTACTGAATTATCTTCGTGACAATCGTGACGAAGTCTACACCAATATGACGACATTACGACCAGACACCAAGTTGGATCTGAGAGCCAGACTGAAGATAGATTATGAAGTGGCTCAAGGAATGCGACATCTCAGCTCTAAAAAGGTGAGTGTATTGATTTTTATTCATCGGGGCTGGTCCCTTTAACGAAGGAGGTTCGTCAAAATGAACTCAAGAAATGGAAAGACCACTTTGAGTGACCACTACTAAGTGCAGCTTGACTTACACAGAGGTTGTACAGAGGAACATTTGCCGCTTAAAAACTTAGAGTGCAGAGAAAGAGAGATAATTCAATTGATGCCGCTGGGGAGGAGGTATTGGGGTGCCTGCAATCTCTCTTTGTATTAGCAGACAGACAGATACACAGGCAGAAAGACAGACAGACAAACAAAGGCAGACAACAAAACACCAGGATATTACTGAAGCATTTCCTGCGTTGTAAGTGTGTTCACAGAGACCTAGCAGCGAGGAACGTCTTACTTGATGAACACTTCGTTGCTAAGGTAACAGACTTTGGACTTTCAAGAGACGTGTACGAGAAAGGTGTTTACGAAGTCAACACTCAGGTATTACATAGTCTTTACTTCCAAACTTTCTTATTTTATTGAATTCTGAAACAACCTCTGGGCTGATCTAAGTCAGGGCATGGTTAACTCACAGATAGAACCCTAAAACAACCTCTGGGCTGATCTAAGTCAGGGCATGGTTAACTCACAGATAGAACCCTAAAACAACCTCTGGGCTGATCTAAGTCAGGGCATGGTTAACTCACAGATAGAACCCTAAAACAACCTCTGGGCTGATCTAAGTCAGGGCATGGCTAACTCACAGATAGAACCATGAAACAACCTCTGGGCTGATCAAAGTCAGGGCAACATATCAAACCCCGAGACAACCTCTGGGCTAATCAAAGTTAGAACACAGCTAACTCACAGATCGAACCCAGAAACGACCCTCTGGGCTGATCTAACTCAGGACACCGCTAATTCAAAGCCCGAATTCAAATTTAAATAGAAAAAATCTTAAACCATTCTCTTTATCTCTCAGAATATATATTAAACTATATATCAATCATGTCCCTCTAACTCTCAGAGTAAGATGCCATTAAAGTGGATGGCTTTAGAGTCTTTGGAAACAATGACTTTCACCACTCAAAGTGATGTGTAAGTGAATACAAATATTTGTATCTTTTTTGTGTTTTCCACGCATTAAGACATTTTATTTTGATTGCTTTGCAGATGGTCTTTTGCAGTTTTGATGTGGGAAATTGAAACATCAGGTAACTTTAGAAAAAATAAGATTTGTTTAAAAATATCAAATTATGGTACAAAACGTGCTATATATGTAAAAATGTGTTAATAATCCGCTTCAAAAAATGAACTGAATTTCGCAAAATTTTAAACTAATTTTAATTTGTTATTCACAAAATACCTCGGTTTCTTCCCATGGACTACTTCGACCATACGGCGGCCATCTTGGACCGCAAGGCGTTATGGGGGCATCAAGGGGGCAAATAAAAAATTGTTACAGTAATGACCTCAATTGATATTAACAGCCCACCACAAGAGAATACAAAAAAAAACGACTTAAGACGGTCTTTAATGAAGATGAATGAAGACGAATTAACATCACTTTTAATCACAAAATAAAGACAGACACACGAAGCTCTATATATCTTCCGTTATCTTTTTTTTTTGTCCCCTGGCAAGATGGCCGCCGTATCGTCGAAGTAGTACATTTTTAAAACGTGTCGAGGCAAACTATGCGCAAAAAATGAAGATGCATCCAAATTTGTACTATCTATTATACAAAATAAATTATGTAGTATAATTTAATAAATTATGGACTTATTATGTGAAAAATGTCTACAGGAGCGACGCCTTACCCAGGTCTGATGGGGAGAGAGTTATTTAACGAGCTATCGAAAGGACACAGATTGGAGCAGCCACCAAGCTGTCCTGATAACCTGTAAGATAATGATCCCAAGACTAGTTAGCTTTGATTTCCCGCCAGTAAAATTCATAGTTCTAACTGCTTATATTGATATGATGTGACAACGACGCCGGGGTTGATTATGGTAGATCAACATGATGGTAATGCTGACAAAGGATAATGATGATGATGCTGACGACGACGATGATGATGATGTTAATGACGACGACGACGATGATGACGTTGTTCATGACGACGACGACGAAGATGATGTTCATGACGACGACGACGATGACGTTGTTCATGACGACGACGACGATGATGATAATGTTAATAATATTGATGACAACGATGATGATGATGTTTGATGATGATGGTGACAACGATATAATGATGACGCTAGCAAACATTGATTCGAATTTCTTTCATATTTTTTATTTACTTTTGTCCTCAGATACGAGATAATGAGCAGATGTTGGATCAGGGATCTTTCTGAACGTCCATCATTTCAACAATTGTGTAACGAACTGGAATTCTTTCTACAGGAAGAGGCGGTAATTGAGCACTGGATGTTTTTGAAAAATACTATAACACACTGAAACAGTTTATGCATCATCCTGCTTGTACTTATTGCCAAATCAATAACGTGTAAAATAGTGACCATGAATATCAACAAAATCTTTTTATTGCATGTGACGTGACAGCCACCATATAAAATTCTTGTACTACGAATGCATTCATTTGTTATTCATCCAACAATGATGGTCAAATGATTTAGCCTTTCGTTGTCATGACAACTCAAGAAGTCGCAATCATTGAAATATCAGAAATACTTTACCAATGAATATCTGAACTGTTGTTTCACAAAAACAGTGTGACAAATGGCAACCTTTTTTCTTACTCTGTTTCTTAAAGGGATATGAAGATCTTTTATTGGCTTCAGCCAGACCGAAGTAGAAGAGGAAACCCGAACAGAAGACCGAAATAAGGGAGATGTAGAAGAATGACCTGTGCCTCTTTAACATGGTCCTATGAGCCCGCAATCGTTTTGGTCTCCGCCAACCCCAACCCAAACGCTTGGAAATAACTATAAGACTTGTGTACATACTCAGATTTGAAAAACCAGATTTGGTTTGTTGACTTGGCATTAAAGAAACCACAATCGACCACAATGCACTGCGCCCCTATATTATCAATTACATTGTTCGCCTACATCATTCTCGAAGCTCTTCCACACACCGATGGAGCAAAATTTCTGCAATACGAAAGTCCCCAAATCCCTTTTTTCAGCGCGCATTGCATTGTGGTTGACTAATTCTTAAAACTTTGAAAATAAGATAATCGAATAGAAGTTCAAATTAATATTGCTATATGCGTATTTAAGAGAATATTAAGTAAGTGTATCCTATTACCACTACATTTTGTAATTATTAAGGAATTAGTTATTTACTCTGTTGGGATATGGACACATATTGAAATATTGGATGGGATGAATGGGATGGGATGAAATGAATGGGATGGGATGAATGGGATGGGATGAATGGGATGGGATTAATAGGATGGGATGAATGGGATGGGATGAATGGGATGGGATGAATAGGATGGGATGAATAGGATGGGATGAATGGGATGGGATGAATGGGATGGGATGAATGAGTACATGAATAAATTAATGGTTGGATAAATGGATGGATGAATGAATGGATGAGTAAATGAAATGAATAAAATTTAATGTAGGAATAGATGGTAGAGAAGAAAGGATGGAAGAATGTGAAACAATCAAATGGTAACAGAACAGCTGTTTGATTTCATTATTAATTCAATAAGTATTATTTACAGTAGTCAGGACTTACCATGCAGTATTGAGCGTGTTAGCAAGATGTTGTGCCGAGAACCACTTAACATTTGAGTTTATTTGTTGATTCCCTGGAGCGTTCGGGTATCCATCTCCTCATAACTACTTCCTAACAAAACCAACATTAAAACCATTAGGAAATTAAGAACTATAAATAGAAAAAAAGGATTATGTTGTAGAGGAAGAAAAAAAATTTGGTTTCGTGTTTAGGGAATTCATGAAACACGCATTTTTTTCATTTCATCTTGGCCTTTATTACACACTTAATCATGGTAACGAATAAACACATACTTGGACTTTGAACCGAGTGATGCAGGTTGGAAGACTAAGTTCTTGATCAGTAATATCTAGAAAGAATAGCATAGTCAGTCAAAAAGACAGGAAGCCCAACTGTAAGCTTAAAAAATGAGCTAATTATTGTAATAGCTTCGACTCTTGTTATTCTCAGCTTGGGGCGCATGTTACGTCATAGCCGTCATCTTAGTTTACAATAATAAAGCATCCCTCATTAGTTTCTCTTGTTAGATCAACCAACAAGGCGGCTGTTTCATTGTTATTCATATCCCAAGAGATTTTGAGTCATGTAGTTGCACCCTAAGAATTGCGCGCAATGTCGCAAGAAATGGTACTGCATATCGTTCCTTTACTGTGTGTGACATCTCTCTACTGTGTGTGAAATCCATTTACTTTGTGTGACACCCCTCTACTGAATGTGACATCCCTCTACTGTGTGTAACATCTCTCTACTGAATGTGACATCCCTCTATTGTGTGTGACATCTCTCTACTGTGTGACATCCCTCAACTGTGTGTGACATACCTATAGAATCTTGCGCAAATCAAAGGACCAATAAGAATAAATCCCCCCCTCCCCGAATGATACAGATGAAAAAAAAGACTTACCTGAGGGAACGATGACGTAACACAGCATGACCTCCTGAAAACACAGCAATCAATAGTGTGACGAAACAAAATCAGTAAAAATAAATGCTTGCGCAGAGAAAGAGCTTTTGGAATTTCCTTCAAGAAAACTCTAAACAACGTGCAGAAAGCGTTTTTTAAAACGACTTCTAAGCAGATAAGGGTAAAGGCAGATAAGGGTAAAGCCAGATAAGGGTAAAGGCAGATAATCGACAGTTCTATTCATTCAACTTTGCGCCATTTACCGCTCTTCCCTTTTAGTGCTCTATCTTCATGGTACTCAAAGCTAGGGCTATGCTGATTGGTCAGAACTGAAAACAAGTGCACGCAGGCCTTGCCATAGATTTCTTACCATTGTAACAAACACGACAGTGCGACTATAATGAAATCTATGACCAATAGACCAGTTTCGAATTCCAAATCACCGCTGTGTTCCTTGATCACAGACTCATTTGCACAGGGTTAGCCTCGTATCAGTGATTAAATATTCAAATACCAATGCGAATACCAACAGAAAAGTAAATAATGCACAACTTCAACAATACAAACATCTTGAAACTCGACGGACTTTGACTGGAACACGTGAATATTCTGCACAAACTCGAGGCCAACCCTGTGCAAATGAGTCTGTAATCAAGAAACACAGCAGTAATTTGGAATTCGAAACTGGTCTATTAATAGCGTGCATAAAAAAGTGACAATTCATGATAATAACCTTGGCGGCATGTTCGCTAACTCTGTTAGGCCCACCTACACTACACCAAGAGACTGGTGCACGCTGTCCAAGCAATGTCGAGTGAGAACAGGGAGCTAAGTTATCTTCATCAGCTACTTGCACAATGATACAGTAGCTGTTGAATTTATAGAATTAAGTTGGATTAGTGATTTTGTGAAATGATTTTCCGAACATCTCTAGTATCATCCATTATAATATGTAGTATAATGATAATGATGATGATGATGCGGATGACAGCGATGATGACAATGATGACAGCGATGATATTTCAACAAAGAAGCCAAGTTCTTCTCCCCATGGAAAGTGGATGGGTGTTGACCTCTTCCTCCAACACAGACAAGGGGGATGTACCTGAAGAGATGGGTATATTATTAATCTCACCTGGAATGATAGAAAGGCATCCCCTGTTTATAAAGCACTGAAAAATAAAAGGTTTAAAAGATTAATAGATAAATAAACAAACGAAAAAACGAATGAAAAATTAATAATACTGATATAAACAAACTGCAGAATGAATGAATTGAGGGAATGGATAAATGGGATGGATGGATGAATGGGATGGATGGATGAATGGGATGGATGGATAATTGGTATGGAGGAATGGAGAGATGTAGGGATGGATAGATAGAGGGATGAATAGATGGGTTGGATGAATGGATGGATGAATGGAATGGAGCAATGAATGCGATAGAGGGATGAATTGGATGGAGGAATCAATGGAGTGGAAAGATGAATGGGATGGAAAGATGAATGGGATGGTTGGATGGATGGATGGAATGGATAAATTGATCATTGGGTGATGGATGAATGGAAAAGAATAATATTGCTCTTTTCTCAATTCTTACCAAAGTCTGTACCATATTTTATTCCATTCTTCGGCACCCATCCCTTGGAACGGAAGTAGTGATAAACCACATAACATGGAATAAAATCTTGTTTTGCTTCACAGAATTTTGTCCACATTTGACTGATTGTTAAGGGCTTCTATAAAATACAATAAATGAAAACAAATCTTGATGTACAACATATATACATGTACAGGCCAAGAGTTGTTATAGTTACTACACTATAGACCTATTTAGCTCAGGCGTAATGTCTTCCCATTTCATCCATAAATAAATAAATAATAATATCCATGTGTCATCCTCATAAAAAAAGAATCATTTGTTTGAGTAACATCCATATTTAAAAAAAGAAATAATATTAAGGATTCAATTTTTCAGAATTTTTTTTCTGATAAAAATATGCTTTAAGAAATGCCAATCAAATTTTTAAAGAAATAATACACATGGTATGAAATGGGCAAACATTACTCCCAAGGTAAAGAGGCCTATTGTTTCACAATTTAAGTTGAGCATAAGAGTTGTTAACCTATTGAAGAATGTACGCAATACAAGATTGTATTTACCTTCTCATTATCATAAACTGTAAGACAACCCAGTCCATATGACAGAAAGAAAGCCTGATAATAACAACAACGATCAGTCTATACCAACACTTAAAATAATCAACAAATCACTATAGCAACATCATCCCTCTTCAAGCACTCTTGCCTCCCTATACAGGTGTTGTGAGGTATAATATCATGTAATATATTTCATTCTAGTGTGGTGAGGTGTTCATCAAAAGCAAATTCTGAGTGTGCTGAAGGTAGATGGTGGGTGGGTCTTTACACAAATGTTATTGGAGATGGGATTTCCCACATTTTCTAGGCATATTGCTGGTCAGAAGAGGGGGTTAACAGGCACTCAGGGAAACTATCTGTAATCGTTCATTGTCCTCAATCCAGCTCGCTGAATCCTTTTAAGAAATTTATTTTGATGAAAATGCTCTACTTCAAATTCCAGAGAACATTTCTCATTAGATTTGGTACAAATAAATATTGTCTATGTGAGCATCCCTAGAAAACACAACAAAACACTAACTATAAACTGGCAGGACTTAAGATAACGGCCTGACATCGGACAATGTCCACCAAGAAATGGAACTTGTCCAGTCAAATCTTTGCCTTGTCATTTTGACCAGTAACATTGAGCCAGAAATGAGGTATGACTAAGCTAAACCTAATTTGGCCGGTCATCATGACCGTCAACTTACTGGCCGTCATTTTAAGCCTTCCACTGGAGAAGAGAAAATTTCAGAACCATGACTACATTTCTCTTCATACAGTGTACGAACCTCTTCTAAACTTAGCTGGAGATGTTCAAAGACCTTGTATGGATCTTCTTTCTTATGTGATGTTGTTTTTTGCTTAGAAGTTGAATCTTGACTTGGTTGTGAATCATCACTGCTGGTTGAGAATAACAAAAAAAAATTTCTTAAAGATGATAGTCCTTGATTGAGATAATCAGGTAGTCAAGTGATCAGTTGACAATTAAAGTGATCAATTTTGCATTCTCAAGCAGGGCTTGAAATAGACCAGTCAGTCACCAGCCATTTTAGTTTTAACTTGGTCATACCTTGTTTCTGACTCAATGTCACTGGTCAAAATGACCAGCAAGGCAAAGGTTTGACCAGACAAGTTTCATTTTAGGCCAGACATTGTCCAGTGAGTGACTGTTATTTTAAATTATGCAAACAATGGGAAATGTAGCCCATAAAATCACTGCATGTAGCCTCAACAACATATTCATGATTAACAATTTGAAACAAACATACTTAGTTAATTGTTCTTTGTTGTATCTCAAAACATCCTGCATGACTTCATCCACATCTCTGTTGCTTTTGATATTTTCACTACTTGTAACATCTTCCTCTGGGTCTTCTTCTTCCTCTCCTTCCTCTACCATGTCAGACTCTTCTTCATTCTCCTTAAATTACAAATCACAATATTACAAGACAAACATACCCAAATCAGCAACCAACAATATATATACCTGTTTTACATCCCCAGAATGAGTAACGTCTAACTCTTCTTTTCTCCTCTTCCTATCAGGGGAACCTTCTTCTCCTTCTAGAGTGTCATCATGTTTGTCCTCTTGATCCTCATTCTCTATACAGTCTCTTGTCTCCACAGGACTAGCTGCACTGACTTCATTAGATAATCTGCACCATTCCTTGTGGTTCCTGAACCTATTACAGCATCATACCAATATTCAATGAGGAGACATGGGTGGCATGCCTAGTGTTGCTGGTTTGATTGTCAACTGATCAGAACTGCATTTGTGAGTTAATTTTGTTTAATGCATAAGTAACGCATAATGCAAATCCTTTTAGGATTGAGGCCCACAAGTTTATCTGTTATCATAACTGATTAGTGTTTAACCCTCTTGAAATAAATTATTATTATTATTATTATTATTATTATTATTATTATTATTATTATTATTATTGTCACATTATACTTTACTCTCCTTTACTCTGCGTATAGCTTTATATATCAATGCTAAGGATGTCTGCATAGTAAGCTTATAGGTAGATTATTCTCAACCAGTTTGTGTTTGAGAGGGGAAAGATCAGGGCAGAAATCTGGAGCTGACTTCAAAAGTCAATGTGTATGTATGGGTTGTAGGGAAAGCAATAAGAGGCTTGAGGGCTAAAACTTGTAAATATATGTACATTTTAGCCAGGCTGCAACAACTGGTGAACATTGCCTATAATACTACATGTAAATATCTGTCCAAGGTGTTAAATAATGAGTATCTGTCATTATAAGGTTATCACCATTCTTGCTTCATTACCTTTCAAGATTGTGCAGGGAACTTTTGAGGGGACTATTGTTGAAGTATTTTTTCCGTTGTAAATGTTAACATTTGGCTAGTCAAAATTCCACAATACCTTTCTTTCCGAATGTCTCGGAATTTGGACTGACGTATCTGCCTTTCCTTTGGGGGTACTGAAAAAAAAGGGATGGCATTAATGATACAATAGACGATTCGACCATCACGTGATGGTAGCCATGACAGGAGGCACAGCAATAATATAGTCATTCTACCCTGGGAAACTGAATTCTTCCTTGTGTAAATCAGATTAGACCAGTTTCAATTGTTCCTGCCTCCTGTCATGGCTGCCATCATGTGATGGTACAAAGCCTCTATTAGTATGTTAAACATCTGATACAATACAGTGAATTGCTTTTATGATTTGAGCACATAAAATTAGTTAGAAACTGTGTGCGATGCTTTACTTACATCTTCGTAGTCTTTCTGAATTCGAAAAAGCTTTTTGGGAAATATTTGAGATGACTTCGTATTCAGGTTTACTTCTGGACAAGTTTCCTTTACCAAAAAATCCCTTTAGAAAAAAAAAGGGAATTTAGCTTTGTAAGTGAGTTCTACTCTGGCCTACAGTGAAACACCCTGAAGCATTGGTGGCATGCACATACGACTAACTCAAAGATTGAATATTGTGTAGTTTCAGAAATTATCCATAACCCTCCCCCTCCCCCCTCCCCCAACAACCAGGAATTTGGAATTTCTGGGGGTAAGAGGGGATTTAGGGATCTTCCTCCAATGGGGGGAATGGATAATTTCTGGGACTAAATTATCTTGAGAAAAAGATTCCTTGTTTCAGTCAAATCCATATTAATGTGTCTTTTCATACGCACCCATTAAACAAAAAAATGATACTCTAGAGAATGACACGTGATCTTTAATGGGGAAACAGTGGATTAGGTCTAAAGGTTTTTCGAGGGAGAAAAACCGGAGAATCCGGAGAAAAAACCTCCAATCGATGGAAAGACCAAGAATACAACAAATCCTAATGAAGAATTTTGCTCACCATTTTGTAGAGGAACGTCAAGTCACCATGGTTTTCAATAACGACACAATTATCACGAAAATACCCTGTATAATAAAACCAACGGCTGTCACAACACTCTTTGTTAGTAACACTCTCTATAGGAACAGGAAAAGGCGCCTCTTTTGGGTGAAACTTTGCTCCTTTTTTTCTTCGTGGGTTTTTAAGTTTCGAAGTTTCCGCCATTTTGTTTTATGATTTGAGTAGCCGCTATACATACTGTAGGAGGCTGGCTGGCTCAATAAACTCAAAGTTGTGACGTACTTCCGGGTCCAACTGCTCACAAAAACTCCCAAGATGAAGCAAAATTTTACTAAATAGTTAAACGCTAACTGGAAAAAAAGGGAAATTGGCATGTAATCCTTTTAAGATGAGAAATCTTTATAGAAGATGCTGTTGTATGAGAAACATAATCTTGCATCTTTTCGTTTTGGACCCGGAAGTCGTTTTTCAAACGTGTCACGTCACTACACATTTTTACGCTTATCCGCTTTAAAAAATACTAGTGGGCTCAGAACCCAAAAAAATGGCGGTTAATTTGATCAACAAGAAGTAAAGTAATAGAAAAATTTGAAAGGAGTTTTAGCGGAATTTTGACTTTTGATTGCGCTTTATAGCAAGAAAACCTAAATATCAGGATCGTATCGACAAGATGGCGACTGGAGATATCAAGAATAACCTGCGTAAATTAATGGTTGAGCTGAAACAAATACGTTACCCTTTGACTGAAGTTGATTTGAAAGGACTTGCCCAAGGGACTCCAAGATGTTTCCTGCCTATTCTGCACTATATTTTTCTGGATTACTCGGTCGTTTTGACTGAATTCTTTGCTAAAGATTACGAGCTGTACGGTAAAACAGACTTGCGTTTTGTAGAAACGGTGCACAAGGTGCTGAGAGACGTCTTTCACTACAAACCACCTCTCACCAGAGAACAGTTTCTTTCTATTGGCTACGCAGAGAGAAAGATTATTGAACTTTGTGATATTCTCAAAATGTGTCAAGAAAAGAGTGCAGAGCTGAATCCCAAGATTTCAAAAACCGAGAAGAAAAATGCACAGAGTAAAGGTAAAGGCAAGATGTCTGCAGTTGGTAAAGAAGTCGAAAGTCAGCCATCTAATTTATTAGAAAAAAGAGGCTTTTCGCAGAACAAAGTCTCCAAAAAGAAAGGAAGCGATAATGATATCTCGAAGAAAACAGCTGAAGAAAATAAAGAAAACAATTCTATATATCCAGATTTTCATCTGCAGGATAGTAATAATAAACCTGTGAGAGACAAACAAACAATAGAACAGAAAAGTAGAGTAAAGAGCGTTAGATGGAAAGAAGATAGATTAAGAACAATTAGTTTGAATGATATGACTTCAGTCACTCCATCTACAGCATTAATAGAGTTAAACAACAGCAATAATCAGGCTTCTACTGCTCCTGCATTCTCTACTGTGATGAGTACATCAATGAGAGTACCCACAAACACTATACCTATGCCAGTCACCATGACAACCATCCCTAAACCTAGCCCTGAGCTCATGTTAACACCTATAGGAAAGACAAAACATCAAGCAATACCATTATCAGGGTCTCGGCATGATCATGGGGATGTTACAAATGTCTCGCTCATTGATTTGACTGAAAGTACCAACGTACAACAACCTACAATAGTGAGACATGAATACAATGACAAGAGAGAAACAGAAGCTTTGAGGAGTATGCCTGACCAAAAGAGCTTACTAACATCACAAGAGAATGAGCTGAAACTACTTAAGGGTACTGTACAGGAATTACAAGAAAGATTAGAATCTGTTCTATCCCAAAATAATGAGATGTCTGCAAGAGTAGTGTTACTAGAAAGCAGAGTAAAACTTTTAGAGGAAGCAGCAAGTAGAAATCAGTGTGGGAATTGCATGAGCACTAACTATACTCTACCAAATTATAATGTCAACACAAATCCATTTTATACTAATGTTCCTGTTTCTGCTTCTGGTATTCAAAGAGACTCAGGAACGGACAGTATAGCTAAAGCTTATCCACAAATGATGGATCGGCAAGATTATGTTTCTCATACAACAGCATCTTCCAACAGGAGTCTAATGAATGAGTTCACCAACAGTCAGAGTAATTTTGTGTTTCAAGATGCTAGTGCTAGAAGCAATCATGTTGGTAAAATATATCCTAGTCAGTCAACTTCACATGCAGTTGAAGTACCCCAGGCATCAATAGTAACTGAAATCTCTGATGATGATGATGATGACAATGATGATTTTGGCACATCTACTGTCAATACATCTAGCATCAGTCCTAAAGGTTCTCCACTTTCTCACACACCTAATAAAAGTACCAGAACATCTTTAGAAGCCATCAGTCCATTTTCAACCACACAAGAAATCCATTTAAAATTCTCTGATCCTACAACAACTGCAACAATAATGAATGTAGAGAGAAGACTGCAAGAAACTAGAGAACTGTTGGCAAATGCTGCTAGATTTGCAGTCACAAGCTTGCCTGAGCTGTAGATATTACATCTTTCCTCAAGGATATACTGCCTATATACCTACTGTATGTACTATTGCATTCTAAATGTATAATAATTTAATATATAACTTATTTAAATAAAGCTATTACTTTGATAATTGGTTTGTTAGAATTCCTTGTTGAGTGTATTTTTAGAGATTACCTGATGGAAAATGTGGAATACTTTTGGTCTAAAACTGTGGATGTAGTTAAGGATACATATGGTACAGGTCAGTTTATCCTTACTAAAACCACTGTGAACTAATACACGATTTAAAATGAAAAGCAATATAATTTAGCATGTTGATAAACATTCTAATGAAGTCAGCCCCACAACTAACAGTACTTTAAGCAGAATAACTTTTTGGTCATGTGAACTAAAAAGTTTGGTTTGAAAGTATCTCTAAGATTGTTAAATGACAAAGACATGGCAGCCATGTTTGTGATATTAACAAAGAAGCCTTTTACTAGCAGTGCTAACGTAGAATGAATATAGATTTTATAGAAAACAAACCAAATGTGAAGCTTAATACAAGCCATTGTATCCTAGGTTGATAACAGTTAACTTTGGTAAATAAATTATATGTACAATCTTTTCTTAATAAAAAATCTTCATATTAAATTGCAAGACTATCTGCACACTTCTGTTACCCTTAGTAACAGGGGTTCTTTTCATCCAGTTTGGTTTTGAAGCGATCCCTCTAGTCTATGCTTCCAGTCTGCATAGAAGATAGAAGGGGTTATGAAACAATGGTAGGTACCTTCCTAGTCATTGTTGCTTTAGTATCTATATGGGATATATTCTATTGATGTTCATAGACTGGCATATTTGTCAGTTTAAATAAATTCACATCACCTACAGTATTGATGGAGTCAATGCATGAATTTTTTGTTCCTCTCAAGGATGTACGTCTTTCTTCTTATCTCCACTCTTTCCCAACTGGGATTTCCACTTGATTTTTCACTCACTGGAAAATAGTTAAAATTAAACAGTGTTCCAGGATGATTTCCTTGCTGTTTCCTTTGTTTCTATTCTTCTAATATTCTCTAGATAAATCGTTGCTCCCCTGGAATTTCTAAGGTTGTCAACAGTGCAGGGTCCAAAGACTAAATAATGCAGTGATTTCCCTCTGGAAAACACCATTTTAGATTGGGTATAATGTTTTCCCCTGATCAAATGTCATTCCCTAGAGTATCGTTTTTCTGTTTAACAGGTGTGCATAAGATGACACATGAATATGGATACAAGAGTCTCATTCTCAAGAGAATGTCATACGGTCTGAAATGGAAAACCATTATGCTCAAGCTAGGGAAGGTCTATTAGGATTTAAAATTTCACAAATTCCGAAGATGATAATGTTTTTGGAATAGAGCTAGTTTCTAGATTAATTTTACTAAGGTGTTCTGTAGTTCCTTTTGTGCTTGGCTTCTCTTCTTGTGTTGAAGGTGCTGTCTGTTGTGCAGGATCAACCTGGGCTGTGCTCTCTGACCAAACAGAGACTAACTGTAAAGTCTGTGCTTCTGTTTGCTTACTCCTTCTTCGTTTCCAGTTTTCTTCTGCTTTTGTAATTGCTGCTGCAAGCCTGGGTTCATGTTTGAAGAGAACAGCTGCTTGGGCAGGAGGCCTGTGTGAAATCAATGAAATGATCATGATGTAACTAGGGATCAAAAGGATGGATGATGCTGATGATGGATGATGCTGATGACTGTCAGGTCATTATAATGGATGATGATCGTGATAACATGATGCTGATGGGAAGGTCATGACAATGGATGATGCTGATAACACTGGGGTCATGACACAATGGGTGATGTTAATGACACTGAGGTGATAACAATGGATGATGCTGATGACACTGAGGTCGTGACATACAATGTATGATGCTGATCACACTGTTAGCACATAATAATGGGTGATGCAGTAGATACCTACCCTACTCTATTTTTTCTCATTCTTTGTATAATTCTGTAATGACTAAGATCAGGATATCTTGGCCTTTTGGTTATTCTGTGAGTGGAATAAAAAAACTGTGTCAAATTCTTCTTTGAAAAGAATTCCGACTGTAAACCATCGTTCTCCATTCTCCGCTTCTGTAAGCGCAAATTTTGTTAGCAAAAGACTCATAGTACCAACGTGCCATGTTGTCCATAATAGTTCCGTGTCCTAGCATGTTAATGAGTTGAGGAGTGCTTTTGCACCTTGACCGTGCCGTGTAACAATGGGCACAATCATCCGAATGTCCTGCGTAAAATCTGGTCATGACGGCCCCAGTAAGTCGATGCTGGACTGAAAAAAAACTTTCATCAAGGCCATAGCCATCATTTGAATAATGGGCTGGTTTTTAAAAAAGGTGGTCCTGATTTTTTATATTTACTTGCGTTATATATATTTTTTACGAGGGGGGAGAAGGGTTCTGAAGGTAAAACGTGGTGCGGTTAAAACTGGACCAGCCGTATTGGTGTACACGGCCATGTTCATAACTTTATTTATGTAGCGCACATATCTTGTACTCAAAATAGAAAAAAAACGCGCACATATCCTGTAGCGCACATATCCAGTCTTTATAATACGAAAAACGCGTGTCAGCAGTCTCACCTGTGCCATAATTTCTTCCACGTCTTAAAAGTATGCGAAGTCCACGTCCAACTACTCATGGCAATCCCTGCGCCGAATAATGATGATAATCCTAACTCAATGACACCCAAGTTCGCTCGCTCACTGACCACGCACGTGTTGGCTTTACCCTTGACTTCCTTGTCTGCTACACAACTGGAGGTAAAGATAACTGAAGGTGTAAAACTACCAGTAAATCACGGATATAAACACTGAGTTAATGTTCCTTTGTAATTTGGTCAAATCTTTGGGCTTATCTGTCGCATATCCATGGCTATTGTTGGAAAGAAAAACAACTTGCGGGACTTCCAAGACACATAGCCAAGCACGGTTGAGAGAGGCCAGTAACTGGACGGCTGACGTAAACATTACTCCAAAATTCTAGGTTTTGTTTCTATATTTTTTCGCCTTTATTTTCCAATTCAAAGCTACTTATAGAAATTTGCTGTTTGAATTTAATTATAAGCCGCCTATTCGTTTCTGCCAAAGATAACGCGATTAAAAATTCCTGTCTACCAAAACGCTGTCTCCCCTTGCGACACATTTAGTTCCAAATTGGAAAGAAAAAACAGCATTTATCACCGGCTTTTCTAGAAACTAGGAAAGTAAAATGCACTACTTACTGAAGGTACGTCCTGAAACTCTGCTCCCAGTCCTGCAGGTTGTGGTATTCGTACAGATGACATGCGAATGTAATGAATCCAAAAGCAAAGGCAACGAATGCGAATATTCCTTAAAAAGAAAATATTGTTGTTCAATCATGAAAAACATGCACCTCGGAAGCCATTTATTGGGTAGTTAAGGTATCAAGAGTGAAGTGGTGGTAGTTCACTCGTCTCTCACCTCTAGGGTCTCGAGCTCCATTCTCGGACTCAGCATCACATGTGAGTAGAGTTTGTTAATTCTCTCCTTGAGAGTTTTTCTCAGGTTTCTCCGATTTTTCTCCTTCCGCAAAACCCAACACGCTAAATTCCGATTCGATCTGTGAGTTAGCCGTGCCCTGACTTAGATCAGCCCAGAGGTTGTTTCATGGTTCTATCTGTGAGTCAGCCATGCCCTGACTTAGAACAGCCCAGAGGTTGTTTCAGGGTTCTATCTGTGAATTAACCGTGCCCTGACTTAGATCAGCCCAGAGGTTGTTTCAGGGTTCTATCTGTGAGTTAACCGTGCCCTGACTTAGAACAGCCCAGAGGTTGTTTCAGGGTTCTATCTGTGAGTTAACCATGCCCTGACTTAGATCAGCCCTGAGGTTGTTTCAGGGTTAAATCTTTGAGTTAGCCATGCCCTGACTTAGATCAGCCCAGAGGTTGTTTCAGGGTTCCATCTGTGAGTTAACCGTGCCCTGACTTAGAACAGCCCAGAGGTTGTTTCAGGGTTCGATCTGTGAGTTAGCCATGCCCTGACTTAGATCAGCCCAGAGGTTGTTACAGGATTCGATCTGTGAGTTAGCCACGTCCTGACTTAGATCAGCCCAGAGGTTGTTTCAGGGTTCTATCTGTGAGTTAACCGTGCCCTGACTTAGAACAGCCCAGAGATTGTTTCAGGGTTCTATCTGTGAGTAAACCATGCCCTGACTTAGATCAGCCCTGAGGTTGTTTCAGGGTTCTATCTGTGAGTTAACCATGCCCTGACTTAGATCAGCCCTGAGGTTGTTTCAGGGTTAAATCTTTGAGTTAGCCATGCCCTGACTTAGATCAGCCCAGAGGTTGTTTCAGGGTTCCATCTGTGAGTTAACCGTGCCCTGACTTAGAACAGCCCAGAGGTTGTTTCAGGGTTCGATCTGTGAGTTAGCCATGCCCTGACTTAGATCAGCCCAGAGGTTCTCTCAGCGGGGTATTTGCTTGCAAAACTTACCAACTCTTATTATCGTTTCTTTGATTTTCATTGATGCTCTGCTGTTCAGTAGGTTTGGGTTAGACTTCCGAAGTCTAAACAGTGCGATTATACCTTAAAACATGTAATACAATAATAATATTTATATTTTCGTTTCCATTGCTGCAACAAAATTGCGCTATGCATTTTTGATGCGTTACACTAGGCAACGTACTTTTTGTGCAACTGGTGTTGTAACAGTTGCACATTAAGTTACAAGGAACGCAACGCTCTAGTTAACTGCGCATAAAGCAAATTAGGCTTGGGTTTAAAGGTATTTACTCAACTATAAAATAGCTTTTTTCCTCGACTAACTGCATGAAACCTGGGAAAAAGAGCTGGTCACTAAATTACATGCGCGTTTAATATAAAATGCCTGCTTGTCTTAGAGAAGATTATATACTGAGTTGCTCAGGAGCTTCCGATAATCTACTCAACACACATTCTGTCACTATAATTTACAGTGATAACACGAACGATAAAATACCTTTGACAAGGAAGAAGCCTCCAATAGTAAGGTTTAGTCCCAGAGGGCCAAGGAGAAAGCCAGCTCTCATGTTGGCGTCTTCGTAACCAACAAAGCAAATACCACTGATAGAATTCGCATCAACCTTTAACAGTTCGAGGAGTACATCTGTCACGTGTTTAGACTAAGGTACAGGAGGTACAGGTCGCGCGCCGGCACTAACGAACTGACCGCATGTGACATCATTCACCTACACAGGTTATCGTCATGTGACATTTGCCGCGTGCACTGGTTGTCGTTACGTGACATGAAATGTGTTTTTTGCTGCCTCTCAATAACATGCATGTGTTACAACTCTATTTATTTCAAAAAAATCTGAGAAATAATATATCATAAAATAAAATTGCCTATTCTTTTCCATAGTAAAGTAGTAATAAATTATGCGTTCGGTGTGTATACAATGAAGTAGAGAGAATAAGAGAAAAATATCATATGCCCTTAGCAGGATTTGAACCCACGTCTTCGGTATTCTAGTCCGATGTGTTAACCACTACACTACAAGGACCAACCACGCTGGTAACGCAGCCAGAATATGAAATGTAGGGTATACGTGAGGATCCCAGAGCGATATTTTTTCTCTATAGGTAAGTTGAACACCGTAAATATGTACGCAGATTATAGACATAGTAAAGTAGTAATAAATTATGCGTTCGGTGTGTATATAATGAAGTAGAGAGAATAAGAGAAAAATATCAATTGCCCTACGTTTGCTGAGCAAACGTAGTTTCACAAGGTACTTTTTTGTTTTACCACATGACTCACTTACCCCTTTTAACAGCAGAACACATGCAGTGAGACTGGCGGGTATAATCCAAGAAATAGCGTGAAAATACAACGTCTTGCCTACAAAGTTATCCCTGGTGCTGCCCAGAGACTTGAATGAGATACACCAGGAATAGGCCAACATGACAAACCAGACAAGACCAGCCATAGAGAAATAATAGACCAAAACAAAGGTAAGAAGACACAGGAAACTGTCTTCCTCGCTGGAAACAAAAAAGACAACATAAAGGTTTTGACCTTGATTCGTTGATCGATCCATAATCCGAGAGTACACCAAAGATGGATAGGCTGGCGCTCGAACGCGCGCTCTTTGGCGCGAAAGAAAATTTCCCGCCTAAATCGGCCACAGCGATGTAAAAGAGTTAGGACGAGCGCATTCCCGCCAAATTTACAGGCAGCCCATCATCATAAGACATCAAAAGAACCATTCAGCCACATAGGGCTTTTCAGTTATCCTGATATTGGAAAAGAAACGAAAGCAAAAGAATTCCTTCTTCTTAGGCGGATTGGAATCCTTTTTGATGTTAACAGGTAGGGCGCCTTTGCTACTAAAAACGGGGTCTAATGTCTATCACTTGATTGAAATTTGGATAGACTCCAAGCATTTTAGTTTACCTTGGTTCACCTAATCTCATTGTGTCGTCCTTACGACAAACGACACGATCTCTCGCCCCTTCACTAAACTGAATCAAGAATCCAATGGACGCGACACAGAAACAACCATTCATGAAGAATAGGATCACGGATGGATATCGGTACTGAGTCTTCCAGCCAATTAGAAACGTTACCTAGGAACACAAAATTTCACACTTTTATTTCTTTGGACAATCATAGTTTGTGTAACGCTATAACACACCTCGTCTCTCAACTCTTGGTTCTCGGGATAGAATCGTGGACTTAATGGGTATATCAATATTCATATAGTCCCATTGTAAGCCGTAACCTGACTTTGATCAGCCTAGTGTCTTACCCAATCCTAACACTTGGGAAATAGCGAAGCATACTAAGAGGGGAAATCATAGTCAAAGACAGGTAGATAGCTAGGGTGGAACAAGGACAAATAGAGGAACCAAGTGTTACTCACTATAGTGAAAAGAGTACATAGTGTAGTAAGTGCTCCAAATCCTCCAACAAATCTGTGAATTCTCGTGTGTTCTTCGTCAGAGAAGATGGGGTTTCTGCATTGTATACCACATCCCACAATACCTTCATACCAGCTTGCCTCATGTTCTGTCTCTACTAATGGAGCCCGACAAGCTGACTCGTTAAGTATAAGCTTCTTGATCTAAAATTGTGAGAAACACATCCATAAAAAAAAACCTTCAGCTGCCCAGCACAACATGACTGCCATGTAGAGTGATTCAGTTCCTTAGACCGCGAAACCGTTTCTAGTAGTTAGTGTATAATAGTCAAATAAGCACAAAAGAAAACGATGGAAATAAGATATATGAACCTCTATTAGTCTACTAACTATTTGACAGTCCGAGGAAGACTGAAAGTTTCGTCAACTATTCAGTGGATCATATTACTTAAAGTAATTAAATTAGCTTTTATACCCCTAATTAACTTCAAAGTGGAACATAAGATTAATAATTGTTAATTTGAAAGAAGGAAATTCGGTTACTACATATATGACATTTTAGCGAAGCTGGAATAAGTTGAAGAAAAGATCTTTCAACAATTCGTATGTAACGTGGTATAGTAAAAAAATATTAATAAACAAACAAACACTGACCTATAAAGAGTAGTTTACTCACAAACTATGATTTTTTGTTTTCCAAAGGACAAAGAGAAGAAGCGCTAGATTAAATATTTGACTTCGTTTTGAGTTTATAAATCTCGTAAATCAACTATGATTTAAAAAATTAAAGACATAGGTCACTTTGGGTCAACTTTGAGAACTGCAGTGTCTCGTTTGTCAATAACTCTTTAGTCTAGATACTAAGATACTGGTAAAGGGACGATTTTGAAATCAAAAACTCACCGTTCCATTACAGCCTGCCTTTGGGAATTTCTCACATTTTAAAAACTCTGGCCACTGTCCGGCGTAGTATCGTTTAACCACAGAACACGGTTTACGAGTAGCTAAGCACTGTTCTTGACAAGGCAACTTCACGGTAGAATTCTCACATTTAGGAACATAAACGTCGCACAGAAATGGCTGAAGAACGGACCAACACTTGGGTAGAAACCGTAGACCTTCCCATCGACGGAGATTGTCTTGAACTTCTTTCTGATTTTTGGAGTCAGAAACAAGATCTGTGCTGGTGTATTGGAAGTCGAGAGGTTCTCCTAAACAAGTTCGTCTCTCTAGCCGTTCACAAGTATATTTGGCTGATAAAACATTCATTTGGATCAATATTGAAATTAACAGTAATAGTGAATTGGACAGACAAAGTGTGAATGTCATATTAAAGACAAACAAGTTGGCAATCCCGGCCACTCGCAGTACTTTCTAGGAACTCCGCATTGGATCAAAGTTGGGTACTCAGAACGGAAAACAAAGCTCTTGAATTGATATCTGATACCCTTCTTCAACACCAAGGGAACTCTTGACGCGTTAACGATTAACGATTAATGCATACAACGTTTCGCCACCACAGGAATCCAGGTACGACAAGAACATCATTCTTCCCTCCCCTCCCCTCCCATACCTACCCAATCTCAATAAAAATTGGGCCGGGAATTCGAAAAAATGCTAAATTAATACTAAAGTAAAAGGTTATACGAAACTGCAAGAGTTCGCGAAAGAGAAGCAAAGATACACGAAATTCAAATCAATGACGTCAAATAAGGAAGAATTCGAATTATTCACAAAAGAAGGAAACAAACTATTCTCTTCAGTTACCTGCATTGGCCTACCTCGAGACAGTTCAGTATGATGAGGTGTCATATGGATGCCAGACTTGATCATGGCAGGCAAGTGGGCCCTCTGCGGCTGTCCTTTGCAAGCTGTGCTTCAGAAGATCTCAGTCAAAAAAGGGGGTTCCATAGATGCGTCACTGGACTTCTTCTCGTCCCCGACTCGTTCCCTGCGTCCTTTGCACTATTTGGTCATCTATACATAATTTGAAAACGAACCTCAGATAGCATATCAGATGCATGTGAACGTGCATGTTGATCAAGGCTGCTGTTAAACGAGGGCCGTCATAGACAGTGTGTCAAATAAAAGTTTGAGCGCGGGAGACTCAGTAACCGCGAGAGACATCACCATTACTACACTAGAGCCAAATATTTTTATTCCTTGTCATCTTTCCTTTTTAATTTTGGCTCCTCCACGGCTCCTCCTAGCTTGTTTTGTACCTCTCCTTCTCCTTCTCCTTCTAATCTTCTCCTCCTCCTCCTCTTCCTCCTGAGAAATGGCTGCACTACAGATCATGACAGAAATATGCAGCTATTTGTAAAGTACAAGTCGGCCGATCACATGCTTCCAGTTGCTTGCCGTCTAGCTGATAATTCGACATCCAGTTGAGCCTGATTCACGCTCAACTCGGAAACATTATACACGCTAGTAAATCTATATGGTCGATCTATCAAGTATCAATTATAAAAGGGTTGCATTTCGATCAGATATTGTAGTCTTTCAGTCTGCTACTGTGTAGCAGCAATTGCCTACCAGTACCATGGGTTTTTCTAAGGGAGTTTATAGCGGTCTTCTACGAGCTGCTTTAACTGTTGTCATGATAAAAACAGCATATTCCATGAATTACAATTATTTGTCTTCAACAAACAACAGTGTGGGCTTTTCCTCTAATTGGATAACCAGCAACGTTCCACAGCTCAATTTTACGTACCCAAATAGGCCTTCCAGCACAGTTCCACAGTTGTCTAACCATTTTACGTACTCAAACATGCCTTCCAGCTCAGTTCCACAGTTGTCTAACCATTTTACGTACTCAAACATGCCTTCCAGCTCAGTTCCAGCAAGACGTTTTAGCACACAACGAACCTCTAGTCTTCAACAAGCTTCATCACGCACCTCGCTTTTCAGCCAGGGAATTACATCTACGGTGCCAGTGGACACTGGTATATCAGTGCCGAGCAGTGAAATCCTTCCAGCCCGCGCTACTAGAAGTGTTCAAGCAACGAGCAGTATCATTTTGGTAAATATACCTTAATAGACCTCGGCTTGGACGTCATGTCTTTCCATTTCAGATCACTTGTTCAGTATTCTCTTGAGAATAATATTCTTTCTAAGTCAGTGTATCCATATTCATGTATCTTCTAATGTGCAACCATTAAACTAGTCTGTCCCCCCCTCCCCCCCACCGTTTTTTATTTCTTTTGGTATCTTTTTCGCTAAAAAAGTAATTGATTCGTGGCAAGTCTACCACTGAACAAAAAAATAATACTCTACGGAATGACACGCGGTACGGAATAGGAAAACCTTAAATTGGATTAGGTCTATTACACGTGGTCTGAAATGAAAAAAAAAACGGCATTTCGTCAAAGCCGAAAATTCTATATACGAACAATAACCGAAACTCGCAGCGAAACTTAAGAAAGTAGACGAGAAAAATGATATCAGGGTGCTGTACGGCTCCCCACCCCTCCCCCTGCGGAAGGAAATATGCTCAATGTTAACTTAAAAGTGCATGGTATTTCCACCAGGATTCATTCAGTTCGAGCTACCTTTGACGCTACTAGATCGCTGATACGCTCGATATGATGATATTCTAGCATGTCGTGATTCTTAGGATTTTTACGATATTTTTGAACATAATCTGATAAATATCAGGTTCATACTCAACAAATGCAGTTAGTTTAAACACATCATAATATAAATGCCACTGGTTTCCTCGTCCAGAACCTTCCATACATCGGTTCACTGGTCAAACACAAAGCATTTAGTCGAGGCTGCAAGGTTCAAATGTGAATAATCCTTTAAAACTACCTTGTAGCCTCGCTTGAGCTGCTTTGCGTGTGAGCAGTGAACCGATTTTTGGAAAAAGGTGAATTTGAATAACTATTGTCCTGGACTGACTAGAGACTCACTAGCCTCGCGTTCACGTGGAAACATAAAGAAGCGTTTTGACATGTATGAGAGGCTAGTCGTTGAAGTACTGATAGTTATTCAAATTGGTCACCAAATTTTGAATAACTTTTTTTCGGTGAATAGTATTCACATCAGAACAACAAAAATATAGACATTTTACATATAGTTGGTATTCTAATAAAATAGCTAGAGCGCATTTTTATTTCTTTTTTCTGCATCCTAAGATCATGTTGTGCTAAAGTTTGGGTAAGACAAGAACAAATAAAAAATGCGTTGGTCATCAACGGACCAATTAAAGTATAAAACATGAAGATATATAAATATAAAAAAGTTATAGTGTAGCTCAGCTGGTAGAGCATCGGTCGTGGGTTCGATTCCCAGCGAGGTCGGAAATTAATTTTTTCCGAATTTAATAAGCCATTTGCATTATGGCGTCATTTACTACCACTACCAGACTCCATTGCACACTGTCTTTTGTTCTGTTAATTAGCACCAATTGTCTCACTATTCCCATGAGGAACTACAAATTGGAATAAGAAAGAAATTCATATTCTCAAAGTATAAAACCGACTTAGTTATAATTCCATCTTAGAATGTGCTCTCTGTGTGCGAACGATTAATTCATTCCTTGATCATTATATATGAGAATTTAAAGGCTCCTGCAAACTGATTTGTTTTTAAACGCAAATTAATCGTAAGTTTTCGATAAAATAAACCAAGGAAAGATATCAAATTGAGACGCGTGTGTCGCTGAACACTTCCCTCGTAGATTAGTTGGACTTGCTCTTAAATCTCTTATACAAAGCGAGGATTATCTTATCTTCTTATATTTTCAGCCTTGGTATGCATGCAAAGGTATTTTTGATCACCGATTTCTGTTCTATATTAAGAAGTTTTCGCAATTAAACTTACATGGGATAAAACTGAACAGAAAAAAATTCACGAAAAAAAGAACTGAAATACATTGAGGTATGGAGTGAAAGAAATTATCATGAAAAATTCATTGCTGCTTCTCATTTCGAAACTATTTATTTATTAAGCTTTTGTTTTGTTTCATATGGTTGTAAAGCATAGAATTGGGATAATGTTCCATGCTGACCAGACTAGCTATCAGTCGAGTATGCATTGCCAGATTTCTAGCTGATGTAAGAATGACTTAATTCTTAATCCACGGGGATTCATGTAAAGCTGTGCTGACTAGTCTCGGCTCGCGCGCATTTAATTTTGTTTGTTCTTAAAAAAGAACTATTTTTCACTTTAGGACTCAGAAGTTGCCTTTAAAATGTTAGAAATGAACTAAACCCATGCACGTACACTTATTTCAACAAAAATGCTTCTTCAAAAGTGTACCCTGAACAAACGATTCCACAGGAAAAAAGGAATTCCTAAGCCATCTCAAATAATACTTTCAACAGAACCCAAACTTACCCATTGAAAACGTGCAAACGTAACTAAACGTGCACTGGAAACAGAAACCAACATTTTATATCCAAACGACAAACTAAGGTCGAAATGCACGCAGAATCTAAATTTGAAAAAACTTGGACGAGAAAAAACATGAGAAATCACTCACACATCCACTTTTCCAATGAGAAGTAACTGTCAGAAAGGTTTGATTTAGAGATTCATCTCATAAAATCGCATAATACAAAACCAAACAAAAACAAGATTATCAAACATGGTTATGAAAACACGGAGGGTTTAGCTGAAGGAATTTTCCAAGGTCAGAAATTTGACTACGAAAATGATTCGTATTGTATTAGATGTTTGCATGAGTTTTTAGATTATAATATACCCCCTGTCAGTTTGTCAGTAGCCAATGAAGATATTGGTTATCTGGACTGTATATATTTTTAGCCACTCAATTGACCAATCAGAATGCAGTATTTTGATCCTATCTTGCTTATCTAGCTCTTACTATAAAACTGATAAGAAAAGGTGCCACGCTACTAGTCAAAATCATAGTACTAGCTAATGGGAATATAAGATGACTATGGATGTATACAAAAGAGATGATATTAGTCGCTACATTCTTAGGATTGTCGTGGTCGCTATTCTCATTCATAAAGCAGTTTCTAGCAATCACACTTTATTGCCAACTTCATCAAGTATCAATGTTACGGTAAGTGTGTGATATATAGGGCTCGAAATAGGGCGTGTTGTCAGAGAAGAAAAGTAAGGTTTGAGAGAGTTTGAACTGTATCATATTGAACTGCTTTGGTTGGGTTGAATATGAATTCTGATAATTCTGACCATTCATTGTAATAATTCTGATAATACTGCCCAACAAACATTCATTCTATCCGAAAAGCATCAATGACCGTATATTACTCAATTGATAAAATGGAAATCCATCCTGAACACGTACTAGAATAGTCGAACAGCTACGAACAGTATAAGTGCTTTATGTTATAGTTGCGTTACTTTTTAGCTGCGGTGCTAATAGAAATCTTGAAATTTTTATTATTGAAAAATATTCTGAAAAAACTCGGTTTGGCTGACATGATATGAAATCAGGGCATGGCGAGTTCACAGATTGAACCCTGAAACAACCTCTGAGCTGATCAAAAGGAAGAGTAAAAAAACATAATTTATATAACAGACAGCCAAGGGCCTGAAAGACCACACAAGGATATTAATATAAATAGATTTATTGATAAATAAGTTATGCATTTTACAGGATCTGTCCCTTGTGTCTTGGCTGATCTAAGTCACAGGTCACGGCTAACTCACAGATCGAACCCTGAAACAACCTCTGGGCTGATCTAAGTCAGGGCATGTCTAACTCACAGATCGAACCCTGAAACAACCTCTGGGCTGATCTAAGTCAGGGCATGGATAACTCACAGATCAAATCCTAAAACAACCTCAGGGCTGATCTAAGTCAGGGCATGGCTAACTCACAGATCGAACCCTGAAACAATCTCTGGGCTGATCTAAGTCAGGGCACAGCTAACTCACAGATCGAACCCTGAAACAACCTATGGGCTGATCTAAGTCAGGGCACGGCTTGCGTTTTCAATAGTCAAGAACATATGAGGTTTGATATAAGGGCATGGGCAAATAAGTAGTTGCACCTTGTCACCTCCGCCACCGATCAAAGCGTGTCAAACTTCATGTTCTCGCGACTGAAAGTTTTACAGTTTGATTAGAAAGCAGTTAAGTTCTGAAAAAGGTTTCGTAAGGTTAGAAAGTCATTACACGGTGACTCCTTTAGCTGACAGTTTTAGTTGTTTAATTGAGTATAGTCATCATCATTATCCTCTATATGTCGTTTGAGTATAGTAACCCGTGTTGATTGTAAAAACCACTGATGCTTAATAATTAGTTTTAACTAATATCGAGTATAAAGTAGTGTTTAGTTGTAAATGTTTCCGGGGGGACTCCCTTTTAATAGGGGGCGGGGGTCCTCGTCGGAAATTCCGAAAATGACCCCTAAAAGGGACCTGTATTTTGGGATAATGGGCGTGGCAGTAATGAAATTTCACCCCTAAGAGGGCCCAATAAATAACGCTTTTATCCTTTGGTTTCCCGATTTTATTTGCATCAAATGCCGTCTGTCCTAACGAGTCTATGACGACAATGTCATATACAAATCGCTTGCGTTTATTGTCTAAAAGGGACCACAAAATTCAGTTGGTGCGCATTCCCGTCGTTATCACCCTAAGCGGGACCAAAACCCTGATTTCAAACCCTAAAAGGAACGACGAGGACCCCCGACCCCTCTCACAAGGGAGTCCCCCCCCCCCGGGAAATGTTTATTAACTTCATCTATAAATAAGGTTTTCTGCGTATCGAGACATGTACGGCACCTTTGAGAATCACGAATTATAAGCTTAAAGGATTAATCTCCGTGTAATTAACTGACGCTCCGTACGTAATAAACTAATCACTCTAGGATCGTTTAAACGTTACAGTAATGCCTGGGTGTGTTGAATACTGCACGTACAGGAAAATATGGCAGGTGTGAATGGTGTGAATGTTGTCAGGGTTTTCAAAAGCCTCCGTTTTCGCTATCCACATTAATAGATACAAATGTATACGTTTTCGTATGATATTCGTTTTCGATGAAAGTGCTCATCGTTCTTGATCGTTGTAGTGTGGAAGCAAGGGCAAAACGCATCGAAAAGTATCCATTTTCAAACAAAAATGAATTAGAAGGAAACTTCAAAAACACCGTATGAAAATGAAAAGAAAATATAACTGTTTTTCGTTGGAGTAAAAGAGGAAATTAGAAGTATGTCGTAATGTTTTATTATGCTGTTTCCTTTTGGCTATCCTTTGCGGCATTATTGACTCTATGCTCTTCTTGTAAATCTTTTTCACACGGTGTTAAGCTTCATTCCCCTCATTCTCTTCCTTAAAGGATTAACAGCAAATCACATGTAGCTGTCGGAACTCTTCCTAGAACAAACCACACAACAATAGAAGTCATGTTAAAAAAAGAACGGCTTGTCATAGGCCCCGTCCACAATATGACGAATATATTTGAATCCGAATTTTTATTTATTCGGTTAGGCCTACCGTCCACAGTAGTCTGGGTGAATCGGGAACCATTCTTCGCCAAAAACGAATTTTCGAAAAATGAAACTGAATAAACAATTCAAAATTTTCCGGCATAGTGTTGACGGGGCTATAGTTACGTATTGATGTGTTATCATCACGCGATCGAAAACCTCAACTGAAAAGCTTAATCTAGATGTCATTGTTATAAATGTCTTGTTATTAAGAGTAAACACAGTTGGCCTTGGTCCTTAATAACAACTACTAAAGGTAATGTAAACACAGGGCAGCTTCGCTCACGAAAGGATATATATTTGACTGTGACAGGGAGGGGTCTGACTAAGACGTAACAAAGAATGTCTTTTAAATATCGTGAAATATGTTTCTTGACTTTGAATTCCTTGATTCATTTATTTATTTCTCATTTATTTCAACAATATCGATACAAGGATGTCTCTTTTCAGTAGCATAGCTAGTTTAAATAGAGAAAAGGTTCTCTTGATTGTTTAAACAAAAAACAAAACAAAACAAAAAACAAACAAAGAAATATATCCATAAACACTAATGAATAACAATGTAGATAACGAAATACAATACACAAGAAGTTAGCATGGCGTATTCTTTCGTATTTGTCGTTAATTGCTTAATGATATTACATTTGCATTCTTTTCTAACATTTTTGGCTCTTTGATCGATCTATTATCAAGGAGTAAGGTGTTAAAAGTACGCGCCCCGTTAAATCTAATGCTCCCTTGGTATAGTCTTATCAAGGGGGACAAAAGAGTAAGTCGCGGTGCGCGTAGTATTAAAATGGTGAAATTCACTGGCTTGACGAAATTCCGTGACTTTGAAGACTAGTATACATTTAAGATAATCTCGGCAAGACTGTAAATTGGACTAGCCAAATAAGAACAGATACAATTTCAGATGTACCAACGGCCCTGATTAGAATTATGCATGCTGCGCGGAGAGAGCAGAAAAACGACAAGCCTTCTACTTTCGCAATTTTTTTCTTTATCTCTCCAAATGTTCATGCTAAAAACGTTTAGTTTTTTTATTCGTGTCTGTTGTGCTTTAAGCTTTTGAAAATGTTAGTTTTTGTGCAGATAAAAATATCATCTCTCCCAACGTTCAGGGCGTTATATTTCAAATACGCATTCCGTAAATTTCCCCAAATTTTGTTAATCAGCCCCAAAAGAGCCTGTTTAGGAAATATAAAGCTTATTAACACATGAACGTCGAAAGTAGAACCCATTTTTCTGCCCTGTCTGCATAGCCCCACAGCTATCCCACACACTTGCACAATAATCAAGTCATGGTATTATATAGAACAATGCAAGACGATCTTGGTAATACTTTTTATGTGCCCTACGTAGCAGAACTCAAACGACAAGGGAAAAACTTTTCCTAAACCCCAACGATTAAGATAATGGAATAACAATCTATTATTAATTTTTTCAAGAAGTTTTTCGTAATTATCATGGGAATGTCTGTAAATATTTGTATAGTTTTGCCCGTACAAGCCCTTCTTCATAGACGTCATCATCAAGTCATCTTCAATCTTGGTTTGTTCAGGGACGCTTTGATATTTTGGGGGATGATACATGGTTAGTTTGTAATGCTCAAAAGTCTGTTTTTCAAACATTTACGTATCTTAGCAACAGCGGAAATTGGTGGCCATGTAATATTTAAACATAAAGGATTTCTGGGTCATTCTTTCGTCATAAAAACAAATTGAGGAAGATAAGTTCGCCAGTAAACAATGGCCCTAATTTAAAAAAAGTTACCGCTACCTGATTTACATTTTTCTTCCAAAGTTATACCAAGTAAAATGTTTTTGTTACTCGGTGTTTTACACTAGCGATTTTTGCTGCGATTTTTTTTCGGCGATCCTGTCCATAATAAATAATGGTAAAGAATTTACTCGTAAAGTTTTATTCAGGATACCAAGATTTTCCTAGACGAATGTCTCTTTTGAAGGATAAGACAAAAGATTTTATATTTCCGAAAATTACCAAAAACATCGCCGCAAAAATCGCCAGCGTAAACGCGACTTAAGCTTCTGGATTCCTGTGATCATTACCATATTTACTAAATAAACAACAATCAGAAGAGTCAGCAACCGGGCGACCAATTAAAATGACTTTCTAATTCCGAGAGTTATGTATTCCTACGAGCAATATTTGACTGAGCAAGCGCAAACGAAGCGAAAAGAACAGAAGGTTATGCAGTTTTTTCTGTAGCAGTTATCAAAACCATGAGCTCTTCTTGTAGAACCGCAATGATTGTGTCCATAATTTTGGTTGTTTTGATAAAAAGTGGACTAGTAGTCACTGCCAGGACAAGCATTGTGACGGCTTATTCATCATTTGCAAACTCACCCAGGCCAAGCCGTATGATGGCTTATTCATCATTTGCAAACTCACCCAGGCCAAGCCGTATGATGGCTTATTCATCATTTGCAAACTCACCCAGGCCAAGCCGTATGATGGCTTATTCATCATTTGCAAACTCACCCAGTCAAAGCATTATGATGATGACTATCACGCAAAGCTCACCCATGGCCAGTCCAGCCAAATCAGCGACATATAGTGCAACTGATACGATGCAGGGAATCAGTCCAACACGCACTAGTGTAGTAACAGCTACGATCAGTGTTGTACCGGTAAATAATTATATATTTCCTCTTTGTATTGATACAATATATATCGTATCAAAGATGTGTGTTCGGCTGCACAGTGCTAGACGACAGCAAATTAAATGGAATATGGTTTAAATTTAATTTCCGTAAGAAGAAAAATTCAAATCTGTGACCCCTTCGAAAGGTGTTGGCAAACTTTATAATTACTCTGGTTCAGTCCGTATTAAAGTCGGACTGCTCGCAGGCTATAGCAACCGACGCCTTTTTTAAAATTTGATTCCAGTAAAAGTTTTAGTCTATAATATCCATTTAATGATATAATTTTCTGTAACATCTTTCATTGTCTTCAAGAAAGTGTTAACCCTGTGTTTAGAGAACCCATGGTAGAGAGTGTTGCATGGGTGGCAAAGTTCGATGAGGTTTGAAACATAGGATGCACATTCCTGTGAAACCGACGTCAGTTTTATCTCTCAGAAGAGATTTTAGTTTCACACTTAACCTCTTGATGGTTTGAGTGGAAAATTCAACTAAGAATCAACTGATCATAATAATCCAACAGATACGAGAAACGTTTGATTGAAGAACGTTTTTAAAAGAATCTTAAGACCGGTTTTTGACCGGTTTTTGACCGGTTTTGACCAGTTACCCGCCAAAAAGCAAAGCGCCATGAGAAATATGAAAAAGCAGCGTAACAAGAAAAACATTTCAAAAATAAGTCGATAAAAGTTATTAGTTTCAGCAGAAAGTAGTTAAAGAATTCCGATAAAATTTGCTCGATGAAATACAATCTTTAATAACTTCCCAAGCAACGAAAACATTTGAATACTCTTATTTATCTGCCTCTTGAATTAGAGATTTTTTCCCGATTGAATATTTTCAACATATTCTCAGAAGGGTTCTTTAGTTTGCAAACTGACGTTTCACTTTCAGGCGTAAGCGAGATGTTTACATAACTTTTGTATTTATTAACAATTAGCAAAGTCAAATGCAAGCACAGGATATATGATCTCTGGGGGAGGAATGGGGAAAGGATAATAAACTAAACTAATGTGCAATCAAGGATACCTCTTGCCTGTGCCGTCATAGCGCTCCATTAACTATACGCTCTGCTCAACTTCTACGGATGTTTTTGGGAATATATTCTAATGACAATCCCGTTTAACTGTCAAAATTTCATCTCTTGTAATTATCTTTGGGATCTCTGTAAATATTTGTACGAGTTATGCCCGTGCAAGTGATCTCTCATAGATATTTAGATAATAAAGTCGTCATCCATCTCTGGGTTTGTTCAGTTGTTCAGTTCATGCTTATTTTGGGGGTTGATAAATGGACAGTTTTTAATGTTCAAAAGTCGGTTGTTCGCAAACATTTACAGCAACTTTCATCCACATTCTTGAGCTTGAAACGTTACGCATGTGTAGTAAGGTGAATTAACTGTTTCGGGTTTTTTTAATGAGAAAAGTATTGCGTTTGAAGTAAAATCTGAAAAATTTGGGCTTGTAATTGTCGCAAAGGTTTGATCATACCTCATATCTCATTTGGTCCTCCAGGACAGCGAAGCTCCCTAAATGTGGTATAGTTAAAACAAGTTCAAGTCAATGTTACCAATCAAACTTATCCATGTTAAAAGTTTTCATTTTTTATTGTTTCGAAATAGCTCATGCAATGTTTACTGTCTTTTCTTCTCGATGACAGATGCCACCCAGAGTAACATGTCAAGAGAATAACATGGCGATCGAATTGGACAAGAACACATATTCCAACCTTAACTCATCCACCTTTCACCTCCGTGACTCATCGTGCCATGGCCAGGTCACTCAAAGAAGCATCATACTGTCAACACCTCTGAATAGCTGTATGACCATCTCCACGCAGACAGACGATACCGTTACGTACCAGAACGAAGTGAGAGCTGAATGGACTATCAAGACAAACCCGAATGATACTGTCACCCGTCACGATGCGCTGGTTCTGCCTTTTAACTGTACCTACAGGAGGAGGAAGTATGTCAGCGTTTCTTTCAAACCAAAACGTCGAGTGGACGCAGAGGAAGGTATGAGTAAATTGCAATACGCATGCGTGGTAAATTGGCGAGAAAATAGTGACATGGCAAATCGTATTGCAAATGTGTGGTAAATTGGTGGGAAAAATTGGAAAAACGTTCGGTAGGTAGGTAGGTAAAACTTTATTTAAACACGCTTGCCCCATCAACTAAAGCTGATTTCCACAAGGGGCATGTGGATAAATATTACGTATGGCAATGGCAATGTGTACTGCGCGTGCTCTGGTAGAATGGCGGGAAACTGGTAGAGAGAAAAAGAGCTAGGTCTCGAATTATTTTGGTAACTGTGATTGAAAAATAAAATGCATGGTTCTGGCTAGAAATGGCCTTCAACCCAGGTTAACATACAAGAGATTTACTCGTAAATTTAACGAGTACAAAATAAAAGCATGTGCCAAAAAGAATGCTAAATCCATTTTATCGTCAATAAAGTTCTGGTATCTTAAAAAACACTGAGGCAAACTAAACAATTGTTTGACATAAAAAGTACATATGAATTAAACTGATAGCTGATTACTATAAATAGCATTCACAATTATTTTTGATCTTGACTCAGGGGCGTTTGGGAACTTCACCTTCCTGATGGATCTGTATTCAGATAACAGCTACAGTTATTCGTACAACATTAGCGATTACCCAATCAGCGTGCAGCTAAACCAACGACTGTACATCAAGTATCGAGCGTTGTCTGATAAAGCTAATCTGCATGTGTTTGCTGAGAAGTGCCTAGCAACCACCACAACCAGTGAGTCAACCACGCCTAGATACGTATTTATCGACAACGGGTGAGAACTTAAACCATAAAAAGAAATGATTTAAATCTTGAAGCTAAATGTAACTCTTTAGCTCTGGTATACATAAGGTTTTTCCATTTCAGACAACGTGTCATCCCTAAAGTATCTTTTCTTCGTTACATGTAAACTCAAACAAAGAATCTTATTCTCAAGAAAACGACATGTGGTCCGCTGAAATAGGAAAACATTAGTACGCCAAGAGAGTAGTCTTTTGTATTTCGCCCAAGACCCCTTGCATACTGTGACGTCAAAGCAGCTCAATTTGGAGGACAAAACAGAAGAATTTCGATTCTCATGAGAATTGGATTCTAGTGTTATGTCCATGAGCTGCATTCCCACGGGCTGCAAAGGCTCAATAGGTCCAGTCGATCGGATCGTTTTGAGATTAATCCTACAATACCTTATTTGTGTCTTTAGCTGTAACGTGGACAAAACAATCAATTACAACTACGTACCGAACAGAGAGCAAAACTTTTCCATCCAAGCCTTTCGTTTCATTGCTGACCATCCAGTGGTGTACCTACATTGTCTTCTTCTGGTCTGTCACACCAACTACAATACCTCCAAGTGTGCTGTCGGTTGCCATAACAACCGAGTGAGGCGTGACATGTCACGTGATGCTCAGGAATCCCATCTGTACCACCTGTCATCTGGACCAATCACTCTTAAGAAGACCATAAAATCAACTTCAGGTATATCGGAGGATTATCGAACTGTGGGTAGGGTAGGTGGATGGTTGGATGGGTGGGTAGGAAAACAAGTGGGATGAGTTGAATGGATGAATGAATCCTGTCAGAGTATGGCATCCATCATCCATAACCGCATGCAATTTTCCATGTTTCTTACCATCATTTTTCATTCTAGATGAAACCGAATCTCCAGGAGTTACTGTCATAGCACTATCCTCGGCAGTAGGTGTGTTACTTATTGGCTGCTTTGTGCTTCTGGTTCTGCTCCGGCGCAGGAAAAGGCAAAGCAGCAAAACTCCTGACGAATCTCAGCCTACACAGTTGGAGGCTTACGATAACCCAGGAGTCAACAGAGAAGACGATCCCGCGGGTCTTAAGATGTCGAACCAACAGGACGATGCGCTGTGAACTAGAATATCTACCGCTGCACACTTTATATTGATGCAAAACTTATATATATCGACTTATTTTTGAAATGTTTTTCTTGTTACGCTGCTTTTTCATATTTCTCATAGCGCTTTGCTTTTGGCGGGTAACTGGTCAAAAACCGGTCTTAAGATTCTTTTATAAACGTTCTTCAATCAAACTTACGACGAAGTGCTTGAAATTTTCGTATCTCATACATCTTTAAATACTATGAGGTGCATTTAAAATATTCGTAACATGTGCAGTTTTCTCCCTCCCCCCCCCCCCCCGGTTACCCCCCAAAACTGCCACGTACTGAGGAATGTGAAAATGGTTAATTCATTTGCTTTTAATGTATTTCCAAAATAGTTTGGGATCTTTCCTTTTGTCTCGATAACAATGCCATACGATTTAAAAAAAAAACTATTTAAATATTTTGAGCTCTTTAGGTGTCATAAGATGACGATGACATTTAGGCAATAGGAACTACGAAAAGAATTAAAGAATTCTCAGTGATTTCTGCGCAATCGCTAGCTTTCGGTAATCTTATCTTTCTTAATTGAATATAAATAACCGAAGACCATACTCCCAGACCCGAATGCTGAAGCGTCGTATGGCAGCGCAAAGCATTTACGGCTATGCCAGAGATTTCGACCCCGCCACCGCTATCCCCGGGAGGACTTACAGCCTGGTCAGGAAGCTCGGCAGACGCCTAAGGGATTTGTTAGTCGACCCCTAGACCATAGATGATTAACCCCTTGCTATGACCAGCAAACCCGATATGTCATTTGCGTTTCCGACCACAAAACACCCATAGTTACCCCTTTCCATTTGAGATGTGTTTTGAACAACTAAAAGGCTAGCCCTGACGTATCCAAGTAGTTTCTGCGCAAACGTGGAGTTTAATTTCGGCTGAACCAGCGTTACCCAATTTCTGCACGAACCGACAGTATTGAATACTGCTTAGACCAGTTATGTACGATTAGAACGTCATATCCATTAGTTAGTGCGACCTTGTATATCATAGTATATATACCTACAAAAAAAAGAAAAAAAAAAGAAAGGTAAACTTATCCAACTTATCTCGTCTTTAGAAGCTACGCTCCGATCCGAAAACGCGGTTAACGTTTAAATTTGTCCTTTTTTCTACAACCTATTTAACCGTTAGAATTCCTTCTGTACGTATCAGTCAAAACGTGAAGAAAGGGGTCGGGAATCATTTTGATATAGTTCTGTTAAGGGGTCCATCTGCTCACAAATACCGCTAAAATACTAGTCTTCAGCTAGTTATCTCCGCTTAAATGAAGTGAAATGTTCTCAATTACATAACCATAGTTAATGAAGCGGAATAGTTTGGAAACCCCATAAAATAGAGGTATTGTTTGAGGTTGAACCGTACCATTACGTAATACACCGACCGTGCACAATGAACCAAAGCAAGCGTGGCTGGGAATACTAATTTGCTATTATTTTCATGTGAACGGCATCAATATGGCCATGTTTTTGTCTTTTGACTCTCTTGGGCTTGGAACCATTATTCTAGGCTTTTGTATGCTAGGCTTTTGAAGACTCCGTTTTCAATTATTCGAGTCGAACAATGAAACCAATGTTAGAAGTAAGTGTTAATTACCGAGAATGGAGGCATAGTTAATAGAGGGGAATGGTTATGAAACCTATCGTTATCAGGTCTTTGTTCGCTTTTGATGTTGAACCGGTCTTGACCGTGCACAATGTTTGATTTTTGCTCGTCCGAAATTGCAAAATAAGTAAACATAAGCTTTGCCTATGGGATTATTGTAAGGAATATTCAAATATCTCTTATAAATCTTTAAGTATCTTGAACTAGCAGCCAAAAGAAAGATTTTTGTCTGTTCACTCAGCCATTGCCAACAATCGTAAGACAATGGTAAAACAAAGGATTGTGCACGGTCACGCTTGAAAAAAGTGAACAAAGACATATAACAATAGGTTTCATAACCATTCCCCTCTATTAACTATGATGGAGGCAATAAGCCATATACAGGGATGTATAGGCTTGTTGCCGACGTTTGAGGTTTTAAAGTATTTTTTTTATCAAGTATTTTATATATATTCTCGGAGAATCAATTGAGAAGGTTTTCTATCAAATGTTGCTCATTATAAATGCGAGGTCTATATATAGTTATTAACCGGGTTAATAACTAACTATATATTGACCTAGCATTAATAATGAGGGTGATAACAAACACTATGTGAAATAACAAAGGAAACCATGTCAATTGAGAAATAATACAAATATGAAGTCATTAATGACCTCTACTTGTTCGCCCTCTATAAGTAGTCTTTTGCTGTAGCTCGGTTACCAGAACCATGGGCTTTTCTTGTAGAACCGCAATTGTGTTCATAGTATTGGCTGTTATGATGAAAAGTGGATTAGTCAATGCCACGACTGCTTTACCAAGTTCACCCAGTCCAAGCACTACGATGAATGTTTCACCAAACTCACCCAGTCCAAGCACTACGATGAATGTTTCACCAAACTCACCCAGCCCAAGCACTACGATGAATGTTTCACCAAACTCACCCAGCCCAAGCACTTCTACGATGAATTATGTTTCATCAAGCTCACCCAGACCAACCACTACGATGATTTTCCCATCAAGCCCACCCAGTCCGACCAATTCAGTGACATATAATTCAACCAATACGATGCAGGGAATCAGTCCAACACGCACTAGTGTAGTAACAGCTACGACCAGTGTTGTACCGGTAAATATATATTTCCCCTTTGTATCGATACAATATATATGTTATCAAAGATGTGTGACAATGATTCAATATTAATTTCATTTAGTTTGAGCTTAATTCCGGCAAAAAGAAAAAGCCAGATCTTAAAAGGTGTTGGCATGGCAACTGCTATAAACCTGTGTGAAGCTGCTCGTAGGCTATAGCAACCGACGCCTTTTTAAGATTTTGTTACCGTAAAACTGAGTCTATAATGCCCATTGAATGATATGCGTCACAATATTACATCTTAAAAATTCATAATTTTCCGTAACATTTTTTGTTGCCGAAAGAAAGTGCCCTTTGTTCCAGAGAAGCCGCTCCTCGAGCCTCTGGAACCCTGGGTGGAAAGTATTATTGCAAAAATTCGATATTTATTAATCATTCTTTATTCGTTATAAAACCGTTCAGTAGACTTGTATGGAAATTTCTTGTGTCTATTTTGGTCGTTATCTGTACAAACAATTATAGTACTTATTTAGACAAGGGGGATATGAGGTAAGAGACTTCAGGCTTCCTTCGTTGATGAAACATAATTCAACAACTCCTTTTAAATACTCTTTGCTAACACTTTGATATTTTCCCCGGATTGGTTTCCACTGTTCGATTTTTTGCTTATAAACTGACGTTTCACGTTGAGGCGTAAAGAAATATTTACATAATTTGTGTATTTATTGACAATTATTAGAGTTTGTCTAATGGTCGTGGGTCGTGGGTAAAAAGTCGTGGGTCGTGGGTAAAAAGTCGTGGGTCGTGGGTAAAAAGTCGTGGGTCGTGGGTAAAAAGTCGTGGGTTCCAATTTTTTTCCAAAATTTCCAAATTCATCATTTCTTCACTATACTTCTAAAACGAGATTATGTGGCTTTCTTCCTGTAAATTCGGCGTAATTGTGGGTTGTGCAAGGTAGTCTGTGTCTGTTTTGCGTGACAGTGTTATAAAAATACACTAAAATTGGTGGCCTGGAAAACCTTTTAGCACTTTCTTACATTTCATTTATATTGGCCTTGCTGTTGAAACATAAATTTGGCGAAAAAAAAGAAAAAGAAAACAACAACAACGACAACTAGTCTTCTACTTTGTCTCGCTTCAACGAGGAGTCTTCAATGGAGTCTTGGACTTTATCAAGATGTTACCTACAAACTAACCGATTTAGATCATAGTCATACTCACTCGACCAATCAGAGCGCGGAACTTTCAGAGCTTTCTATATTACATGAAGAAACGTATTAAATTAATAAGGCATAGATTGTTTCTTTGTTTTCGAAGCCTTATTAGTGTATTCTCTATATAGGGAATACTAATTCTTTTTCTTTATGTTATATAGAGCTCTAAAATTAGTCGAGTATGACTATATTCTATTAGCATTAACCTACTAGCATACCATCACGAATCCTGTTATAGATAGCGAGTAGCGAAAAATAAACAAGTTTTTTCGAAATCTCTGCTTGTTCTCTAAAAAAAAGTCTTTAAAATTCGATTGTAGAAAAGACAAGACTGTACCAGGAAAAGGAATTGAGGTCTTGAACGGTACAGAAAAGTAAAAACTGAAGAATTATGGCAATTTTAACACGAAAAAGCGGCCGTCAAATTTCACTGAGATTTTGATGTGCAAACTTTACGACGGACAAAAAAACTGACTAATGATATAATGATAATGAGAATTCCCTCAAAAAACAGAAAAAACCAAAAAGACAACTTATTCATATGTATTCAAGAAGAATTTTAAACAATAAGAACAGACGAAACAATAAAGAAAGTGCAAGTAAAAAATGAACATGGCACGACTTTGAATAATCTGACAACAAAGTATTTGTAAATAAATTATTTCAGTTTATCGCTCATTATTAAGAAAAATAATTCCAAGAACTGATAAGATAAAAAACAGAGAGAAAGATAGTTTTGACAGTAATAATAAAGACAAAAAGCTATAAGCTTTACGTTGGTACTTAGAGTCGAGTTCGCGAATTTACAGGAAGAAAGGCACACAATCTCGTTTTATAAGTAGAGTGAAGAAATGATAAATTTGGAAATTTTGGAAAAAAATTGGAACCCACGACTTCGGACCCACGACCCACGACTTCGTACCCACGACCCACGACCCACGACCCACGACCCACGACCCACGACCCACGACCCACGACCCACGACCCACGACCCACGACCCACGACCCACGACCCACGACCCACGACCCACGACCCACGACCCACGACCCACGACCCACGACCCACGACCCACGACCCACGACCCACGACCCACGACCCACGACCCACGACCCACGACCCACGACCCACGACCCACGACCCACGACCCACGACCCACGACCTTTAGGCAAACTCCAATTATTATTTTACGACACGTACGCTTATTTTCCCGTCTATTACGACCATTTTTCGAGTGCACTCATAGAGCGATGATACGCGATTTGTAAACCCGGGTTTCGAACTGCTTTTTAGTTTCTTGCTGATGTCATGTAGAGTGAGGAAATGTTATCCTTTTTCTTTGAGCGGCTCACGAGACTAACAAGATTGCTTGTTTACAATAAAAATGGTTGTTTTTCATGCACTCTTTGTCAGTTTTTTCGAGTCGTACGATAATAATAATAATAACAATAATAATAATAATAACAATAATAATAATAATAAGTATATATATATAATAATAATAATAATTTTATAGACAACAATGATTCTAGTGATAATGAATATAAAATATCAGGAATGATATCCCATAATTTTTGACATTGTTTTGATATACTTTTTTATATGTACAAAAGGGTCAAAGTTTATGCAAACCGCGCTATATAAATAAGAAGAGAAGTATATGTAATAACTAATGTCTATGGAATAAAACAGTCTATAGACTCGGCAGAGGTTCCCCGTGGAGCCCAAATCGTAGAAACACTGCTAGTTGTGTACTACAGCCCGATAATCTTACAAGTGTTAAAGCGGCCGTATTTTTTCGAGGCTCCCAGAAGCGAGAAAAGAGTACAGCTTCACGACTGTAATGACCTCTGCTTATTGCACTCAAAAATGGTGGGACATTTAAAAGTTTGAAGTGCGATAGGACATGCCTTCTGTGTAAAAAAAAAAAAAAAAGTTTCAGCTCTTGTAATTACCTTTGGAATCTCTGTAAGATTCGTAGTTTTGTCGTCGCAAGTAATTTACAATAGATACTTGAGATTTTGTTCACCGGGGATGCTTATTTTTGGGATGGATAGAGGAACAGATTGTAATGCTCAATAGTCGGTTTTACAAACACTTATATTTCTGAGTTAAGACATTCAGCGTGGTTCCACGTTCTTGCGCTTGAAGCTTTACGCATACGTCGTAAAGGGTGTCGGGTTTTTTTCATGAGAAAAGTATTGCGTTTGAAGTAAAATTTGAAAAATTTGGGCTTGTAATTGTCGCAAAGGTTTGATCATACCTCATATCTCAATTGGTCCTCCTCTTGGGCAGCGAAGCTCCCTAAATGTGGTATAGTTAAAACAAGTTCAAGTCAATGTTACCAATCAAACTTATCCATGTCAAAAGTTTTCATTTTTTATGGTTTCAAAATATTTCATGCAATGTTTGCTGCCTTTTCTTCTTGATGACAGATGCGACCGAGAGTAACATGTCAAGAGAATCACATGGAGATCGAACTGGACAAGAACGCATATTCCAACCTTAACTCATCCACCTTTCACCTCCGTGACTCGTCATGCCTTGGTGTGGTCACTGGAAACATTATCAAACTGTCAACACCTTTGAATAGCTGTAACACCATCTCGAAGCAAACAGACGATACTGTTTCGTACCAGAACGAAGTGAATGCAGAATTGGCTATGAAGATAAACCCGAATGATATTGTCACCCGTCACGATGCGCTGGTTCTGCCTTTTAACTGTACCTACAGGAGGAGGAAGTATGTCGGGGTGTCTTTCGAGCCAAAGCGTAACGTTTACGCAGAGGAAGGTACAGTGTATAAGTAAATTGCAATACGCATGCGCGGTAAATTGGCGGGAAAGCGGTGTAAAAATGGGTGTTACGCATGCATGGTAAATTGGTAGAGGAAAGTGAATTCAAGATATGACAACGTGTATTGCGCATGTGCCGTAAAATGGCGGGAAAATGGTGGGTCCTGATAAAAGGCATATATGACAGTATTAGTGTTTGTGAACTATGCGAAACAAAATACCGGCACAAGAAACCCCCAAAACGCGGGAAAATGGCATCTAAAATTGATGGAAATTAAATTGACCCCTGCATGGATCCGCCTCTGATATATTCTCTAATATTTTTAAAAACTCTACTCAGGAGCGTTTGGGAACTTCACCCTCCTAATGGATCTGTATTCAGATAACAGCTACAGTTATTCGTACAACATTAGCGATTATCCAATCAGCGTGCAGCTAAACCAACGACTGTACATCAAGTATCGAGTGTTGTCTGATAAAGCTGATCTGCATGTGTTTGCTGAGAAGTGCCTAGCAACCACCACAACCAGTGAGTCATCCAAGCCTAGTTACGTATTCCTTGACAACGGGTGAGAAATTCAATCCTAATAATAAATCATTTAATACTTGAAGCTAAATGTAACTCACCCGCTTTAGCTCGGGCATACATAAGGTTTTTCCATTTCAGACCACGTGTCATCCCTAGAGTATCTTTATTTAACTGTTGTACATGACAAGAGATATGGATTTGAATACGACCTAAACAAATGGAAAAACATTACTCGTTTTGAGGTTAATCCTAAAATATCGTCATTCTTTTCTTTACATTACAAGACTCTCTTTCTCTTTCTTAATTCACTTAAAGTGCTACTACGACGAAAATCGCTCAAACTTGGATTCAGCTGAAACTTCCTAAGAATACTCTTTAAAGGTCCAATAATCACTGTATTAAGTGTTTTCTCGATATTCAGGACGAAAGTATGATATTTTCACGATTATTTTTTGGAGTCTGTGACGTCATACACTCAATATCGAACATCGCTCTATACATTTCTTTGTAGTTTTAGTTTTTTAAAATATCAGTAGTAAAGGGAGAAAGAAATACCCAAACACCCCAAAATATAAATTATAGTCACAAGTAATGTGAAATAAGCACATTAGCTACCCTTTGGGCTTCACAGGAATAAAATAAATTAAGGATTTATATACAAAGAAATATATGTAGCAATGTTTGATGTTGAGTGTATGACGTCACAGACTCCAAAAAATGATCGTGAAAATATCATACTTTCGTCCTGAATATCGAGAAAACACTTCATACAGTGATTATTGGACCTTTAAAGAGTATTTTTTAGAAAGTTTCAGCTGAATCCAAGTTTGAGCGATTTTCGTCGTAGTAGCACTTTAAGGAGTACCTTTTTTCACTTTCTTCTCACAACTGATGATGACAAACGTTTTTAATTGTTGAAACATGTCTTGAGAATTCAAAAGCGTACTGTTTTTTATATCCAAAAATAATTTCCTACAATACCTTAATTATTTGTGTGTCTTTAGCTGTAACGTGGACAAAACAATCAAGTACAACTACGTACCGAACAGAGAGCAAAGTTTTTTCATCCAAGCCTTTCGTTTCATTGCTGACCATCCAGTGGTGTATCTACATTGTCTTCTTCTGGTCTGTCACACCAACTACAATACCTCCAAGTGTGCTGTCGGTTGCCATAACAACCGAGTGAGGCGTGACATGTCACGTGATGCTCAGGAATCCCATCTGTATCACCTGTCATCTGGACCAATCACTCTTAAGAAGACCATAAAATCAACTTCAGGTATATCGGAGTATTATCAATCTGTCTGTTTTTATACGGGAAAAGAGAACAGATGGATGGGGAAAGAATGAAAGTAAAGATGGAAGATGCATAATTAAATGGATGGTTGAATGGGAGGGTAGGTGGGTGGGTGGATGGGTGGGTATATGAATGGGAAATTGGATATGGATGAGTAAGTAGATAGGTAGGTGAGTGGGTGAACGATTGGGTTAGGTAGGAGAGAGTAGGGATGAGTGGGTGACTGGGTATGTGTGTGGATGGATGAGTATGTAAGTAGGTAGGAGAGTGTAGGGATGAGTGGATGACTGGGTATGTGTGTGGATGGATGAGTAGGTAGGAGAGTGTAGGGATAACTGGGTGACTGGGTATGTGTGTGGGTGGATGAGTAGGTAGGAGAGTGTAGGGATAACTGGGTGGATGAATAGGTTAGGTAGGAGAGTGTAGGGATGAGTGGATGACTGGGTATGTGTGTGGGTGGATGAGTAGGTAGGAGAGTGTAGGGATAACTGGGTGGATGAATAGGTTAGGTAGGAGAGTGTAGAGATGAGTGAGTGACTGGGAATAAATCCATTCAGAGGATTGCATGCATAACGCAAACACACATCTGTACTTATTATCTCACAAACATTTTTTGCCATCTTTCATTCTAGATGAAACCGAATCTCCAGGAGTAACTGTCGTAGCGCTATCCCCGGCAGTGGGTGTGTTACTCATTGGCTGCTTTGTGCTTCTGGTTCTGCTCCGGCGCAGGAAAAGGCAAAGCAGCAAAACTCCTGACGAATCTCAGCCTATACAGTTGGAGGCTTACGATAACCCAGGAGTCAACAGAGAAGACGATCCCGCGGGTCTGAAGATGTCAAACCAACAGGACGATGCGCTGTGAACTAGAACATCTACCACTGCACACTTTATATACATGCACAATTTAAATATATACTTATTTCAATAATGTTAGTCACCAAAAACCAGGAAAGCTGAGATCACTGAGGATCATGCCGAAACAATTCATATTCAACAAGTAAAGCTCTCTTTGATACAAACTGCAGCTTGAGGATGCTCAAGAGAGGCGAGTCTGTAACTGGTAAAAGATGAGCAAGTCCATAAACAGTTATCTAGCGGTCGAACGTGTAAAATCTACCCATAATCCTTGTCGGCGTCAGCTTTATAGCTTTGAGGTCACTAACTTTATTGAAATAAGTATATGCACTGAATCATTAATTCTTACAATGCTTTGCTATTTGGCGGGTAACCGGTCAGAAACTAAAACGTACTTTAATTAGATGTTCCTTGTATATGCTTATATCGTGTTATAAAATGTTTCACTCAACAATTTGCTTCAAAACTTGTTACAGTTTTTGCTTTTACTTTGTTCAGTCTTCTGGCAAAGTTTAACCGCGATTTTAGGCCGTTTAGTTGTTTTTTTTTTCAAAATCCGCTCTTCTCTACCTAAATAATTATATAATAAACATTTCATTTTCGTAACTTTATCATAACTCCCATACATTACTTTATAAACCATTCACAGGAACCTTGTTTGGGCTGCCTGTGGTGAGATCATAATGATTATCATGCCAGTTCATTCCGATTAATTTTCCATTCAAGCATCAAGAGGTTCTACATTACAGAAAATTTATTGACTCACGACGAAGTGCTTGAAATATTAGTTCTTTGAAGTTCCATTTTTTTGTTTGTTTCATATAAATAGGGTGCATGCACGCACTAAACCCGTGAATAATATTTCGTACTTATTCAGCAGTAATTCATACAGAATCCTTTGTTTCCTATTGTTGGATTATCACTATTTAGTACTCAAAATTAGTATTTGTTTTACGGGTTTAGTGCGAGTATTCTATTTAAATATCATGAGATGCATTTACAAATTAAAATCGTCGCAAAATGTGCGGTTTTCTCTTTCCTGGTTAACCCCCAAAACTGTAATGTGCTGAGGAATGTGAAAGAAAATGGTCAATTTACTTGTATTGTGATGCCAAAATAGCTGGGATTTTCCCCTTTGTCTCGATATTTTGAGCTCTTCGGGAGTCACAAGATGATTTTAGCTAATAAAAACCACGACAACAATTCTGGTAGTTATGGCTCTAACTAAAACTAGCCAATCTTGATCCAGAGCCTGCGTTTCTTCTGGCCTTTTTTGAGACCAGGATTTCTTGGACTTCGGGTTCAAGAGCGCATGCGTTCAAAGACTTTCCAAAAATTAAAATTCTTTTCCCGATTTCTAATTTTTCCTAAGATCTTTACTTTAATTTTTGCCTCGACTTTTGAATAGATCACTCTTAAGGTAACCAGTAGCTTGCATTGCAACCAGGAGCGCATGTACGCAATGCAAGCTAGGTAACCAGTTGCATAGCATTTTGATAATTGTCGAGTGCGGAGGTGTTTAGTTTCAAAGAATGTTCAAATTTGTGATACACAAATAACGTTTTCCATTCGGATAAAAATTCCCCAAGGGAATCTAGCAGAATATTTTATTAAGATCAATCATATCAAGAATGTAATCATTTTAGTTTCATAGTTACTACGATCCCTTGCCGACACCCATTCATTCTTAGTCTCGCAAAGTATTAGTGGGGTACAAATGTCAATCGCAATATTCGACCAATAGAATTAATTTCAAATACTTATCATTGTAATATCAAATAATATCAATAATTATAAAACAATTTGAGCCGGTTTAGTGTGAGGAAACTTATCATACGATATTTTCAAAGCCGTCAACTGGGAATTAAATAAGATGCTTTGGCATTGACTACTCTTCTTAGTTACCCCGAGTTCGACGAAATGAAATTTTCGAAAGGTCACGTGATTTCCGCAAGCATTTCACATCACGTGGCCAGGAAACAAAACCCTTGTCACCAGACTATGATACACCAACTGCATCATTGGTAATTCACAACTTGACTCGGACAAATTTTACACTATGAAATGAAACTTTATAAAATGATAAAAAATACGTGGAGTGATTGATATCGACTCCACAATAATTCATGCGGAATTTAAACTAAAGCTTAAAATCGAAACCATTTCGTTTAAAAACTTCGAGAGACACTGCGCACCTCGTAAAACCTACTAACATGCTTCTTGAACTGTCATGGGGGTCCTGTGGTTGCTGATAAAGAGGGCCTGGGGATATGAACTGCACTACAAGTGGGAGCTTCGTTTCTGAGAACTCTTAACCTTGGCCTTAATAATTTTCCATTTCAGACCACGTGTCATTCCGTACAGTTTAATAACTTTAACGGCTGCGCAAAAAAAAATCTTATGACACGTGGTCTGAAATGTGGAACCACGACACCCAAGCTAGAAACGAATTTACTTCTCAAAGCTATAGAGGTAAAGCTACTATCCCAACAGATTCTCATGTGAACTCTTTGAAATAGCATAAAATACTCTTCTAGCCCATACCATATAACCGTGAAAAAGTTAACTAAAAGATTGTTCAGTAGAATGACCAAAATAAATCCGTGAAACACTAATTACTAAATAGTACAAAATAGTGCTAGTTGAACAAAAGAAACAATGGAATTTGCATGAAATTGTGCTATCTAGTATTAATAAAGTTTGACGGATTTACTGTGGTCACTCTACTGAACTTACTGATTGGTGTAAACTTGTTCAATTACTTACAAGTTTTCACAGATATATTGTATGCACTCAAGTGGGGTATCAAATGAATCTAAAATAGTTTCGTTATCAGTTTGCTTGTTCCCGCCAGCAGGACACGCTTAACCGTCATCAGACTGTGCATCGTTTAAATCTACAGCAAGCGTTGCGAGCGAGGTGCATTGTGGTCTAGCTTGGGTACAAATATCTTTCATTCATCATGCCTTATATGGTATTGTTAGTACCCTAGCTGGACCATAATTCATCCTGTTTATTAAACTCAGAATAGGTCTATGGGGTAACCCACTTGGTACTCGATTAATATGTTATATTCGAAGCACGGTTTTGCTTCACGATTTAGACTATTGCTTTTGACCTATGCACGTTGAATAAAGGACTGGGCCGAGTTAGCATTGCAGTGTATTGTGGGACTGCCTTTGGAACATATTTTTAAGATGTTGTCTATTTTCTCCCCTAAGACAGTCCCACAATATACTACTATGAATGGCTTATAGGGTGATCATAAAGCAAGGGATAAGTGCAATTCACTCTTGCTCTACAAGGATTCTTTAGACTAGTCTTCCAGGCATATCCCTCCATTCTCTTTGCAGGACGACATTCAGTAACATCAATTTTGCACATGAAATACTTTTCTTCTCGCATCGCTACTCATTATATCAAGGTTCCATGCTTTAAATTGCGTAAAACTTTGACTAAAAATATACCTACTTTTTTACAAAAACAATTCCCGAGAAACCGAGCGTTAAAGCACAGAAAACTGGGCGATTCGAGTACCCTTGTGACCTATCTGTTTGCTGGCTGAGATAATACAATTTTGCGTTCAGCTTTTCTTTTCTCTTCTTGCCAGAGGGTTCCCATCAGAAGATTCTTGCCCGGAACTATCCTTGGTTGGTGTTTGAGGTAAGCGTCGCCTTGGTCTACCGCCTGATTTATCGGCCCTTGGGCTATGAGGCGTTCGTGGATTCATTTTGTTTTCCCGTTTAGTATTCTGGGATGCAGAATTAATGTTACTATTGAACGGCGCAGATCCAAAGGGGTCATGAGGTGCGTCTACTAAATCGAGAGCTGGGTTACTAAATGCCGCACTGCTAGGAATCAACTCGTCTTCTTTACTGTCACTATTAAGCGCAGCGCGTTCACCTTTGGGCAGGAAAGGAGATTTCCCGAATGCGTCCACCTCGAAAGGATTTTGTGGAGAAACACGGCCAGGATCAGATCCTTGTCGAGCGAAGCCATCTCTAGAAGGACCAAATCCTATGTCGTCAATCTGGTTTTCTAATTGTGGTTCTTTCTTCAGCGAAGGGACTTCAAAAGGTGCAGCGCCGAAAACGTCGGGTGAAGTTGGTGGATCTTGCATCTTCGGTTGCGGGACGCTAAACGGGACAGCACCAAATGGGTCCGACGCCCCAGGGGATAGGGGTGGGGATAGATTCCTGTACTGCATGTGCTCTGGGCTCACAGTTCCACTGGAATCCGAAGTGTTTGTTTCCTCGTGTCTCCTGGTTATGTTATACAAGAAAGGATTGGTAGCAAAGTCCTTAGGGAACTCCCCTGGTGATAATAACGGTGATTCATCAATATCTTTTTTGACCGGCACACCTGTCGCCTTCTGAGCTGATCCAAGGTCATCAAGAGGAAACACTGTCCCGCTCTGCAATTGGCTACTCATGTCCTTAGAAGGAAGGTTCTCCCTCAACGATGCAAAATCCATATCATCACATTCATCAGGTTTGACCGCAAACTCAGTATCGTTACCAACATAAAAAGGGCTGAAGGGATTCCAGTTTTCCTTATCAGTGTCTGTAGTAGTGCTACCTATATCTATTAGTTCAGCCGTTGAGGGCTGTGATTGTTGAAAGGACGACAGCTCTGGGTCACTAGGCGATCGGTGGTAAGGAGATTTAAAGTCATGTGTAACAGATTCTCTTACGTCCAGACCCATGGCGGCTCTGGGATCCGATCGTGACCGCATGTGTGTTGGTTGCCAGGGTCTCAAGTGTTGGGCGCTCTTAGAAGCTTGGGGATCAGGGGCCGAAAATTGTGCCTGTGGGGCTACCCCTGAGTCAAACGTATTTGCACCGGAAGAAAAACTTAGAAAAGGATTTTGTTGGTCGTCGTTTGGTACCTGTGAACCATACTGTAGGTATGGTTGTTGTTGTTGATGCTGCTGCTGTTGATGGTACTGCTGTTGCGCAATCTGTTGTTGGCGTTGTGCTTCCTGTTGTTGTAGCAACTGCTGTTGTCTTTGTTGCTGTAATTGTTGTTGCTGTTGAAGCTGCTGCTGTTGTTGTAATTGTTGTTGTCGTTGGAGTTGTTGCTGATGTATCAATTGACGCTGTTGTTGTTGCTTTAACTGTTGTTCTTTCTGTTGTTGCTGTAACAGTTGCTGCTGTTGTTGTAATTGCTGTTGGTGTTGTATCTGCTGTTGTCGTTGTTGTTGCAGCATCTGTTGCTGCTGCAGCTGTTGCTGATAATACTGTTGTTCTTGTTGTTTCTGCTGCACGAGCTGTTGGTGATTATACGTCACCGGAAACCCTTGCCCTTGTCCATAGTAAGCAGGATTCATCTGTGTTGGATTCTCACTCACAATATTGACCTCGTTATTCCTTCGATTCTGTCTGGGGCTTGCCATGTGGCTAATACTATTATCCACAGTTTCCTGTGGTGCAAGAACAGTCTTACCCTGTGCCATTGCAAATTCTTTTCTGCTTTGCCTTGGACTGGCGATGTGGCTGAAATTTGAAGGCCCCTGTTGTTGAACGGCAGGAGTAGGGGCGTTGGCTTGGCCGGCAGCACGTGGTCGCTGACGAGCGGTCAAGGAGGTAGTAACTGGACCCTCGTCCATTACCCTGAGGGAGGGAAAAACGATTAGGCACTATTCATGGGTAATAATAGTAGTTAAGTGCAGTTGGGAAGCAGTGTTTATATAAGTAGGGGGGTAGAGAGAAACACGCCACGGTCACAGTACGGAATCCCATCACGCCTGCGCGAGAATATGTTTTATCCAATCAAAAGCTATATCAGCATATTTACATGGTTCTGACTCCCCTTAGTTACCGTTGCTAAGTCTTATGTCTTACATGGTGACCAATTTGAATACCTATTGTTCTGTACTGATTACCGACTAACTAGCCTCTCATACATGTGAAAACAAACGATTTACGTTTCCAAGTAACCACGAGAATAGTCAGCAGTTTATCAGTCCAGAACAATAGTTATTAAAATATTGGTCACCATATGTCCATTGAGTGTATGCCAACCTGGTCTTGGGTACTCTGTTGGACAGTTCTTGTTTCTCTTTTACTTCTGGTAACGCGGTAGGTATAGTCGCTTTCTGTGGATATTTGACGACCAGTAAGAAAACTACATCATATATAAGATACTAAAACTATAGTCAAGCATCGTGAAAGAGTGCACACAAAAGAATGTTGTCACTGAAATAACTGAAAAAGGGAGGGTCGTTTCTATTTCTAGATAGAACCCTTCATGGTCCTGAATAAGTCATTCATGTGAAAATACATGTATATGACACTATAAAATTAAAGCGGTTTTCGCATGAGTGGGAAACTTACGTGTGCATGGAATGACATGCCTTAACATTGAAATGGCTTTCCATAAGAATGGTTCAATGTTGGAGTTATATGATCGTACTTTCGTTTTCGTATGGTTATCGTATGAGTGGGAAACACACGGTACTAACTCATAGAACCGACGTACATGCTGTAACATTGAAATGGCTTCCCATAAGAATGGTTATCGTACAAAGGGGGAAACATACGGTACTAACTCATAGAACCGACGTACATGCTGTAACATTGAAATGGCTTCCCATAAGAATGGTTATCGTACAAAGGGGGAAACATACGGTACTAACTCATAGAACCGACGTACATGCTGTAACATTGAAATGGCTTCCCATAAGGATGGTTATCGTACAAAGGGGGAAACATACGGTACTAACTCATAGAACCGACGTACATGCTGTAACATTGAAATGGCTTCCCATAAGAATGGTTATCGTACAAAGGGGGAAACATACGGTACTAACTCATAGACTCATGTGGTTTTTTCTTGAGGTGTCTGCCGCCCTGAGATTACCATTTAATTTATTACTATAGCTGAATCTTTGTAATTACAATAAAACAAACAAAAAAATGAAAACAATAGTTTTTATAATATTGCTGATAATGTATTGTAAATATTCATGTTTTATATATACATATATATGTAATTGTATAAAATTGTTGTATTGTAAACCTCTATTGTAAAAAATGTAGAACTGTAATGTAAACTCTAGGTGGTGTGAAATATGATTAAATAAAAAATAATAATAGACCGAAGTACATGGTACGACAAGCCGTAACATTGAAAGACTTTCCATTGTCTTCCAGTAATTTATCCAATCACAAGTCGTAGTTACGTATATTATATTAGGCGTAGTATACTTACATTAACATTGTCGATAGGAGACTCTAATCCACGTAATTTAAATGCAATATGTGCTGTTTGGTATATATCTGGTCTGGTATCTGGGTCTGGGGTTAATAGATAACCTGGTAGAACATATGATAGATTGGAGGTTAGTGGTAGCTTGATTATAGATTTTGATGACATTAACATAGATACCATGGATGCTAACGCAACAAGGACCAAAACATACTAATCAAAAAGGGACCCTCTCTACTTGTGCTGAGTCAGAGCTGTTAAAACGTTGGTACTTGTCAGCGACAAAAATGCTTGTTACTATAATTTGCCAGACATGAGGGTACCATTAGGGTACTATAACTCACATAATCATCAACACCACAATCATTATTACCACCACCATCTCCACCACCACCATTACCATCGATATCATTAGCATCATTTTCATAAACCAACCATCACCATCATTATCCCCACCACACCACCATTACCATTAATATCATTAGCATCGATGATTATCATGACCAACGTAACTCCCATCACCACCACCACCATCGTTACAATTATCATCACCAACACTGCTACCATTATTTCCATCATCATTATCATCATGTACTTACTTATCAAGCTGTGAAGCCCCTTAGAATAGCGAGATTTTTCAGGAAATGAGAACTGTGCACTCTGTATTGCTAGAGTACTTTCACCAAAAGGAAGAGTAAAAAAACATAATTTATATAACAGACAGCCAAGGGCCTGAAAGACAACACAAGGATATTTATATATATAGATTTATTGATAATTAAGTTATGCATTTTACAGGATCTGTCCCTTGCGTCTTGGCTGATCAAAGTCAGGTCACGGCTAACTCACAGATGGAACCCTGAACCAACCTCTAGCTGATCTAAGTCAGGGCATGGCTAACTCACAGTTAGAACCCTGAAACAACCTCTGGTCTGATCTAAGTCAGGGCATGGCTAACTGACAGATAGAACCCTGAAACAACCTATGGGCTGATCTAAGTCAGGGCATGGCTAACTCACAGATAGAACCCTGAAACAACCTCTGGGCTGATCTAAGTCAGGGCACGGCTAACTCACAGATAGAACCCTGAAACAACCTCTGGTCTGATCTAAGTCAGGGCATGGCTAACTGACAGATAGAACCCTGAAACAACCTCTGGGCTGATCTAAGTCAGGGCATGGCTAACTCACAGATTGAACACTGAAACAACCTCTGGGCTGATCTACTCACTCTACTCACTTGTAATGCAGTCTGGGAATCAAACCCAAGACCTCAAAAGAGTAGAGGTGAGTATTAGGACAAACAAAAAAAATGTGTTTCCTGTTGCGCAACCAACTCTAATTTAAGACCCTAATATTTTTTCTTTCCCAAATGCACCACAGGGTTCCCAGTAAGCTCATTTTCACTGTTGTATCAGTAAAAAAATCTGACCTACCGACCTCAATTATTTTTCTCATGCAACAGGAAACACACTTTTTTTTGGTTTGGCCTTACAGTAGTAGTAGTTTTGTGGGTTTTGTTTTTGAACTTGTTGATAATTACCCATATGTCTGACTTGGTAGATATGGTCTTTCCACTATACAAGTCCACCATCTCTGGTGCTCTATATGATAATGTTGTATACTTTTGAATTTCTTCTTCTACTATTGTGGGTCCTTCAGCCTAGGAGTGAAGTGAAAGGGAAATTTTTAGAACGGGAGAAACTATGTAGTCTAATAATGGAGCTATTTAACTTAATCATAATGTTTTCCCATTTCAGACCACGTGTTATTCTCATGATAAGAATATTCTTTGTTTGAGTTTATGTATTCTTATGCCAGTGGGGAATCCAGAAATTCAAAAAGGGGGATTCAAAATAGTGTCAGGCAGACAATATTGGCTTCACAAAGGTGGGGTTCCAATATTTTATTCTCCTGAGGGTAAAGAACATGATTGGCTTCTCAAAATCTCACTATAGGGGGGTTATATTTAACCAACAAAAACACCCCTGGATCCACAACTCTATGTGCAACTCTAAGTTAAACAAAGAAATGATACTCTAGGGAATGACTAATAAATGTGCTCTGAAAGGGGAATCATATTACAACCAAGGTAAAGAGGTTTATTGCACTTCTCAATGATAAACTATTCATTTTACTTTGTTCAATGAAAAGAAGATATAACTAGCTAAAAACTAGTATGAGCTGCGTCAGTGTTCCTAATGAAACAGTAATGATAAAAAGGTAAATTATACACCGTGAAAAGATGAAAAAAACTTTCTGACATTTCGGATGCTAATTTGTTCAATGAAAATTATCTTCAGGGCTGAAAATAAGAGACAATTTCAAATGTCATCATACCTGAGGATTGGTTTCCTTCCTTGTCGCACTACCAAAATCACACAACACAAACTCCCCTCTTCCACTACGCAATATATTTTCAACCTGTTGATACAAAAAGAAACACAAGTAAGATTAGATAAAATCCAAATATAATCTATGCTGGACCTTTTGTACCAAACTGCCTTATCTATATGTTGATAAGAATTAAGAAACCTTTGTTTACATCCATGTTCATTATGCAATTATAAGTATGTGATTTTGAATTTCACACAAATTGTACTGTCTAAAATTCTGGATTTTTAAAATCATGTCAACCAAAAACAGTGGTGAATTATAGTCAGTTTCTGGGATGGATAATCAAGAAATAGGTATAATTTAAGGGTTGCATAAATACAAGCCTGCCAACTAACTGCCACAAGACAATGATCAAAGGTAAAAAACAACCATGTTTGATGTTTTTCTCAAAGCAAAAGTGTAGAAAATAAAAGCGTTTGCAGATACCTTTAAATCTCTGTGAATGACAGGAGGGTTGGCCTGATGAAGGTGTGCCACTGCTTCACATGTGTCTGTAAAAATCTTGAGGATCAATGATTCACTGAATCCATCATTAATGTATTCATTCATAAGCTGTACAACATGGCCATCTGAAAATGACAACATTCAGATTTGGATAGTGTTGCCTTTATACCACCTGTCTTTCGAACTCTAAGTCTATCTCTTTTCTGCCATGAGTCCCTCTGTTCAACATCCCTCCCCTATGTCCTGTGTCCCTCTGCTGTGTCCCCCCTGTGTCCCTCTGCCTTGTGTCCCTCTGCCCTGTGTCCCTCTGCCCTGTGTCCCTCTGCCCTGTGTCCTTCTGCCCTGTGTCCCTCTGCCCTGTGTCCACCCCTCTGTATACCTCTGCCTTGTGTACCTCTGCCCTGTGTCCTCCGCCCTGTGTCCCTATGCCCTATTCCCTCTGCCTGTGTCCCTCCGCCCTGCGTCCCTCTGCCCTGCATCCCTCCACCCTGTGTCCAACAAAGTATATACCTCATTCCCAAAGACATGACCAAGCTCTACATCTTTACGGCTGGTCCTCACTATAGCATAAGTACAAACATAAGCACAAGAGAGAACATCCTCACTGGGAAATTCAGTGACATGAGTGATGCTTATGTTAATGACTTAATGTTTACATTATGCCTATGTCGCCAGGAAGGACCAGCTTTTAAGGGTTATATTTTGTTAAATGACCAATAGTGGAAAAATATTGCAAAAACAGGGCTAAAAATAATGGCTGATCAGTCACATGGTCATGATCGGAGGCCTTATTCATTTCTGGCTAAACATTACTGGTAAAAATGACCAGCATTGCCTGATGTGCAGCCATTATTTTAAGCCCTGGTAACAGTAGCAAACAGAAGCTAACCTTTACAGTATTCCATGAGAATAAGAACTTCAAAAATTTCATTGCTGATTTGCGTTATTGATGAATCAACAAAAGTAATAGTATTTTTGTGCCCAGCAACAAGCTTCTATTGAAAAACAAAAGAAGAACAAAAGAGGTTTGTACCAAGGTATACCACACAATTCACCATGATCGAGAAGGTCTGTATTCAAAATAAAGCTCAAAATGGGAGTTAATTTAACAACCCTAATGTCATTAGAACTTCAATGTTTATCCTTAAAATAGGCCTAATTCATCGTGGTACTGTGTTTTCCCATTACAGACCATGTGTCATTATCATTTCTTTGTTTAACGGTTGACACATGAGAAGACGCATCAATATGGATACAACTCAAATAAAGAATTTTATTCTCAAGGGAATGACACATGGTCTGAAAAATTGCACCATCAATAAATTATTACTATTATTATTATTATTATTAATATTATCATCATTATTATCATTATTATTATCATTATTATCATTATTATGCAGTACTAAAAAGTATAGATACTTATTACTAGGGTGAATCATGTCTTTCAATTAAGGTACTTTGAGGATTGCAGCTAGTGTGCATCAGGGATTGACCAGTAGATTTTTGAAGGGCAGGGGGGTTGGGCAATTTATTTTGTGCAGGAATGTTTTTTGGACTTAATTCTGAATTTTGCTGTGCTCAAATCTTTTTGGTTTTTGCCCAACCCCCCCCCTCCCCATTAGTTGTCTGTACTCACCATTATACCAATCTCTTGTTTACAAATATCTAAATCATGGTTATTGTTCACTGAAATCCTTTTCAGAGCATATCGTCTACCATTGGCAGCCTTAACCAGCAATACAACTGCAAACCCACCTGTCAAAATAATTATGAATAGTTCTAGAAATTACTTACACTCTAGTTTGAGCTATTTCCTATACTAAGCCCCCTTGGGGCCTATTCTCTTATTCTTTTTAAATGCTTTTGAACTGGGGGCTTAATAGAGGAAATACACTATTGTATTTTCATTTTTGGAATGGTAGATGGAAACTTAATCATGTATCAACCACTTTTATAAAAGCTCTGTTCTTGGAAAGGCACAAGAATGACAAAAGCTCATATTAGAGGAGGCATCTTTATCTACATACATTTAAAATTTATTGAGTACAACAGCTAATATTTTGTCTAAGAAAAACATTTTGCACAGATGACATGAATGTCTTTGTAGCATATGATTATAAATGAGGTCTTGGAAAATTCATAAATAATTTGACTTTTTTATTATAATGTGCTGAAAAATCTTGTAATGTTTTATCATTTTATCATTGTTATTTGACCATTAGCCAGCAGCCATTTCCTTGTTCCTCCCTCCCTTTGGCTGGATTTATGACCATATTTAAGGTCGCATGACTCTGCTACATATATGAGATTAAGATGTGGATAGTTGACAAAAAAATTGGTTATGAATTCAGCTAGACTTTTGACATTTGAATGGATTTTAAATCATCAAAAAGATACAACATTTTTTATTTCCAATTACTGCTATAAGCTCTAAATTAAATTTTGAGTGACATGTGCGAATTAGTTGCTTAGGGGAAAACTAGGTACAACAAAGTTAAAAAATAACCATATTATTATTTATCATTATTGTAAATAGTAATTACAATACATTGTTTTTAGTGTGATATGTAATCAAAGCAGGCCAAGAGTTCCAAAAAAAAAGCTAAAGTCAATCCTGGCTCACATTTCAATTCTATCTAGATTCATGTGTCTAATTATGAATATTTCAAAAACATTTAGGGGTCCCGTTATCCGTATAAAAGTAATTTAATACAAAAGGTATACCAACTAAAATCGATCTTACATGTAGTTTTATATCCTCTTATGGTTGAATATTCAAGTACTTTCCCTTCTAAAACAAGTAGTCTTCTAGCCATATGCAAAGGATTTATTAACATTCAGGTACCTAAGACACGTAATATAATAACATTTTGTATCTAGATAGCTATACTTCATGTGACCTTTGCTATTCATATGCCAACCAGACATTCATTGGCTGGTGACACAAAGCAACTCGTGACATTTTATTTCATAAAAATGGTTGGCACATTAATATCACAATTATTTTGCTAGTAAATATGAAGTATTGCACATATTTATAACTGAAGTACAATTTAGGATGGTTTGCAGATATTTCTTTCAACATTTTTCTCAAGGGAAAGGAAGGGGATTAGTACGAAAACATTTGGGCCAAGGCTATTTATGCTACTCATTTCCTGGAAAGCATGGAACTCCTTTCGGTTACTAATTTTTGACATTTCAGTTTTCATAACAAACTCATTAATAATTCATGAGGAAAACATGGTAGAAAGTATGACCATGAAGATTTTTATAATTCTGATACAGAATCACGTTCATTTGCATAAACTTTAACTTGGATTTTCTTGGCCAGATTCACTTTTACCTTGGAAATTTTAGTGAAATACAAAGGAACTAACCTAGATGTTTGATAACGAAGCAATATTTGTTTCCTTTTTGTATACGGAAATATAAACTCTTGGCTATGCCTTGAGTTTATATATTGTATACAACATGGCCACTCATACTGTACATATATATGATTCTGCTTGTGCCATAATTTGGTATTAAAAACCAGGTATCTTAAATATCAAGATAACAATCCAATAATTATGAAGAAGGGGGTAAATCTTAATATATAAAAACTTGGAATCCTATTCTTTCACTTTGGTTATAGATTTAGTCTAAAACTAGGCATAAACAGGAACTACAATATTTTGAATATTCTAAAGAAGATAAAAATAGATGTACAATATTGTACACTTCTTTGTTAAATATCGTTAAAACAACAAATGTTGAAATTTAGTAATGGTACATTTATAAATTTAACGCATGATATATATAAGGTCTAATTTTGAACATTTTCGTAGACATTCAGTTAATTGGTGTCGATTGTTTTATAATATCTTAGTTACAGATATCAAGTTATCATCTTAACTTGCAGTTATGCCCTTAGTACTTTAATGTTGGTAATATTTAAGGTTGAGAAAATTAAATAAACATCGGGAAGTGAGTATTTAATATATTACATCAGTGTCGTAAACGAGAAGGAAGGCTATTAAACAATTCCATCTCAATCAGGAGTAGTACCAAAAATATTTACAGTGCAACATTGTTTATTCAAGTCTTCTTCACCAAGAACTTTTTACATAAGCTTACTAATAACACAATCTCCTTAGAAGATATTCAGGTTATCGGGTAGGTTCGACCATTACTACATTAATAACGCATTAAGCGGTAGTGTTTTTGATTTGACAAGCCTGAGTTAAGATTTCCTTACCTTCGGCTATAACGTCTTCTACTGTGCAACTGTATCTCCCGACACGATAACTCTTACCAACGAAACTGTTCTGTAAATCATTCGAAGTACTCGACGAAAAGAAAAGCTTCTTCATTGTGAAAACCTACGTTGTTTTGCCAGAGACTAACTATTTGTATTGGCTATTGAGATTCCATGATACAATACTCGTCGATGACAGGAAAGACCGGTATTTTAGGAGAAAAAGTCGCTAGGTGGAGTGAATCTTGCTGAACAAAATGGCGGACTTTGCCTTCCCGGCATTCAGAGTACAACAACCAATCCATTTCCGGTTTAAAGATCTTAGCGCCCAGTTTCTTTAAGAATAAATCATACACAGGAAACCCACTTCTGCCATCAAATGATTAGCTTATAAAGAAACGCCCCAATTTTTGAAAGTTCAAAAAACTGAAGTATTTGAGAATAATATGACTCAATTACTATTATGAAAACCAGACTAGTGAAAATTTTAGCCTGTGAGCCACTTGCTGATCAGAAATTTTGGCTCAAAAGCAACGTCAATTACTCACAATTTATATGCTGAATAAAATTAATTTTTATCTGCCACTTTTGACTGTCAAAAAATATGTTGCTTGGCTACTATTGGGGCCATATACATAGGTTTACCCAAGTTTAAAGTCTTTTCCAATTATAAGCACAAACCAACAAATTTGTTGTAAATCGTTTCAAAAAATGGAAATGACACTTTATTGGTTCTATAAGCAATGGTCTCAAAGTTGAATAGAAATTAAGACCCACCATTTTGTAATTTTTGGTGAAAAGTACCTCTTTTCTTCTAGATGGTACTCTTTTACAGACTTTCCTTCTAGACGGTACTTTAAAAAAATCGATCGTTGCGCTTTGAAAGACAAACCAACACATTTGATGCAATTCGTTTCGAGAAAAAAAAGAAAAGAAAATCATACTTTATTTCTTTAATAAGCAATAAATTAAGTCTCAACATTCTAAAAGTTGAAAGGAGTGTACGACTTACCCTTTTGTTATTTAAGTAATTTTGGTGAAATGGAACGCCGTCTCTCTAGACGGTATATTATATTCGGTGCGGCGGATTATTTCCTTTTTGCGTACTTACATTTACTTCATTTATAGCCAGTATTATGCTTGTTTGAAAGCTATAACTTTCGTTTATACAAATCGTTTAATATGAGCCTTTCCTAAGACCATTTATATACAAGTAAAAGTACGCTTAAAACTTATTTTTTGAAGTAGCATTTTCTGATTAGAACTTAGTATCGTTTATATATTTTATTAATGTTATACCTATTTAATTATTTTATATATATATACAAATTAAAGCCGTTTCAAATATAAATACAAGTATATCGAAAGTATATCAGACAGGGCGGGATATCTTCCTTGATATTTTTTTCAAAATCCCTAGTGATAGACAACTCGAAAAAAAATAAAATGGAGGCTATCCCATAATATTTGTTATACTTTTGATATACTTGTATATATATTGGAAGCGGCCATAATTTTTGCAAATGGCTGTACATATATATATTATATTATATGTATGTATATCCATAATTTCTATTTTAATAGTAAGGAAATTTTAATATATTGTAAATAGATATTGATATTGTATTTTGTAATGCGCACTCGTTCATATCTTGGCATGTTAGACGGCGAAATATTAAGTAAATGAATATTATTATTTATCATTACAAATAAGAGTAGCTTTTTGGGGGAAAATGTTATATATTTCCAGCACGAGATGAGAAAACATGTGTCGGGTAGTCCAGTCCACCTTTGTTGTCATAACACGTAAAGGTCAAACATTTGGTTTTGGTCAAAAACTCTTTATTTGAATGAGAATCCATCCTGACCGATGACTTCCACTAGTCAGCTCGATGATGAACTAAAGTAATTTTCTCGAAAATTATCGCACATGTTTTCAAAGTCTTTGTTTTTACCAAGTAGTGACTCCATCGTTATTGAATCCTGTCAAACAAATATTCGTTTCGTTAATTTTGTCAGTTGTAAGAAAAGTAGACTAACAGTGAGTTGACGCGTCGCGCGTCCTAAAAACCTCGACTCGACTCATTCTCCTTCCCAGACCCTACTCATTAGCCAAGTCTTTGGATTTTTTTCCGATTTTCGTTATAAGGGAGCTTTGGGTACGAGAATGAACTTGTATGAACTCGAGGGAGAGACCCAATAAGGTAGGGTTTTCTTCGAGCTACGAACTTTTCGAGTTACGCGCTCAGACACACCTATTTTCGTAAGACAACGCCCACTTTGACACCTTTGTAGCTTTTGACAAACATCGCTCATATCAAAATCGAGTTACATAGCTCGAAAACGAGTTATTTACGAGTTACGTGCTTATGACTTAACTCGATCATAAAAGAGCGTAACTCGAATGGCGTAACCTCGATTTTTCCCTCAGACCCAACAAACTTTGCTGTCAAGTGACGCCGAGTCCAGGAATCAAACCCGAAACCCCAAGAGACGGCACATGGCAGCCAATAACGTAAAAAAAACAACAACAAAGGGACGTCTCTGATTGAACTCACCATGTATTCTTTTGTTTTTTCCATCGTAATAAGACGTCTTGATATGTTGGTAAACAAACGCTGTTCACTATTTGCTACTAGTGTGAAGCATGGGTGCCGAGGTACTTTCTCCTTGGAATAACTAGGAGAAAAAATATTATTAATAATAATACTCTTCTTAGTTTCTCAAAATAACTTCCTCAAGGCCAGCGTTGTTTCTGGTCAGCAATTTCTTTTTTGCTTAGCAGAAAAATAGTAGAGTAAAGAAAGAGCTGGGTTCATTTTTATCGATGCGCGAGCAGCGAAGAGACTGGTAAGAATTTTGATTTTTCTCACTTTGCATTTCGTGCGCGCGCTGTTTTCCTTTTATTTCTGAGACAATCTCGTTCCCAGAGCCTGTGTTTCTTCTGGCCTGCGGTGAAGAACGGGGGCTCTGGCATAATCCATTTTTGGCGCATGCGCAATTTTCCGGAAGTGAAATATAATCAATGAAAAACATGCTTTCAAACAGAGTCCTGTGTTTATTTATCATCAAAATAAAAATTAGAAATCGGGAACATATGTTTTTAATTTTTGGCAAGCCTTTGAAGCGTGCGCTGTTATACCGGAAGTCCAAGAAATCCTGGTCTCAAGAAATGGATTATGCCAGAGCCCTCGTTCTTCGCAGCTGGCCAGAAGGGTACGAGATTGTTAGTTGGTTAAAAGAAAGTGTGTCTAGCTTGGAGCAAATCCTTTTAGAAGGCGAAGATAAGGAAAACAACCTTGGTCTGTGGACTGGAAGCCAGAATACAAGTCTCCCTTGAAGCGTGAGATACTGAGAAGCGAAATGAAGTAGACTGAGAATAACATCAGATAGCCGTCCAAGACGGATAGCAGGGTATGCGGGCTCCGATCTGAAATGTACATCAAGGAAATATATGGATAAGGGATTATCGATGAATACAAGGAGGCACAAAGCCTTTAGAGAAAATATCGCATTTGATATAGGGTCCATAGATATCAAGTTATGGGCATGACAGTGCTATAATGGTTCAAATAACTATGACAACTACAAATATGACTATGTTGTAAAGCAACTATGTTATAATGTACTTTTTCGCACGGGCTTTTTGCTGTAAAACGCTCGTTTACATGCCTTATTTGGTACAAATCCGCCAGCTTCGTATCGGTTTAACGTACAAAAGTAAGTGAATGGAAGTATGCAAATACAGTAAATGTGGTCATACTTTTGCGCGTTGCGCTGTAAATGACTATCGCATAGCAAATGGTAGATTAATTGCAGACTTTATGGACATGAAACTTTAACAGACAGGTAGAGCTAATGAAGAGAAGAAAACGCGCGCGCGTGATCTGTGTAGTTATAAAGCACGCGGGGATTGCCAGAACGCAAGAGAAGTTTTAGGAGAAGCACGAAGCATAGACTATCAATATGACGATGAATACCTGTTTTCGTCCAAGACCATTTTATCCGCTTCTTGTTTACGAACTCCTTCCCGAACCCCGTAAGGTGCTGCAAAGGATACAAATATACATTGCTAAATGAAAAACAATATTTTCAAGAGAAGATTTCGTCATCTGTAAAAACTACACGTATTATATCTCTAAGAAAAGACTGGGAGGCTGATAATGAGGATCATAATATTTTTCACGTAAAAGCCAGCTTTATTCCCTAGACAATAAAAACCTGTTTATGCCCGCGCGTAAACTATTTTTCATTTATTTTAAATTACTCAACCATAAAGTCACAACGTTAGAATCAAACCCGCGTAAATTCATCCTGAAGCGCTTGAATGCAAGACTACACAATTGAGGAGGAGGGGGAGGGGGGATGAATTAATCCGGAATAATTTTAATAAAATGACGTCACATTCTCGTTTTAACGACTTTTTTAATAAGCTCCTCAGTGACAAGTTGGCAAAATAATAAAGTATTGTATTGTAGTATTGTATTCTACTTACGATCTGTTACGATAGCATCAAAAAGAGGAGTCGCTCTCAGCACGGGTCTAGAAGCATCGGCCACCATAACATCTAGAAACAAATCCTCCAAACCCGCTTGGATGAAGTTGGTACGAATCACTTCATCTCTTGCTAAATTGTAAAAGGAAAGAAAAGCAGTTGGTCTAAAGAAAATTTTTTAGTCCTGTCTTAGATTAAATCTAAGAACTTCTCTAACAAACAGTTGAATAGAATTAGTTGAATAAAATTAGCTTCTTTATTCTTGAGGATCAGTTAACTAGTCGAGAACTGGACCCACTCTTATCTGCGCGCGCGCGGTAAAAATATGAGAAGAAGATCTGGATCGAGAGTCAACGAGCGCGATCATCATTTTTTTTAGAATCAGAGCTCAGAGGATCATTGCGCGCGCAAAACAATAAACACAATTGTGAAAAGTGGGTCTAGTTCTGGAATAGGCGAACACTTGAAATCCCTTTAGTATTATAGACTATTCTAAGCTTGGGCACAACGTATTCCTATTTCACCCCACGTGTCATTCTCTCCATTAATATTTACTGGCTTAAGAAGATATAGGTTTTCTAAAATGAGAAACAAAAACTAACCTCTCCACTTGCATTTAGAGTTGGCACGTGAAGACTTGCCTGTTGAAAAGGCAGTCAACAAGTTTTACTCTCAAATATCGAAGATAATCATAGGATAACACAAAGGTGCAAGGAGAAAGAGATGAAAGGATATGAAAATATAGACTTTACTTTCTAAAAAGGGCTGGTGTATTGTATAGTCATTATAAGCGTTTTTCTGCTTTCTGCAGCTGCTTTCTACTATATTTTTGTCCTTTTAGGAGCTTGCGCAGAAGTTTTTCACTCGTTTCCAGCTCGTCGTGATCATTTTTTTAATGGTACCGCTTCACCACTTCAAAACTCATTTATATTTTGTTCTTGTCAGTTCACCATGAAGTTAAAGTAGTTCGTTTGCCTATCCTTTAAAAAGGACACAATAGGTGGAGGATGAAGTGAGGCAGAAAGCATGAAAAATCTCAGGAAAACACGTTATTTTACCTCGTCCTTGGACAATGTTTTTATCAATGTCACTCCCAAAAACTCGAGAACCAAAATGAGCACAAGATAATAAGGTACTTCCTGAAAAACGAAAAGTTGTGGAAGTGAATAAAACTTTTCTTTTGCTTAAGTGACAATGAGTTAGCCTGCGTCACTTCCGGAAAATTCCGGATGTGACGCAGCTACCATGCATGAGTGACCACAAAAAGGGATTAAAACAACGGCCGGTAAGACGCCGGTCATGATGACCGGTTAAATTATTTTTACCTCAGTCATACCTCATTTCTGACTCAATTGACAATACTGGTCAAAATGACAAGCAAGGCAAAGATTTGACTGGACAAGTTCCAATTCTGGCTGGACATTGTCCAATATCCGGTCATTATTTTATTGAAGCCCTGCAAAACAATAGCGTCAAGTGGAGGTTGGACACAATAATAAAATAAAAAGTAAATGTATGAACACATCAAGTCCAACCATGACTTGGAACCTATGTTTTGTGGGCACTTAAATTAATTCGGGAAAGAATGTCTGATTGATGTGGAAACAAATGCTGCAGGGCTCAAAATAGATTAAAAATATAGGCAGACATTTTTACCGAGGAAGACCAAAAAGGAAATCATCAGTAAAATTTAGCTTGACATTTCATTTTCCATTTGACACTTCAAAATTATTTTTGTAATACTTGGCCTGTTTGGATGGTTATACTTTGAGCCCTTTCTTTGTTTATAATTCTTCTGTTAAATTATATCTCTATTACACTGTAATTACCTGTCCCAACAAATGGATCATAAACTAAAGTCCCAGGCCTTGCCTAAAACATTGAAGGAAAGATGAAAAATAAGATTTAAATATACCTTAATTGGACTGTCATTCTTTACTTTCAAACCACATGCACACACACATAGACTATACTGACATTACCTGACATTGATAAGCCATGAGAAAGGAGAGCAGAGGGCCCACACACACACATATACTGACAGTACCTGACATTGATTAGCCATGAGAAAGGAGAGCAGAGGGTCCACACACACATATATACTGACAGTACCTGACATTGATTAGCCATGAGAAAGGAGAGCAGAGGGTCCACACACACACATACTGACAGTACCTGACATTGATTAGCCATGAGAAAGGAGAGCAGAGGGTCCATTGATGTGTTCCCAATGAAATGACGGGTTTTTAATGAGTACTTCTGGCATATATGTCTTTGTCCCTTGCCTATCTGAATGAATAAAAAGTAATGCTTAATGTACTGTATAAGTGTGTAAATCTTGGAAGATATGTAGGCTAGTCTTGGATTTTAACAAAATCTTAAACTCTATCCCTCTATCACTCTTAGTCCCAATGGGATTAATGAACGCTTTACTTTCAAGTAACCTTTTCTTTTGTCTTTTAATTGTTTGTTTTTGTTTCCTTGCCTAGCTTGGTCTCATTGGTTTCTTTTGTCTTATTCTATCTTACATACCCTCCTTTCTACCACCTCTTTCTCTTTTTCTCCGACGAAGGACTAGCGCCTGAAACATCAGTAATTTTTCATCTTTTTCACAGTGTATAATTTACCTTTTCGTCATTACTGTTTCATTAGAAACACCGACGCAGCTCACACTAGTTTTTAGCTAGTTATATCTCCCTCCAAGATTATATATAGCGTGGTTAGAACTAACTTTTCTGCCAACTGTGTTATGTGGCCATTTATCTGCTCTTTTTACAGTCAAACTAGGAAAACCATGAACGCCTAAAGTATGTCTGGAATGTTAAACATCATATTCTGACCAATCACATGCGACAGTTAATTAGAAATGAATTCATTCTTGCATGTGATTGGTCAGAACACCATGTTAAACATTCCAGAAATATTTTAGGTGTTCATGGTTTTCTTAGTTTGACGGTAAACTACTTATTCTTTCCTTATTTTATCTAGCAAGTGGTTTCTTACCAAACGTCCAAAGTAATATATACAGGGCTCTTCTAAAGCTTCATTGGAATCTTCACCAAAGTCAAGTATTAAAGAAAATATGTGATCAGGATTGTCCAAATTAATCTTTCCTTCCAAAGGCAGAAATGATAAGGTCTGATTCAAAAGAATAACAGTAATTATAAAATATCATCATCATTGTCTGTGTCTTCACCATTATATTGACCACTAATGAGACCTATCATCAACATCAGCATCAAAATGTACCATGATTATTGTCATCATCATCAGATATTCTCACCATGACGACCATTATCATCATCAAAATCATCATCAGCAATTTCATTAACACCGTAATGACCATTCTTGTAACCTTTATCATCTTGGTCATCAGCATCAAATGTACCATCTTCATTTGATGTCACCACAATCATCATCCTCATCAAAATGTCATCATCATTATGATCTTGCCTTTACTGACACCAATAGAACCAATATCATTACTTGAAATACTTTTTATTATTATCAGGAACTTAAAACACTCATTAATTCATAAGCTTATGGTCCAATTGGAGCCACCATACATGTCACATGCATGGACCTTTATACTCGATAAAGTCCTCTCTATTAATATTCAAGTGATTTTAAATGAAAACACATATGTCTTTATATAAAGACCACTCCAATACTATGAGGATGACTTCATCAGGGATGAAGTGTACATCCAAGTTTAGGTGATGTCTTAGAGCCTCACCAAAAGGTCATAGTCAACCCTAAACTTTTTTGACTAACATGCCTTTCCTCATCTTCATCCTCAGCTAGAATTTCATGTTTGTGTACATTGGCTATTATTGTCATCATCATCGTCATCATCAGCAGCAGCAGTAATATCATGTTGAATTACATTCTTTGACACCAACAAAATCACCATAAATAGTATAAATTACAGCTTAATTCTTACCTCAAAGAATAGATTTCTTTTGGACTGTGGTATTTTTTTATTGTATGTCTCAACATTTATTCTAAATGAAGATTCTTCATTTCCATATGGTTTCTGACAAAAAAACATTACAAGAATTATAGACAGTCTAGTGATTCAAAATTAAATGAATTGAAATGTAAGTATTCTTGCATGGTTATGATACTTACTATCTTGTCAACTGGGTATTTTTTCAGTTGCTCACATAGGTCATCTAATGTTTTGCCACTTCCCCACAATTCATACAGAGATCTGAAAATAATGAAAGGATATCATTTATCAGTTAATATCAATTTACCTTCAAATTTATCTGAAATGTTCATTGAGGCTACCAAAACTAATCAAGGCATGTTAAATTCATAGAATGAATCAGAAATATTTTTTCTGGGTAAGGAAAATCAAAGAGCACATGGAATATATTCCCCTTGAACAAGGAGAGAGATAATTTTTCCATTCTGGGTGTCCCCCAAATCCTGGTTTCTTGCTACGCTATGCCCCTGGGAGAGATTTGACAGACTCTAGCAGCTTCCATGTGATGCTAAGTCTAGGAAACAAACTGAAGGCATCTGTACTACCGATATATTCTCCTTTTATGCCCCAAAAATATGGCCTTGTTATTTCTAGACACCCTAAACCCTATCGGCTAATGCTCCTACTAAACTTCAGCCAGGGGTAGTGTTGGGCTCCCATATGGGGCATTGCCTTCATTCATAGTTAGCTGGTATTTGTGACTGCTGATAAAATAATGTAATACTTACTTGATGGATAGAGATCTGGATAATAATTTCTTGGCATCATCTTCACATGGCAATGTCACTTTTAGGAATGGACTCTAATACAAATAAAAAGAAAAATATTAACAACAACAACAACTTTAATAACAGTTAGCATCAAAGAATCTGCACAGCAGCATCACATTAGCAGCAGCAACAACAACAACAACAAAATCATCAACAATAACAATAGGCAATCTGCAACCTGCAACACCTGCAACCTCCATTAAGAGAGGGACTGACTTTAGAATTCCAACTCCTAAAGCTATGATGATTATTCCCACTCTTTATTATATATATGGGAGTACCACCCCTCCCCCTCCCCATGGGATACAACCACTGCATCTGCACATACAGTAATAACTGGATTAAATGTTCTTAATATTAATTACCTCATTCTTATAACCATCTTTGCATTCCAGGTTCATACCATGTAAAGATGCTATGGATATCACTTCCTTGGTTATGAATTATACCCACGAAACAAAACAAAACAAAGAAAATAAATAAAAATATGCAATGTCATTTAGTGAACTTTCAATTCAATTGTACATGTTAGCCTTTGTTGCCAGCTGGCTGTTCACTAATGCAGTTTTTTAATTTAACTATTGGAAGAAATATTCCAACCAATTACAGCTCTTGAAATCCAAAGTTTTCAAAGGCATTCTGGCATTTCTTCAAGCATTAGCAGTAAAGGGCTCTGGGGTTGTGAGTGGAAAGGGTTTGGAATCCAGCTTTATAGTATCATGGAAAACACAGGGAGCCCAAATATACATATAAGCTGTTTTAATTTTCAAAAGGGACCTTCAGTAAAACATATTCATTTAGACACAGCAACAGATTACATAAATCATATAAGAGAATAATCATAATATAAAAGAATGAATTTTCACGTAGGAAAAAAAAAAGCGTTTTGGGTCTCCTGTGGTATAGCACAAACTTGGATCAAGATGAATATATTCAACTAGAAAGATCTACAAATTCCAATGAAAGCAATCGAAATTGGATGCCTTGCCTAATTAACTGACTAAATGAGTAATACATAAATGAAATGAATAGAAACATCTAAGCTTTTGAGTCTAGAGCCTATAAAGTCAATGCCAGATAAAATATCCAAGAACAGTGTTCACGCCGTACACTTTAAATTATCCCGTTTTTATCTTATTTAGCAAGGGATATTAACTATTAGCAAAGGGATGCAAACAAGTAGTATAAGGATACACATGTATCACTACTTACCGGCACTCTAAAGTCCACATGTTCTTGTGCAAAAAGACATAAATACGAGACACCTTCGGCAGCCATCTTGTTGTGAGAGACCGCTGGAATATACACAGGAAGCCCGAACCAAAGAATTCAAAAACTGGAATCCTTTGCAAAAAGTAGCGGTTTTTACTTAGACAGCCAAAAATGACTATTGTGCTGTGTTTTTAATAAAAAACTAAACAATTATAGAATATTGCTTTATTTATACTTACATACTTTTTTGTTTACACATGATATTTTTTGTTTCCATGGTTACATAAAAAATACAAAAATATATACATGCCATAATCATAATCCCTTGAGATAGAAATAACAATGAAACAGTCACCATTCTGGTTGATCTAACAAGCTAATGAAGAATGCTTCACTCAAATAAAATACTCTCATGAGAGACAAGTGAGGTCGACTTGGCGTATCATGTACCCGAAGAATGAAACACATTGCACAACATTAATTCTTGATATGTGTATTGTATTAATTCTAGATATGTATGAACCTTGGAACTGAGCCTACTAATTTTACATGTTTAGAATGCAAGTGTGAAATGATGGAAAAATTGTCATTTTGTAATGTGAATAATTTAATGATGATTAAAAATCTATTGACAAAGAAAGTACAAATTGGTACACTATACTACATATTTCATTATTTATTTATTCTTTCTCAGCTTTTGTGGCATCATCAGGATTTTCAGTTTCTTTTTCAGATGCATTTGCACTAACAGCTTGATCTCCTAAAGAAAAGTCAAAGATAACTTGTAAGCAACAAAAATAAATAAATGAAACTGAAAAAAATAAACCTAATTTGTTTGTAAACAAACAGAAACACCATCCACAAATGTAAGGAAAGACTAAAATAAACAAATATTTAGACCATTGGGGTTTGTTTTACTTTATACCAGTACTGGATCCCATTGCACTTCCCAATTTGTTCTTTTTTTTGGTATATCCCTATATTTTTCAAAACAAATAAAATTATATTGTAACCAACCTCCCAAAAAAGTGGTCGAACATCCTTCTCCTCCACTAGCTCCCCTATTCCATGATTAAGCAAAGGCCCCCTTAAATTGAAGGTGTCTGTTTGTTGCTAAAAAGGTACAAGACAATTACCTTCTGCAGCTTCTTTTTCTTCCTCTTGCTGTTCTTGTTTGTTCTCCTCTGCTTCTGTTTTTGGTTCCTCTGTTTCTGCCTTAGGTTCCTCTGATTGTTTTTGGGGTATTTCATCTGCATCTGTTTTGGGTTCCTCTGCTTCTATTTTGGGTTCCTCTGCATCTGTTTTGGGTTCCTCTGCATCTGTCTTGGGTTCCTCTGCATCTGTCTTGGGTTCCTCTGCATCTGCCTTGGGTTCCTCTGCTTCTGTCTTGGGTTCCTCTGCTTCTGATTTGGGTTTCTCTGCTTCTGTTTTGGGTTTCTCTGTTTCATTTGTTTTTTCCATTTGTTTATCTTTTTGAGGAGTCTCCTTTGTATTCTCTTCATTTTCAGCTTCTTCACTTAGTGTTGGTAACAGACCATCTTCCTTTGTAGTTGTGTCTTTGTTCTTGGCATCAGTGTCTGATGACTTTGCTTCTTCCTCTGAACATACAGAAAATGTCAATTGAAAGTTTGAAAATGACAAAAAAATGTAATTCAAATCCATAAAATTCAAGGATTTTTTAAAAACTAGCCTGTCTAAAGATATAAAGCTAACAAGTTAGGATTATACTCACTGTGATACATGACAAGACTAAGTTGGTAAATCTTCCTGTGTAATGTGCCTGTCTTGTTTATCCTATCTGTTTTTAGTTGCATTTCATTTAAAGCTACCAATTCCCAATACTATTAACCAATTGACTGTTGCTAGAAGCATAGTTTGTGCTTATAAGAATTAGACGGCTTATTAGTGAAAAAAGAATAAAAATCTTATTAAATAAAAATTTTATTTTATTGGTTTTAAGGCAAGATCAGGGCCACGTATATACAAGTTTATTAGCATAGTTTTTGCAATTTAGTGCCACCCTCATTAAATAATGGGTTTATCAGTTTATTTCTTTTCATTTTTTTAAAACCCAACATCATTGATAAATGTAACTATAATATATATTAATTTTGATTTCATTTGCATTGATATCACATTTATCTATTTAGTCATCTTTTCTCTCATTTCTTTTTTCTTCTACCTACACAGAACAAAGAGAAGAGTTCAATGATGATGAAATCTAAACTCAGATCAAGGACATGGCAATCAACAGTCCATCAATGACCCAAGACTCCCCTTCCAGTCAGTCAAGATAAAGTAAAATTGGCAAAAGTGCATCATTTGCTGTGTCATATAACAGCATGGGTGTTATGATCCTAACTATTTTAATTGGATATTACAGAAACACAACAGAAAGTAATTGGTTGGATGCGTACACTGTTTGTGTGTGTGTGTGTGTTTTCCCAACTGTGCATGATTGTGCTACGTACATGACAAATACTACTAAAAGGCAAATTTTGCAAGGTTCCATCTAGTCACACGTCAGTATGAAGCAACCATACCGTGAGCCCTTGGCATGCCGTTATGAAATCTGCTCTGACTACCTGTCACTTTTCTTATCATTCTGTAACTACAGCTAATCAAATCCACAGGAATCCTGCATATGCTAGTGAAATGACACATACACATGAACACACATATTCAGACATAACTTACGTTTTTCTGCTTCTTCCTCATCACCTTCAGCAACAGCTGATAGTGTCCCAGATACGTCAGGTGGCATTGGTCTTGGTGCTGTGTCAACAACTACTTCTTCTTGAGCTGCCTTTTCATATGCTTCTTGTCGGGCAATTACCTCTGCTTCTTCCATCATTTTCATCTGTCGTTCCCTTTCATCTTTGGCAACCTTTCTCTCAAGTTCAAGAGCAGCTAATTCCTCTCCTTTCTAGATTAATAAAAAATGTTGATACCTCAAAACTCGGAATAAGTTGAAATAACAAATTTTATATACACAAACTTTGGTTGATTGCTGAAAGTATGATTTGACTTAAAAATTACGAAACACACTATTCATTCGAACGATAACCATAGATGGATGCATTAAAGATTAATTTTTAGTTTTTCTGAACTCGTAATAATATACAATGTTAAAAAATAGTACTTTCATACTTACTTTGAGCTCAAAATCTCTATTTTCTACGTATTTTCTCAACCAGAAAGCTAAGTACTCGATAGGATCTACTGGTCTTTTTTCAACAATTTCTGTCAAACCAATAGCCAAAGCTTCACCAACATGCTGTTTTAGATATTCAGAATCCATTACTCTTCATAAATAATACCTATGACTTTTAAAAATTGTAATTTTTGAGTGAAGGACTTCACTAAAATTTCACTTTAACAACACAGAATCAATCTTATCTTGTTAGTAACTATGGAGACAGGGCTTGACGCTGATTATGAACATTGAAGGCTCACCGATTTATAAGACGACTTATGATTGGACAGATGCAACAATAATAGCCCAATCAGAAATCGTTTAACAAGGGAAATGGTACGTCATCTTTTACTAGTATAAGACAAGACATTTGATTGGATGTATTCCACGACCCAATCAAGCGAGCTGTTATATCGGTAAGGCAAGATCATGTTTACACACACACAGATTTTGATTTTGGATTTGAGATCAATATTTAGTGATGTTCATAATTGAAGGAATAAAGCAACCAAAACAGACGTAAAAATATTCATGGAGAGCAATACGGACGGTATAGTACTTTGTGACAACCAGGTAAATATAATTGAGTCTCCAAATCAATGAAAATAACCTGGATTTCTTGATGGAGAGGAAGTGCAACTGCAGGAACATCACATGACTGTAAAACGTGCTTCCGAAACCCTGACCTTTGTTCTTTTATTTCATCTTACTTTTCATTTTAGAAATCAGTCTTTCGTTTTTGAACATTCTAAAAATTTCAATTATAGGTTATTTTGCTTTATATCCAGTTAGTTATAATATTAAAACAGCAATTAGTAAGGTGTGATACGTTATTATTGAGGGATTAAAATTATAAACAGAATCACTAAATATTTGACTAATTACTTGTAATGTGAAGGTTCACACATATATGATGATCTGCTAAAAAGATTTTAATATGGATTATTAATTATTATTAATAGTTATCATTTATTGGCCAAGAAGCCGAGACTGTACCAGGAATAATAGGGAGGAAGTATGGCAAACTGGTGACACGACTTGACCTGAGCTTCAATAATTTAAGGTATATGCTCAGTAAAATATCTGGGGAAGAGGCCAGATGGGCTTAACTTTAGAATACCCTGTCACTCAGTAATATCACCAAAGGTACTGTTACCATGGTTTGCAGTCATTGGACCCAGGTAGCCCAATAATTATAAAACCTAATCACTTCAGACTGTGGACTGCAGGTACACTTGTAATGTGCTTCTAAGAGTTACAGGGTATTCTAAAGTTGCTTTGCCAGATGAATAGCAATTCATGGTCCACTGGTCTGTTGGTCAGGCTGACTGCAACAGGTAATAACCTACTCAACCTACTCCCACTCATCCAGCCTTCTTTTATACTCCTACAAGTGTCTGGGAGGGGGGGGGGGGGAGGAGTGGGGGGATAGTCTCTGTTTTAATTTATAATGGAACTCAAACTAATACGAATTACAGGGCTTATAAAATAACGGCCAGTAAGTTGCCATTCATAATGAGAGAGAGAGAAAGAGACAGAGAGAGAAAGTTAAAAGGAGAATATAATAATATAATATATAAAAACTTGTAAAGCGCTTATACAAATCTGTTCTAAGCGCATTGAAAATAAATGATGATGAAAAATGTTAGAGCAAAAACTATGTTTTGAAAGCTAATTTGAATAAATAAGTCTTAAGTTGTGATTTGAATGAAGCCAAATTAGTAGTGTTTCTTATTGATGACGGGAGCATGTTCCAAAGTTTAGGGGCAGCAACAGAAAAAAAAAAAAAGAAAGAGAGGGAGTAGAGGAAAAGTCATATTTGGATATATATTTAGGGGTATTATATTTGTTATTTTAAAAATACACGACTACATCAGCAAAATAAAAAGTTGAAAGGTAAAGCCCCCAGCCCCCTGTTTTGCTGGCCCTGCTAATATACATATAGGAAAAAAACCCTAATTTTGAATATTCTTCCTTTTTCCTTCCACTTTCCTATTTTTTAATTTTAGGACTTTAAATGGAATCAATAGCTTTGAACTGCTGGAGGAACTGATTCTAGATAACAATCAGCTAGGAGATGACCTTGAAATACCACCTCTTCCTCATCTCAAAACATTATCCATGAACAAGAATAAAATATCCTTCACCAAATCTCCTATACATTTTATATAAAGTGGCTTCTTCAAACATTCATGAATAATTAATGAGCATTAAGACCTATCAGGTCTTCATACCTGATGATAGCTCAACATGGATATCTTTATATAAGGATTTTGAAAACTTTATGAAGCACCAAAAGAGTACAGAGCATGTCACAAATAAAAACCCTTAATACTCATTAATTATTCATGAATTTTTGAAGTCGTTCACTAAACACACAGATCGTGTTTTTTCAGGTCGAAAACCACTTAGCTATGCCACATGGTTTTAAACCTGATAAAACTCTCTTGTTCATTTATTAAACTCTACTTAATACGGTATTTTCATTATTTTGAACCTTGCAAAGCAAGTTGACTATAATATGCTGTAATAATTTGACAACAAGATTTTTCTTGACATATTTCTCACTTAGTTAGTCTTGAAAAACTTTTGGAAGTTATTTGTAAAAACCTTCCAAACTTGACCTTCCTTAGTATGCTGGGAAATATGGCTTGTCCAAATGAACTTTCGGGTAATGATCAAGATGAAGAGGATTATCAGCGATACAGGTAAGAGAATAGGCTGCTGAGAGTGATGTTTAGTATAGACCCCTTGCATATGACGACAAAGCAGCTCATTCTGGGGGACAAAACGAAAGAACCTCAATCACGTGAAAATTGGAACCTATTGTTTTGTCCCCAAAATTGAGCTGCTTTGTCGTCATATGCAAGGGGTCTATTGTAACCACCATTATGTAGGGGCTTATGATTTTTACAACCATCACTCCCCATACATGGCTCTTCTGTGATGTTGACTCCACAGACACTATCACTGCATTCTTTATTTACAACAATTACAAGTACAACACTCAACTCACATATTTATTTTCATGGAGGGAGGAAAGCCAGAGAAAAATCCTTGTTGCATATGGGAGAGAACAAGACATTAAACAAGCTTAGCTCACATTTGATCCAGTCCAAGCTGGGGCTTGATCCCAGACCACAGTACCACCAATGCCACCCATTTGGGCAATGGTTCAAATCTTTCAAAGTCCTCTATTTTGTGCTATATTCTCTTATGAAGCATCTGGTAATTAACTCACTTATTCCAAATCTTAGATATTATGTCTTGTACAAGTTACCCAAGCTAAAATTTCTTGACTCAAGACAAGTAAAGGAAGCAGAGAGACAAGAGGCTAAGAGAGTTGGTGTATTCATGAAGGTTGTAACCCCAACATTAGACAATATGGTAAGCAAGGAAGTTGCTAATAATTATAATACGTCATATAATGTGTGATATCATTTGAAGCAAAAGTTTGGTAATCTTGTACTTTATGACCTGCCAAATTGTGTTGATTGAGAATGTGGCAAATTATCAATCAACAGTTAAACAACAGAATATGGTAGACACTTGTGGTTGACACATGAGACATTTTCTTTTTTTTTCCAATTTTTTTCAGCTTTATATCAAGAATATTTCTTAAATTCTAAGCACATTTAAAAAATTTTTCTTCTCAATTAACAGAAACCAGGTTCATCTGCTGATACAGATTATGATGGCTTTAAGTACACTCCACTTCCAAGCGACACAACTGCTCCAGGAAAACATAAAGGGACATTCGGGGAGTGTCGTTATGTATATTATGGCAAGCATTCTGAAGGGAACAGGTTCATAAGAAATAACCACTTGTAACCTGGCATCAATTACTTTAGTTCCATTTTAGCACTTTTCATGTTTCTGGTTTATCCAAACAACTCCTAATGCCGACACAGCTTTTGCTAAATGTTTAGGCTTCGGTTGATTAAGTTTATCAATTTAAAAAGTTGAGAAAAATCTATTAAGATTTGTCTGTTGTATCATAGCATTGAGCACTTGCAACAGAGGTAGGTTCCAGCTCAGTAAAAGCTCGGAGATCAAATTAGAATTTTGAGGAGGGAGGAAACAGGAGAACCCAGAGAAAATCCCTCGAAGCACAGAAGACTTTACACACATGACACCATTCCTTGGTTCTAATACCTGGGTTGCATTATTGATAAGAGGCGGTACTATGCACTTTAGTGCCACATACCCACTTGTGCTTTCCATCTTCCGATTACATAAACTCCTAGTTGATATTTTTTGATAAATGGAGGCCAGATACCCAAGGTTTGAAAGTTGTCAAGGCCACTCAAGCAAGAAACAGTAAAAAAATATTAAATAACAGTTTATGACTCCCAGAAATCAGAATTCCATGCAGCCAAGTCAAACAAAGGGGTTAAGAAAACATAACCCCATATAGCTTTGATGGTTTTTTCCTGGTTTGTCTATGGTTCCATTCTTGATTTTCTATTGCATATTCTTAATATCATTTTGTCAAAATACCCCCTTGCATGAACTATCATTTTCCAGAAAACTTACATTTTTTAGCTACTGTAATTACTGAGGTTTTTAGCTAATGTAACTCCGAGGTTTTGGTCATCAATGTTCGATAAATTTACTTTATTTCTATTTAAAGAAATGCAGTACACCAGTGATGTCTGTATGAAATTATATTTAATTTGGTAACATTTTTCTATTGATTTGTAAATCTGTACCATGAGTATAAACACTAAAAGCATGCAATCTACCAGGGGGGGTAACCTGCAAGGATTTGGGTAGGGGTGTTCCGCTGGGATTCTGAAAGGGGTACCCTGTTTATGACAAAAAAAAAATCAAATTTGTAGACCCTGTTTATGATAAAAGATAAAATTAATTGCACTGAGTTTCTGTTTCAATTATCATGTCATCTCGCGTATCATTGTTTTACGACCATGACAACCAGTTTCGATCAAATATATGAAAATAGAAACCCTGAATATGGCAAGAAACTCAGGAAGAACTTGGACCTTGAGTGAATTTGCCTACACTGTTTATGACAAGAAGCTCAAGAAACCATACCCTGTTCGGCGGATCATCCCCGTATAGTTCATTCCCCCAGGGCAATCTACATAGTGTTGAATTATGCTAATTCTATTGTTTTCTATTGTTTATTTAGCGCTAAGAAGTGGAAAGTATTACACAGTATTAGCGTTTGTACATGTATTCTACTCATTTTATTTTGCACTTAATAACTGGTACATAACAGTGCAAATATGGCTATTGTTTTATCAGTGCAATAATTTTTAGTACCACATCAGTGCTAGTCATATTGATTTTTTTTTTGTATTTTATTAGTTATATTGATGGCATTTCATTGATTTTGATGTTTTCATTGTATTTTTCAATAAAATTACATCTTATTTTTTAGAAAAATATGTGAATTGTGACTTATGCATAGATAGATAAATATAGGTCAAGCTATAGATTGTAATTTTTATAGTAGTAATGAAGTTATACTATGAAAATAAATCAGTCATTTTTTATTCATAGTCCTATGTCTTCATTGTTTGTGCTGCTAACAGACAGACAGACAGAAAAAGTAAACTGACTGTACCCCATTTCCATAGCCTCATTGCAGTTGTCCTTAAGAACCATCCTAAAAATCCTTCCATCCTTCTCTCCCCTCTCCTGGTGAAACGAGATCCCGAAAATTGGTCTTGTTTTGGGTTACCTGTGGTATTTCCAGTCCCCAAACAGCGCGGCCACGTATAAACTGACCAAAACAATTTTATTTACTGCGTTCTTTGGTCTATCATTCGAAAATGGTAACAATTATCAACGGAGAAATAGTGCAGGACAACGATCCGAGAGCTCAGGCTTACAAACAACGGAAAAGAAGATCAGAACCTACGACTGAACAAGGCGGACAAGGAGGTCAAGATAGCTTCAGTACAAGACAAAGACCCAATGGACCTAGTGTTTTGGGACAAGGGTCGATGCTTGATCAACTTAATAATAAACTACTCGATGCTGGTTTTCCGCGCTGGAATCTTGGACAAAACGTAGTAGAACCGATTGTATCGGTCATCTTATTATTAGCTCTTTTGCTGTTTGGTCTTAAAGGTCTTTTGATAGTCGGTTTTATCTGGTTCATGTTGAGGCACTCTGCTGGTCAGCAATGAAGATTGTCCTGCTGAAATGGCGGTTAATGAAGGTGGTTTCTAGTCAGACATCCCCAGTTACTATCCATTGGAAGCAAGGGATGAGATATACTGATTACTTCATAATGTGAAGAAGGATATAAGAAGAAATCTGGGCAACAATGGCCAAACGTTTATAAAATCACAGCTGTATAAATAGTATAAATAATGAAAAAAATATATAATAATAATAACTAAAAAATAATAGCAGGGATAAGCTAGGCTTGCTCACTATAAGCAAATACTCCAGTTGCTTTTTTGCTCAGCCGGTCTCGCTTGGGGCTTGAAATATTCAGCTATTCAACCAAAACCTGTGGCATTTTACAACTCGTATCGTTCCGTAGTAAGTACATTCCCTACTATACAATGGATTTTACAGAAATGAAAGAAAAGAACATATTTGTACGCAATTGAGGCAAACTGCAAATGGGAGTATTTCGAGGTTGAGAAAAAATTGGGCCAAGTTGATATTGGAGTGCAAAGTGGGACTGTTTCAGAGGATGCCATCTCTCTCCAATTTAGTCCCCTTAAACAGTCCCACAATACTTTGCAATACCAACTCGATCCAGTTTTTTCCTTAAACCTAAGAATGGCTAATTCCCAATCATTCAAACTGCACATATTTCTAAAGACTCTTGAAAAGCCTCAAAATTTCAATCCATATCAGGTTTGAGCAATAATAATAGGAACTTATGGGGAATCGCGTATCATGAAAGTGATATTTGAAGTTATAAACATACCAATTTTGCATGTTTTGTTCTTTGTCTCCATACGATTTGGAGTCAATCTACAAGTATCACTAAAGTTATTCTTATGATACACAATTCCCCATACTTTCCTTTTGTAATAAGGTACAAGTAGTTGCTTGGGCTTCCTTTAGTTTGTAGTGACAGTGAGATGACTAACATGATCACTGTCTTGAACACAATAAAATGAAAAACTGTCCCACTATGAATATTTACGATGATCTTTATTTTGTCCACTGGAAAGGAAAAAAATGTGACTAAAAGATGGAAGTTTTATTAATAAGTAAAATTTCTAATGAATTATTCAACGACAATACATTATTAATTGGAAGATAATGCTAGCCTGCATAGGGGCACGTTGGAGAGGGGGCACTTCCCTCCTCCCTAGGGGGGCACTTCTCCTCCCCAGTCCTGCTTCCCAAAGTGCTGCTACACAGGCTAAGATAATTCACAGGAGTAGTACAGGATAGGACATTAAAAAGTTGGGTAATTTTGTTGGTAATTGTACATGATAATCTTTGTTCCTGCAAAAGATTGTTTGCAGTTTTAAACACCCTACCCAGTGTCTATTCTCTATTGATTCATCACTGAAATGCAATACCAATTAGTGCTGATATCATTTAAACTATACAGTTTTATGTAGTAAGAAAGAGTACTTTAGGTCATCATGAGCCTATAACAATATGTACAATGTAAAATAATAGTTTATAAAACGTTGCATCTTGAATGATATTAATCTTTGCTTTCACAGCAATTTTGTAATACTTTTAGGATCCTCTCTATAGAATGTCCACTAGTTCCACTCTGTAAAAGAAAGCAAGCAGTAATTAATGCACTTTTTGCAAATTCATATTCCTGTTACTTTAGAGTTAATAATAGTAGACAATGTGACTCCAAAATAAGTGTTGACAACCTATCATTAGCGTACCAACAACAAAATTAATGATCTCCTACCAAAACCTTACTGACAGCCTACCAACGCCCTACTGTCCACCTACTGCCCACCTACCAACACTCTACTGACACCCAATGATCACCTACCAACACCCTACTGACCACCTACCAACACCCTACTGACAGCCTACCAACGCCCTACTGACAACCTACCAACACCCTACTGACACCCAATGATCACCTTCCAACACCCTACTGACCACCTACCAACAACCTACTGACAGCCTACCAACACCCAATGATCACCTACCAACACCCTACTGACCACCTACCAACACCCTATGACCACCTACCAACACCCAATGATTGGCTACCAACACCCTACTGACCACCTACCAACACCCTTCTGACAACCTACAAACACCCTACTGACCACCTACCAACACCCAATGATTGCCTACCAACACCCTACTGACCACCTACCAACACCCTACTGTATTTGTTTTGTTGATTGGTAAATTTGCATTATTACACCTGATTCAACAAATAGTAGTATTTCCTAATACTGTTATAGTATTTACTTACAGTTAGTCTCATAAATCCTAGAAACTTTTTCAGAACATCTACAAGAAGTGTAAAGTCTTTATTTGGTAGTAGACTTCTGATGAAAGCTTCATTAGCCTGTTAATAACAATAGTATCATGAACCTCTGTTCTTGCTCCTGTTCTTGTTTCTGTACCTTTTGTCTGTCCTTGTTGCTATTCCTGGTCCTGTCCCCATCTTGTCCCAGCATCATTCCCTTTTGATGCCACTTTCCGTAAGTCTAACTCAGTGGAAATATCTATCATCCTTTAGCTTGCATCATTCACATATTAAGGACGCTTATGGGCATTGTTTGCACACATCCTTTTGGCACATCAATTTAGTGCTTTTTTGAATAATTGAAAGAATCTAGTTTCCTAGCCCCTCTCTCCATTTAAAAATGTGTTTCAATGTCCCTGAGTTACAAGTATTCATAATGATAATAATAATAATAATAATAATAATAATAATAAGGAAAAATTTATATAGCATCGATATCTGTAAGTTCAAAGACGCTTTACAATATAAAAATGTGACTCAGAAAATAAAATTAAGAAAAGAATTACTATTTCATGAATAAGAATGAGTAATAAAACATGCCCATAATACAAGTCCTATACCTTGTTGTCTTTAAGAATACATCCCAACAGTAAAGCAACGTAAGAAGCCACCATACTGTCCTCCATGTGCTTGCCTGCTATCACCAAGGCTAGAACAACAAGATGTAATAAGTACTGCAAGTGTATTAAAGTCTACCTTAAGAATTATTTCTTTCTCTAGCGTTTTCATTTTGAAATAACAGAAAAAATGATGAACTGGCAGTCCAGGGTTTCTTAAAGTTTTGAAATAATATAGGATTTTACTCCGTTACCAGAACATTCTCCAACATCCAACCTTTATGAAAACCCTGTTTCTCTGTGAGTGTTAATTGAGAAAACATTATCATCGATGATACTAATCTTGAAAGGATATTCTTCCCAAAAATATTAATGAAGAAGAAATATGAAGAAGAACTTGATGGCAGCCATGAAAGAGCCACAACAATAGATGCTTTTTCCCCTGGGAATCCTTTCTCATATAAATGAGACTAGACCAGATTCGATAATTGAATTGTTCCTGTCTCCTGTCATGGCTGCCATCACATGATGGTACAAAGCCTCTATAGGAGATGGCTGAAGCTTGAAAAAATCACTATGAAATAAATATTGAAAACACTTTTCTTGATTACAGATTCAACAAAATACAAACTTCGATCTCACCTTTTCCAATTTCATCTTCCAAGTTTTGGTCATTTGATTTCTTGGTATCTTTTTCAGTGGAAGATGATGATGAAGCAACTGCATCATTAATGGATTCGTTTTTCGTGCTTTCATTCATAGAAACATCAATTTCCTTGCCGCAAATCCAACCAAGTCCATCCTTTGTTGGCTGAAGAACTTGCTCTTCCTCAACTTCATCTTTATTTTTAGAATTTTGTATAAATGTTAATTCTGGCTGTCCATTAACCCAACTTTTAACCATCCATCCATCCTTTCCTTTTCACCCATGCATCCAATCTCATCCCTCCCATCTATATATTCATTCTACCCATCCATCCATCCTTTCCTTTTCAACCGTCCATCCAATCTCATCCCTCCCATCTATATACTCATTCTACCCATCCATCCATTCATTCTATTCTTATTTCTATTTTATTTTATTACTCCTTTATTGTCCCTTTTATCCTCCTTGTCTTAACTTGGTCTTTTCCTATTGGCTACTTATCTCTTCACATAGGTAATTTATAAATATATACCCTACCCATCTATTCATTTGTTTTCTTAATTACTCTGATAACAGACTTATGTCCAAAACATCAGTAAAGTATACCATTGTCTTAGTACTTGGTTTTCAAGCCAATAGTAATTTAATAATAAATGTAATATGATGTTTAATTTAGAACCATCATTTGCACTCTATACTCTGACACAGCTCAAACTAATTTTGTTGTAGTAACAAGTCAGAATTCTTTCATGTTTCTACAGCTTTTGATATTCTGCAAACTCTGACATTTCAAAGGGTTGATGTAAAAATGATTTTTTGTGCTGCCAGTCAAAAATATAAAAGACGGCAGGGAAAACCCAAATTTCAGCATGCAGCTTGCAACTATGGAGTTTGCAGAACATTGAAAACCGTTGTAATTCATTCCTTTTATTCGTCCCTTCTATTCATCCATCTATCCATCCATAAATCATTGTTCTCCCTCCACCTACCTTCTGGTGAAAGAGCGTTAGTCATTTGATCAGTATCCCTAGATGCCTGCTCCCTTACAATAAATAACTGCATGAGAGCTTCGATGGATCCCACTAGACCATCAGAATCAGTTATACTATCAGTACTAGTGTTCTGGCTCTCATGAAAGGGATCTGTCTTCAGACGTACTAGAGTTGATATGTTCTGTTTACTGTGTTCCACCAGGTTAATCAATAAACCAAGTCCCTATTTAAATCAATATACATCAATACAACTGTTTTTAAAAGAAAAAAGGTCGGTGAAGGTTTTGTTGCATGTTGCCTACTAAGCCCAAGATATACTAATGTAGTAGCCTGCTTTGCAAACTCTATTCTTTATGCTCCGAGATCGAAATCTCTGAGAGTAAAAAAATAGAGTCTGCAAAGCAATGTGAATTCAATCAGAAAAAGATCACACAATAAGGAATTTTCCAATATCACTTTATATGCAGGCCTTCTAGCATATTTTAATTTCTTCTGTGCAAACATTATAAACATATAATCAACAATACATTCAAGGTCAACAAAAACTTCACCAACTTTTTTTGAAATATTATTAGCTGGATGCATGCGCTGCTGCAGTGCTCTCTGCAACTGCTGTGTAGTTCACACCTGGGGTGGTAGGTTTAATTTTTAACTGAGCCACATGTGAGTTAAGTTTATATAATGTGCCTTGCCACAAGGTTTTTCTCTGGATTGTCCAGTTTTCTTCCCTTTGTAAAAAATCAACATGTGAGTTGAGTCCTATGTTGTAAAGAGTGAGTATAGCCCTAGTTAGTAGAGGCAGTGGCAGTATGTTAAAGCCTTACCAATACATGCAGATCAAATCTCTTGCTTGCTTCAATGTACTGGGGTAACTGTTAAAATATGTTAATGTTAAAATAATGAATCTAATAATCAGTAATTAATAAAGTATATAAAAATCATATTTTTGAAACTTACTTGTAAAACGCAAAACAAAAGAGACCATAAAAGTCCTTCTTGTTGACCAATTAAATTGCTTCCTTCGTCTGAAAAGGAAAATAGTACCTACTTATTCTGACATAGGGAAGAAGGGAAAATAATGAAAAGACAAGGAAGGGAATTGGAATGACAAGAAGGAAGTTAGAAAAGGAATCAAAACAAATCAAAAGGAAAGAGAAGGAAGTGAAATGGAAATAAAGGAAAATGAAAGGAGATGATATAAAATTAAGGAAATGAAAGGAAAGGACAGGTAGAAGTGGAATGAAAAGGGATGCAAGAAATCAAAAATGATGAATGAAATGAAAAGAGAGGGGGAAAAGTGAAATGAAACAAAATGAAATAAAATGACAAGATAGGAAAGGAATAAAATGTAAAGAGAAGAAATAAAATGAAAAGGAAATGATTTGAAAGAAAAAAATACCTTCAAGGTTTTTAGTTGGAATATGATGTTCTAAACAATATTAGACAATGAATCATATAACAAATTGTTTGCAAAGGTAAGTATCAAATGGAACTACTTACCACAGTCATGTGAAAGATTGAGAAAAACTTTAAGAACATTGAAGAGACAATCCTCTGCAGTTGCTTCATTATGGATGTATAATTCACTAGAGGAAGACCCTCCAGCCCCAAGACCTTCTGTTATTGTACTCACACACAGCTTTGTAAACCTTAGTAACAACAGATTGAGACATAAGTTTCCTTGTAGGAGTGGCTGTCCATAACCAAAATATCCTGATCATATTACCTTGCGAGATCTCCAGCTAATCTACCTCTTTTATATTGAATTAGATACTTCTGATTGGCAGCATCTTCATAAGTGATCTGAAATATTTATTCAAAAATAAAAATTCCAGCATACATGCATAAAAAACTATTAAGACAAGAAAACTTGAAAAACTTACAAAACCTTCCCTGCTAGCAGAGCTTTTTTTCCTTTTGTTTTGGTGGAGAGAGAAAGATAGACTCTGCTGATGTAGGACATCATACTTGACGTGCCTGCGTGGTGTAACTTGGCAACGTTGTCATGATTTTGACAGCCGCTCTCGTCAAACAATATTTGGTGCCACAGTGTGTTAAATTTGCTCATGTGCACAGTTAAAGACTGGTTTTAAAACTGGTTTCGTTCATCCACAATCATGTACAGCAGTGTTTCAAAGTAAACTCTCTACATCAGCAGAGTCTCCTTCCTCCCCGCCTAAAAGATGGGATAGAAAGAGGAGATACTCTGCTAGCAGGGAAACAAAACCTTGAAAAACTTACATTTTCTAATAACTTTAAACTCTTGTTAATTCTTTGTATTTTGGCTTGTGAATCTTGGTCTCTCTGGATGTAGTTCCCATGCACTTCCACAAGCCAATCAACACATTCAGTCACTATGAAAAAGTGATTATCAAAATATTTAACAAATAAAACATTTACTGGCAATAAGCAGCCTGGTTAACACCAAACAATGAAAACCTAAAATACCCCAGTCTTTAATTATCCATGGATCAGTGTTAGCTTCAGTAGTGAGTACTGTAGAATAGACCCATTTACCCTGTGCGTAATGTTTTTCCATTCCAGACTACGTCATTCCCTTGAGTATGATTTCTTTATTTAGCAATTGCGCATAGGAAGACACATGAATATGGATACAATTTAAATGAAGAATCTTATTCTCAAGAGAACGCAATGTGGTCTTAAGTGGGAAAAACATTATGTCCAAACTAAAAAGGCCTATCAGACTACATGTCATTCCCTTGAGTATGGTTTCTTCATTTAGCAGTTGAACATGGGAAGACACATGAAAACGAATACAATTCAAATGAAGAATCTTATTCACAAGAAGGAAAACATTACGTGCAAACTAAAAAGGCCTTAGTGTGTTTCATTTTAAGATTTTAAGTTGTTTACAGGTACTGTTGCATTATTTTACTGATGGTATTTGTGAATATTTTGATGCTGTAATACAGCTAGCATCAGTAATCACACATACAATGGTCTCTTACTAATTTTTAACAAGGTAATTGAGCAGTCAAGGTTTACTCACCAGCATCGACAATATGATCAAGACCACCTAATGTTCTTATTTCTTGTTTGAACCATGCACCAGCCCTCTCTGATGTGATAGACAGAAGAGATTCTCTTGCAAGTGATGACGCCTGGTAAACAGCAAAGAATATGATATCTTTTTATTACAAGAAACACAAAAGAACATTAAAAAGAAAATAACAAGTGAGGCACGAGGAGATTTTTTTCATTGGAATAGAAAGAATGGAATAAGAATGAGATTAGAATGGAAAACAAATGATATGTAAACGATATATGGATGGGATTAGAGTGAAATGAAAATGAAATTAGAATGGAAAAAGGATGAGATGAGGAATGGGAATGGAATAAGAATGGGAAAACATGGGATAATTTTGGCAGTTAAAAATTAAGGCGGCAAAAATAAATTCAACAACTTACGCTGATATCTTTTAAGTCCAGGTAAGCACCTGGTATTCTGTTAATGTGTTTCTCAAACATTGTCCTGACAGGAAAAAAAAACAAAAAAAAAACTCAGTCACAACAAGTTAAGACAATCACAGTATACATGGAACGAAGATATTCCAGGAACATAGGTATTCCAGGAACAGCTCTTTAGTAGAGACCACATGTTTGACAGCACAGGTTGGCAGTTGAAGAATATGAAATCGTGACATTTTGAAAAAATGGTTTCACTAATAAAAGGGCATTACATTCAAATTTTTCATGTCAACATTTAGCAAAATCGTAAAGCTTTCTAGAGATTGAAAAATAAAAGTATCAAAAATCATAATAATAATGAATAATGAATAATAAATGAAAATAAATTTTTAACTGAATTAATAATTCATACCTTGCTTTTTGAACATAGGATTTATATTTTGTATCCTCTATGTCTTCAGAATCTTCATCCACTTCAGGAACAGACAGAAATTTCATCATCATTTCTTTGAAAAATATGAAATAAACCATCATTTCAAAAACGATACAAAATCCATGAAATCTATACAGTTTTTAAAACTACAATTATTTCTGCATCAACATGATCAAAATTATTTAAAAAATGAATATCAGTGGTAATATTATACAGTAGAATGGTGTTATAGTAAGAGAAGTTTCAAATCACAGGACGTACCAAGAACAAACTTGTCAAGGTCAATATTCTGCTTGTCTTGTGTGAGGACATACATGATTGCAGATGTACAAAGAGCTAAATTCTGTTTCAAAAACAAGAAGTTGAATTAAATTAGATTGGAGATGATTTTGTTGAGACAGAAAGTAAAAAAAAGTTTGGAATGATATGTTAAGGGAGTCCCATTATTTAAAATTCTTTTGACCAGGGACCAGGGAAAAGTATGAGGATTGAAATACAGTGAAAGTCCTCTATGATATTGACACTGAAGGGCCAGAAAAAAGTGTCATTCCATAATATATCTCTAGGTCAAGTCTATGAAACAAAAAATGTATGGTGATTTTGCTAGGATCCCAATATATGTCGCTTCATAATATTGATGTGTCTGTGATATATATATTATGTCCATAATATAAACTCAGGAACTGTCATTAATTTAGAGGTTCCATGTTACAAAACAGGGTAAAATTGTATTACTGTGCTACGTGTTGAACCCTAAACACTTCTTACAAGTTTCATCTTTGATTTCTTTTTGACAAGTTTTAATTGTGCTCTTTATCGCTAACCAATTAAATATCGGTGCTTTACCTTGATGTTTCGATAGGCGGAGTTTGTACACAGAGGTAACAATTTGAAACATCAAAGTGAAGCACCATAAACATTTCAATCAAGTTCGCTCTGACTGGCTGGTTCAGACAATAGTTTGTGAATAATAGAAACTGATTAGCAGCTTGGTTCAACAGACTCTAGTTTTTTTGTGAGATCACCGAGCATACAAAAATTGAGTCTGGAAAGCAGGCTAAAACATAATTGGTTAGCAGTAAAGAGAACAATAATTAAAACTTGTCAAAAGGAAACAAAAACTTTTAGAATTGTTCAAGTATGACTCTAAGCACAGCAACAAAAGTAATCATCAAGTGATCTTATGCTCAAGATTAAACAGGAAGTTCAGGATATCCAGGACTTCAAGGTGCTTGCACAAACCCTACTTCGTTCAAAGAAACTATTAATCATACCTTACTAGTGTAAGCATCAGTGAAGCTGTTTAAAAATCTTAGGAATAAAACCATGCGCCCGCAGGTTTATTCTAAAACTGGCAGTAGTGCAGCGTGATGCTATCTCCAGGGCACTTAAACATCTTGTTGCTAAGTTACCAGACTGTATACCATCTAGTAAGTATTCAATGTCGTCAAAAAACTGGAAATAAAAGTTAAACAAGTCAATCAGGGGAATTAAGCTTTATGGTCAAAAACTTTAATCCTCTGCTTTTGAGTTCTCTTTTGCCCAGCTTTTATTGCCTCTGTAGTGCATTAAAATATTCAGCCATTCATTCAAAGAACTGTTGGCATTTTAACCAATTTGAATTGTTATGTAGTACATTCCTTACGAACATTACCATTAGCGGCCCCTTCCATTTTGCTTATTTATTTTTTATTCACTTTAAAGATGACGTCTTTAAATATTCATTTTTTCTTTACCTCTTGATCTTCTCCTGACATCAAACACTCAGACATTTTCTTTACATTTCGAATAACTGTGAAAAGCTGGAAAATATCCAAAGAATATAAGATTATGGTTATTATGATTAATACTGTAACACAAAGAAAGTTAAGCATTAGTTTTTTGTTGTATTCGTTATTTGTAGTTGTTGAATTTAGACACTAATCCGAGGTTAACACTGATTTAACGAGTCAAGAAACACAGCTGTAATTTGAAACTCAAAAAAAGTACATTATTACTCACAGGTTTTTCAGTTCTTTTGACTCTTATGACACCCTGTTGATCAACCTTTTTAGTCCCTTGTGGCCATGATGATGATCTCATTACAGCTGGAACTTCTGGGGAAGATTCTTCTGGAGATTCTTCATCACTTAGATTTGTAGTCGTTGGCTAAAGCAGATAGTAAGAATGCTCAAAGGTGTCTTTGAGCAGCGAGGTAAATATTCTCTGATATTCACCAAGGCTGGGGTAAATAATAATTATTGTTTTGGTATAAAACACAGGAGTGATTCTTTCAAAAAAATGGGAAAAAAGAAGATAAAAGAAATTTTTTTCCCGGTAACAGCAACATAGCTGCTAGTTGCCATTTTGGATTATCGCTGGAGGTGATTATGGTGTGATAGTGTGAGTTTCTCTACCAATCAGCACGTGAGATTTTCGATAATCACCTGTGTATTTTTACTAAAGTCCCAGGGGAGTTGATGTGCTGTATTTAAAGACTGTTGTTAGGAGTGACCGACATCAGATAAGAGAGAGGATTCAAAAACGTAAAGGGTTTGAACCCAGGATTGTATGATGAGTGCCAAGTGTGATTGTCAAGAGCAAGTTGTGTCTTACCAAAGCTGAAAGCCGCCGCAGATCTTTATTTTTTTGAGGAGAAAGTGATTTATCATTGTTCTTCAGGAAGCTCTTGAAAGGAGACTGCAAATTTTATAAATACAGTAATAATTTCAGAATGAATTATTGCATGTTATTTAATATATATTATTACCCCATTTAAAAAAATAAATACAGGTAAATGAATAAATGGGGATTTTGTAGAGGGAAGAAAGCATTAATAATGGTTCTCATTGACTGATATTTTGTTATATTTCTGTTTTGGGACCCCTGTTGCTAAACACACATACTAAATTAATAATGCTCATGGCATTGCAGGTTGACAAAGCATTAAACAATCCAGTATGAAAATTACAGCACCAGTACACTAAAACTTACAATAAATAACATTGATAATAATTATACAGCTTCTCATTAATCCCATATAGGTAACTGTCCAATTATTTTCTTATTCTTTTTGTAATCACTACCAAATCCTGCAATATGATTGGTTCACATCCTAATTTTTTTGCAATTACAAATCGCACTCCTGCTACGTGGTCGTGCGATTTTGTAATCGCGCGTTTGATTCACAGGTAGCCCAAGCTTGGTTTCTGTTGTGTCCTGTTATAAGGAAATGTATAGGGAATCATCAAAAATTTCAATAAAATCATCAAAACGTGAAATAAAGCCTTGAAATTTTACCTAATCATTGAGAAATAGCACTTCTTTCGCTCTGCGTGGTGATACTAATATGAACTCCTCCCGAAAAAGATAATATCTGCCGAGCTTGCTTATAATAATGATTAATGATGATTTTTATGTTTACAAGACTAGTTTACATGTGTGCCGAGTAACGCTGGACAATAAACATGACTAACTACATGTGTGAACATAAAAAGACAAATAGATTATTTTTTTTAAAAACCGTTATTAATGTAAATTTAGTGTTCGATGTATACAATTAAAGGAGAGTATCGTCAAAACACACAAAAATACGAGAAAACAATTCAAAATTGCAATTCAAAACACTGTACTACTGTTTTGCAACTAGAGCATTGCATGAACTACTTACAGACGAGGAAGGTTTTGTATTTTTGCTTTTTCTTCCACTTGATTTCGAAGACGATTCACCCAGCTCTTGCGAACTACTATAAGCTTCATCATCAGTGCTTTTGTCGGACGGTACTACAGTTTTCTGCGAACTAGTTTGACTACTTGGCAAGGACAAGTCGTCTTCATCTGTGAATGCAAAAGGATCGTGTTCTTCTATCGCTGGCAGCACTTTTGCTCTCTTGGAACTCTTTGGTCCATTTCTAACAGGCGAACTCTCTTGGGTCTTAGCTACAGCTTTATGCACTCTAGACCAGGAGGACTTCTTTGGCATAGTAGAGATTAAAGAAGACTCGGACGTTTTATTATCATCGTCGCTCGTCGTCCCTTCATCTTGGACTTCGTCAAATATCGTTGAACTTTTACACACTCTTTTACGAGCTCTGCTGTAGGTTTTCCCGGTGTATTTTGGCATGAGTTCGTTAGTATTATTCCCGTAGAGCTCAGTTAATTGGATAATAAGGATGTAGTCTTGCTAAAAATATAAAAACCATGGTCTCAAACTCATGGTATTTTGGTTTTTCGTTTCTTCTTCGGGATTCTAATTTACCGGGAACTGAGTGCGCATTACTTTAGGTGGCTTTGCACTGACCTAGGAGGCGTGCGGGCGCCGTAGACGGAGATTTGGCGGGAAAAAAGCTGTACATTTTTGTTAAAATGTGTTCAAAATTCGTAAAAATGATGCTGCTTTACCAAGATGATAGCGCGAGTTTTGTTAGCTGGACTTCCTAGCTCAGTAAGGCCAGGGAAATAATATTTTTGAAGTGTTTTTTTTTTTGGTTTACAGTAAATAGTTGTTTTAATGTACTTAACCCTCCAGCACCTTTGATACCCTTCCCGTGTGGGATAAGAGTGATGATTGGTTAAGTATCCCTTCGACAAGAATCTGATTATCCCATATAACCTAATTTGGATGATCTCATTCAGTTCACACAACACATTTTATATATAGAAAATGTATATCAACTGCAGTTATTTTATTACAATTTCTTTATGTACATAACGATCACGTTCATGTCACCACGTCACGTAATGTCATCATGTCTCTTTATGTCACGTAATCCACCTTCACCAAATAAAATATCCTTTCAATCAAGCTTGTTTTCGAATCTTTTTTTCCCCGAAAAATTTACGCTATTAAATTTATGTCTTCGAGCGCTTTGAAGACCCTCTTTGGGTCTTCACTGCAGTGTTCCCTGGCGACCTTCGCTGCAGGATGCCAACTGGGTTTGCCAACTGGGTTTGGCACACATTCTTCCCGCCATGCTTGGCTGACGGCACACACATGACGTCATATCGGGTACATTCCTTGAGATAGCACAAGGTACTCATAACTAGCATTTCGCAAGCAGGCCAAAAGGGGAAACGCACTTGCAAAAAAGGCCACAAAATCATGTTTGACGATATCCCAGAACATGTTTTGCTTTACAACCAACGTTGGCCTAATCCTGTGGCTCGTCGCATACTTTACAGCTTTCTCGGTCGTCCGAGTGGGTTTCGATCTGAATAGTGCTGTGTTTAATGTCGAACTGTTTACTGCAAAGAGTTGAAGCTTCTTCTAAAACTTTCTGTGAATTGGAGTCGTCAGCTGTGATTAAAAGACACACAATATCAGTATCATCTTCTTGTATAACTTTATGGGGTTGACTACTGGGATGTTTTTCATTTAGCTTTGTGATACATGTACGTCCTGAAAGGGTAAAATAGAAAACAGATCGACTGCAAGTTCTTAGCCGTTTTGAGACTAAAAACATCACGTGCGTAAGTGACCTAGAGGACCTGGAATCTCGGCTTGTTGCTTTGAAAGGAGAATATTAGAATCACCGATGATTTATTAAGGTTAACAGTTTACCAGAAATTTCATAGGTCAGTGGGAATGTGAAATGTAATCGATAAAATGGGGTTCCAGTACAATAATAAGACTTCAGCTATCATACCATAGTCATCAAAGCAATGCGTAGTTAAGTTGAAGTTTAACTATAATTATTGATAGTAGAAAATAGTTACCAACTACAAGATGGACGGATAGCGCGTCGGTTCCTACAGTTAACGACCAAACGTGAAGATCGTGAACAGCTTCTACACCAGGTATTGACAAGAGACTCGTCTTAAGGTCGTTAAAGCATAAACCTTTTGGCATACCTGATTACCAAAAATAATCGCATTATAATAGAGTAACTGAAAGAGCAACAGAAATAAATGTAATGGCTTGAGAAAATCATGACATTGTTAACAACGATGCTGTTTGTCAGGGCTGGCGCACTGAGTAATGATACAGAAGACCTAATTCTATTTGTGTAGCGCTGAAAGCAACATGTACAGTTACGGATATGGACACTTACACGATGCGATTTCGTGGTTACTGCGCACAATAGCTGCAGAGATGGACACGTAAACGGTGCGATTCGTGATTGCGCGCAATAGCTTCAGAGGTGTAGACATGTAGGCGGAGCGATTTAGTGGATAAGCGCAACAGTTGCAGATATTTAAACGTATTAACGGCGCGATTTTGTGGTTACGCGCAAAACTTAGTGTATACACTTTCATTGATCAACGTAGAAACCAGACACTTACCTTCCATTAGTACGATAAGTGCGTCTTTTAAAATTGCTAATGTCGTAACTAATACGAGTACCGAGAATAAAAATGTACAAATTGGATCTGCTATCGCCCACTCAGGCTGAAATTAAAACATGAAGAAAGAAACTCTGATAAAAAACAAATTTTAATGATAATTTTTTCTGTTTCATTAGGAGCCGTGAGAACTAAGGCCAGCATACGTATCATAGCATGTCATAGCTTTCAAGGCCGTAGCCACCACTCGGAAAGTGGTCCGGGTTTTGACAAAGGCGTTCCGTTTTTTCAAATTTACGATTTTTGCGAAGAAGTAAAAAGGTTCTGAATGTAAAAAGTGGTGCAGTTAAAACCATACCAACTGTACTGGTGACTCAGTACGGCCCTTGGTACGGTCTTGTTTAACCGTCTCATATGTGCGCATTATATTGATTTGCAGTCAGCAAGGGTTAGCGTATAGTAGCCTGCCTTATCTATAAAATAATAGACCAGCGTGAATGCGCTTTTTGAACAGCTGAATAACAGTGCCTCACTGTGGCCTTGAGTAAAAAACCTTCAATTATTACTGATACCTGAAGTCCTCTATGCTGATGTAAGTCAGGAAATGGCTAACTCACAGATCGAATTAGAATTTAGCACATGTTTACATGCAGAGAAACCCTCAAATCAATTATAAGGGAGAGAGTACTGTACGGTAGATCAGAGTCCATTGCTGAGCTAAATCGATCGACTTGATGTTATACTAAGATGATAACCTACCTTGACCCAGATTATAAGAGCGGCTATGAAAACCCCTACACTTTGTAAGAAGTCTCCTAACACGTGTATAAAGGCAGCTCTAACGTTCACGTTTTCTCCTTCACTCTCGATTACGAAGCTCGATGGAGATTTGTTTAAACCCTCTTCATTCGATGTTTGGTGTTTGGTGTCGTGACTATGGCTCCCTCCACCGAGGCCATGGCTGTGACCATGACCTTTCTGATATAATATTGCTCCTAATCTACGAGAAACAATGATATATTACAATTTTTTTACGCCACTTGAAGTTGTTAAATGCCCATTGGCCCTTTTCTCCAGTGGTTTCATACAGGGACTCGTAATTTACCTATGTTCCTATATGATTTCCAAGCCCATCCCACACGGCTTACCGCCTCATCTCTGATATATCACTTGGATTAATTAATGAGTAAAATAACCAGGCAACCATTAATCAAGCAGGCCAGAAAATAGCCAAGAAAGCCTGGAATGGCCACAGGTTCGTCAGTGAAACTGTTATGTGTTACCCGCATTGAAAATAGTTAACTATTTCTATGATGATGACGATGATGACGATGATGATGATGATGATGACGATGACGGTGGTGGTGATAATGATGGTGATTTTGATGACGATGACGATGAATATGGACAATGTTGATGATACATACACTTGTTGTCAAGAGAATATGAAGTACTTAATATTCTCTTGCTTGTTGTGTATTAAGATATAATACTGACAAAACGTACAAACATAAAAATACTCACAAAACGTTAATAATAAGTCCTCCTGCTGCGGTTATTAACATGACTTGCGCGTCCAGCTCGAACTGTTGGCTAAGGATTCTTTGTATGGCCATGTAAACCAGTACACCAGTCAGTACCCATATCACTAACACAGACATCACTGCACCCATCACCTCTGATGACAATAAAGCAGTACACTAAAGCAGTTTTCGTATGACTGTGAAAAATAGCTCACGGCACAAACACGGTCGTGACACGGAAGGGCATGCGCTAGTCCAATCATAGAATTTACTCTCCATCCAATCAAATACCCGATACACAGCATATGAGCACGGCGCGAACACGGTCACGCAAAGATCACGGAACAGCGAGACAAATCACATTGTGCGAGGAAAAAATTCCCCCAATTAAAAGCTTTTAGAAAATACTATAACGGTCGTGGTAAAACATGCATACGACAAACTACTCGCTCTATATCCCTAACACGGATATCACTACACCCATTGACGATTAACCACACGAGGGAGCTAACGAGGATTCACCAATTCATTACACATACCTGCCCTGTACCAGCCATAAGAGAGTTTTTTAGTAGCAGGTCTTGTAGCAACCCATATTGCGAACAGCGATATCATGAACCCCGCGAAGTCTGATAGCATATGAGCAGCGTCTGTCATGATAGCAAGACTGTTGGACAGATATCCACCTGGGTGTGGGGAAGATAATAATAGAGATCATTAGCATCAGGTTTTACTGCTAAATAAAATATAAATATTTACAAAACTTCGGCAAAATTACAAAATTCCCCTGCCCGCATCTTGAAGCCGTGCTTGTGTTAAAACACTCTTGGACAGTTATTTACATGTCTCTATCATTGCCAAGTGATAGTCGTTGTCGCTTCGATGCACAGACACGGTAACCTTTCAAGCTGTTAAGGGAAAAATTCTAAATTTAACAGGAAATTAATTTTGTTACATGCAAATAAAACAAATCCCTCATAATGTCTGCGAGCGGGAAAAGGGTACGGGGTTTGGAGTTCCAAGACACGACACTCGCGTTAATTAAATGCTCTAATTGGCTGACTATATTGTAGGTGTTGTCCTACAATTCAACCCGTGATAAGTGAAAACACTAAAATATCAACCCGTCAAAGAATCTCTGTATTGATGGTGGTGAATCAAACTGTGGCAATTTGATTAACTGCTCAATGGTAATCGCTGGCTCAAGATCGCCACAGGCGCGCGGTTATACAGTGTGGATTCGATAAACAACGGTAGTGGTATAAGGAGCAAAGGACAAACACATTTTACATTTCAGGTTATTCGCCTGTACTGTAGTAGATTTTAGAACAGATATATGCTTCGTAGTTAAATACATTAAGATGTGTGTGTGACTCTGGTTATAAGGTGGCCAATATTGCTATCAACCGCCCTTCTCAGGTACAGTTTTCTGTGTCAAAAATTAATCGACCATCACTAGATGACAATGGATATCATCCACTTCAATTATCATTACAGGATCTTTTGAAAATGTTTCTTTATCAGTGTTACATTTAGTCGACGATTGATCAAAAGCACTCGTTTACTCACCGATAAACTCAGCTAGCATGAAGATCAGGCAAAATATACTAGCAATCCATAGCTTTTTCCTCGGATCGTTCTTTCTTTTTTTCATTATTTGATAAAGAGTAATAAAACATAAATGTGAGAGAAACAGTGGTGGTGGTGTGTAAGAAAGGACGGTCACCTGTTGTACCTGTAGTTCGTCTAATCTATGACGGCAACAAGCCAAGGATCATTGCACATGCGTAGATAGACACTGGTAGGCTTGTTTGTTTTTATAAACTTTATACAAACAAACTAAACGATTTCGTACCCAGAGCCTGCGTTTCTTTTGGCCTGCGGCGAAGAACAAGTGCTCTGGCATAATCCATATTTTGGCGCATGCGTAATTTTCGGAAAGTGAGATGTAACCGGTCAAAATAGTCAAAGTAAAAAGAAAATCAAAGTAAAAACCAAACTAAAAATCAAGTAAAGATCAAAGTAAAGATCATAGTAGAAAACAGAAATGGGGGAAAAAATATTCTCTTAATTTTTAGCAAGTTTTTGAACTGTTATACCGAAAGTTCAAGAAATCCTGGTCTCAAGAATGGATTATGCGAGACTGAACCCTTGTTCTTCGCAGCAGGCCAGAAGAAACGCAGGCTCTGGGTACCAGATTGCGTCCACTTGGGCTAGTGGGGGGATGATTGATAACAGAAGGTCTCACAGCGGCTGCGCAAGAGGTAATATAAAAATACTACACTTGGGTAGACAGGAATAGGTTACTCAAAAATAGAAAAGTTTAACTTTCCTATATTAAACATCAAAAAAGGAAAAGGGAAAACAGGAGCAAAAGCGTGAGTAGGTGTCATGTTTAGGTCACCCATCCAAGTGCTAACCCTCCTCAGACGAGTTTGACTCAGTATCTTGAACGACTACGATTTATCCACTGGACCACGGTTACAGGTGAACCAGCATAACAATAGCCGTGAAAACGATGCACCAGATAGACTAGACTTTTTGACAGTATATTTTCAACTGATTCCGTGCGTTGCAGAGATGCAAGGGATTAGCCGATATGGTCTGGGGGCCGGCTGGTCTCTCCCCTGATGCTTCGGCTAGAACATTTTCTTGCGTAATTCGTACACCCAAGGACAGAAGGATTTAATCGCCGTCAGGTCCGAAGTCCATACGCCGCCTCAGCTCTGCGGATGTCTCGGGGGTATGGCACATTTGAATCGATGTTCATAAGATTTTCATTTGGTGGGTTCGAATCTCATCTTATCGTCATAAGATTTTTCCTTAGATATAAATCTTCAACAATAGGGCTATATTTTTAGCTAAGATCACATTTAGTGAAAGAACCTTTGAAGCTAAGATCACATCCCAGTGAAAGGACCTTAAGAAGCTAAGATCACATCCCAGCGTTGTGACGAGAGATGATTTTTTGTGATTAATCCCAAATTGGTGCACAAAATTTTGATCCATGATCCCAAAACTCCAAAACCTCACGTATTTTGATCCTTAATCCCAAAAATAATCCCTCGATCCCCGATACCTCTTCTACGATCCTTTGATTCGTTGATGTGCTTACTGACCCCACATCCCTTGTCACGACCCTGATAGTATACATAGGACCTAACTATTTACCGAGTTAAAATACAACACTAAGAGCCACCATACTATGAGATGAACTCTTGAATGATGCATGTTGACTTTGGAGAATTTTGACAGAATCTATTGTGCTATGGGCAATTAGAATAATCTTGTCTAAGCAGACCTCAGAAACTCAAATCACAATCATTCTCTAGTTACTAAGAATTCACTTGGGTTATCATCTTACTTGTTCTCGATAACACAACCAGAAATGCCTAGGTGTAGGACGTTGAGAAGTAAGTTGGTTACTTTATGAACTTGCTGAAATACTGCTTTAAACAAGGCAGTCATTCTGTTAAAATTCCGTACCAAAACTTCATTTGTGTGCAGTGTATGTTGTCATTGCTTCCAAAAACTAAAACGATCACTACGCAAAGAAAATTCACTTATCAGAAATTTATGCCATGAACTAAACAGATTTTGAAAGTAACACCTAATATTTATTAATATATAATCTGAACTATTATTATATCTTTATCTGGGAGGAATTAGACTTTTGGGGTCATATAAAGTCATTTTATTGAAATCTCAAAACAACTGAGCCAAATTTTATTTCCTTGTCATTGTAAGATTCAGAAAGTACGGTGTTTGAACTATTCATTGTTTAACACTAGTTTTACTTTTCTTACACTAGTTGGTGCTTTTAAAGTCTTCACTGGTAACCTATGGTTATCAGCCTTCGCTGAGTACGCAGCTACGATGTTCTTCGTCTTCGTCGTGAGTGGTGCTTCACTTCGCTGGGAGGGAACACCTAGTACACTACAGATTTCTCTGGCAGCAGGCTTTGCAATGGCGTCGGCTGTGCAAGCTTTTCGTTGGGTCAGTAGGCCTCTTGTCCATGCCAATCCCTGTGTTTCTGTGGCTGCGTTTTTGTCTGGCGACAAGGCGCTTGTTCCTGTGATCATTTACATCTTTGCTCAATGTTTTGGAGGTAAATAAGACATTCATTTTGCTTAGAAAACGTTTTCAAACAAAATGAATGAGTTTCAGGCAAATTGAAGGAATTAGAAAGGAAGAGTTAGGGCGTTGTCTATCGTCCAAAATGGGCGACAACTAAAACAATTTACCGACCCGCTCTACTCAGACTTTTCTTCTCATCCTTCAGCGTATTAAATCCCAGCAAGTATTTCAACTAGTCAGTCAAACCTCAACTTTAGACCCAGCTAATTACAAAACGCTTGTTTTCTTTTTCTTGTTGAGGCTATCAAATTATTGGTTATGAGTTACCAAACTTTGCCAAAATTGAGACAAAATTTAATGTCTAGATTCGAACGACGATCTTTTTGTCGATAAAAAACTGCGACCAACTCGAAACATCCTAAAAATAAACATTCGAGCGATTTACAATATACTACTATTTCTCGATTACATTCTTGAAATTTCAAGTTGAACTAATTTTGGAATTGAGTTATTCAATGGCTGAACGTAACGCCACAATCACTTATATAAGAATCCTTTACACACTGCGGTATTCTTGTTCGCAAATGAACATTGACATTAACTTTTTCTTCACTTTATAGTTCACTTGTGATAACAATATCCATCTTTAACGATAATGGAATGTGTCGGTAACTGAATTAAGAAGTAAACAGATGTGAAAGTGGTTTGATTAGACATGTGTAGGAGAGTGTTGCTAGGATAAACCTACAAAGGTAGCCCAAGATATTATCAAGTTTTAATGCACGTGGAAACCGAAAAAAAGACGAATCTTGATTAAAGGGTTTTAACTGCAGTTTACCGCAGAATTCTTCGCTTGCGTGATACGTCATCGAGGCCATGTTGGTGGTGTTTAACAAATTATTTTTTCACTAACTTTCGGTCTCTTGTCGGTCTTTGTTATATTTGACTCTCTTGAAAAGTGCTTGAAATGATTAAAAGGAAGGGAGGAAGGACGGAAGGAAGGAAGGAAGGAAAAATGTTTTTTACAGGATCGTTTTGCTGTGTTTTAGCCATCACTGGAGCAGGTTTATTGTACGTTCTCAGTCCCGCACACGCCCGCGGGATTCTCGGTGCAACCATCCCTGCTACGGGATTATCGAATCTTCAGGCTCTTGGCACTGAAGCCTTTCTGACGTTTTTCCTGGTCACCACGATGCTTGCCACACTGGACGCCACTAAATATGACCCTTATGCCAGATACGACGCATCTGCTGCTGTTGGCTTGGCAACCGCCACCTGCTATCTGATTGGTGTAAGTAAAACGTTGTCGTAGAGACCAATGGGGGTCTCATAGGACCATAGGATTTGGTGCAAATACACCGATCGCGCATTCATTGCTCTACCTCCCTAGTTACTGTTGCTACGTCGGACAAGCTAAAATGCGTTTTTGTTATACTACATGGAACGGACACAGATTGCTAAAATTGTAAATGTTCGTCTTAAAATAATGCATTCTAAAGGTACATTAAAGAAAAATTGGATAACCAATATCAAAATCCTATATGAATTCGAGTTTGTTGGTCGCACATTCTATATTCCATTGGGAAACTACCCATTGTTTGGTAGGACATGCACTCAAGGCGTATAGCCTGGATGGGTGTATTTGGACACTAAAGAGAACGTAGAAAATAGCTGCTTTAAAAGAGGAATGGGTTAATTTTAAGATCAAGTCAATCCTTCTGGTTTTAGCATTTTATAAAACTCGTCTTTAACTCCTTACCAGGTCCCTTTGACGGGTGCTGGTTTGAACCCTGCGCGATCTCTTGGACCAGCGGTTTTTGCCAACACATGGAATGATCATTGGGTAAGTAGAGACAACTAACATTCCGTTTCACAACAGCAATATAGAAAACAGAAAAATACGCAAAAGTTGGGTTACATTAGCCTGGGAATTAGGGTCGGCGACAAATTTCGCTAAACGCGCTGTGATAGTTTTGAGAGCATCCGAAAACAGGCTCGCTGCTTTTTGGACTTTGTTAACGAGTATTCTTTGCAGGTTTACTGGTGTGGGCCGCTGATTGGCGCAGTGTTTGCAGGGTTGATGTACAACATGTTGCTGCATAGTCGATCCGTGTGGGACAAGCATGACCCGCCAAGAGACATTGATGAAGTTTCATTGACACACTAGTGAACTTGAAGGCACAAACCAGTTATTTAGTATACGCCTATTTCAAAAACGTTGTCGGTCTGAAATCTGAATTCTGAGACCGAGTACAAGCTGCAAAATGTAATATATTCACAGCCGAACAACGTAGTTTTCTTTTAGAGGCATGACCTTTGAGTTAGAAATGTACCTTTTCTTATCTTAGCCACAAACTTATAAGAGGACAAAAATTACGTCTTGTCTCAGATTGCCCGTTTCAGGACTAGGATTGTTTAAAAAATGGCCGTATAAAGACAGTATGTTATTGAAAAAGTATTACAACTAATGACAAGTAGCTAGTACACTAAATAAGAAATGAAGTCTAAGGTCAAAACAGTTGTCATCTTGCGCGACCCAATTTCTGTGGTGTGAATATCCACCAACTCTTGCGGACATTTTCAAATTTCTCCAAAATGTATAGACTCCTTGCAGCAGTTTAGAATGCAGCTCAATCTGGGGAACAAAAACAATAGGTTCCAATTCTCAGGAGATTGAAATTCTTTTGTTTTGTCTTCCAAATTGAGCTGCTTTTACGTCACATACAAGAGGTCTATTGCAGTAATAAGTGCAATATATGTTTATGTGTATACTAAATAACGCATTTCAACAGTTCTCTGAGGGGGAAGGGGTAACAAACTTAGGTCGTTATGTTATGGACCATTGTTTTGACTTGTATTTTCTGCTCAACCTTGTCCCCAGGGCCCTCTCTCTCCTCGGTCTAAATGGGTCCTGGAGACAAGGCTGTATTCTCCTTCAACACCCTTCATAGATTTTTTATTTTCCAGTCATTCTTTTGTGTTTACTTTATATCAATTACTGGTGTACTTTTAAGTATAACTATTTAGATTCATCATTTACATGCATATACATAATGATAAAAAATAACGTTGTGAAGTACTAATGTGTTAATTGTACTATAATACAATGTATCTAGTTTGGATCCTTGCTAGCAGTCTCTCGTAGTCAAATCCTGTAAGAGATAGCTTGCGTTGCCGGCGGTCTGTTTTTGTTTTGTGGGGGGGGGGGGGGGGGGAGGGAACTTTCCCACTCTCTCCCTCCTTCTCCCCCCAAAAAACCGTAGACCGCCGGCAACGCAGGCTAGTAAGAGAAAAGAGGAGTATATTCCCCAAGGAAGCCTCTCAATATGGAAATAGTTTGCGAACTGTAATGGGGGATTTCTTTTTCAAAAAGCGCCATGTATGTATTCCACACCTTGGGTTCGGGACTTACACTCTATATGTCGGATACCTGACTCCCTATCTTGAATATAGGACTCCTAATCTCGGATACCCGACTTTATATCTCGAACTGACTGGACTGTAAATCTCAAATACTGGGCACCACATCTCGGATACCCGACTCTATATCTCGGATACAGGACTTTCAATCTCGGTACCGGTGAGCACATCTCGAATAGCCAACCGCATATCTCAGATAACTAAATGAATTAATTCTATTGGTGAGTTAGGTACCGGTTTTTATTTTGGAGGTGGAAGAGGGGGAGTGGTACGACAGTTTGCTATTTCCATCTTGGCTTTTTCCAACTTCAATTTTTTGCAAGGCTTGATTTGCCCTGCACAAATATTGGCGACTCCCCCCCCCCTGTTTACGCCCCTCCTCCCTTCTAAATAATTACCGGTCCCATACAAGTGAATATCAATTCAAAGAGAAAGCCTCAAGTTCTTGAATCGATTATTGATTTGATGATTATCCCGGTGGGAATGTGCATGATTATCTAGCTAGTCTTCCTACTATTGTTTCATTGGCTAAGCTAGTTCACCAATAGGCATATGTTCGAGCCACAGTTGATGCATGAACAAATACAATTGCTCACTTAGAGAAACCTGAAAGGAATAAACAATTATGAGTAAAAACAAAAAAGGGGGTAGGGGAGGGGGGAATTTACAGTGTAACTTCTATGACTTTGGACACTTAGCCACAAAGCACTCTTTAGCCCCACCCGTCACCTACTGCTGTAATAGCATACAAAAGATACAGGGATAAGAGAAAACTACAGAACAAACTTCGAGCATTTGGTTCGTTGGCAGCCAATAATTCTTCAAACTGAGGTGATGCGGGTTTTCAAACAGATTTCACAACGTTGTGGTAGTCTAGGTCTGATGTATGGAGATAGGTGGTTTAAGGAGCACCTTTCCCCCTCTCTCTACCTCCTAGGTCATGGTGTATGGAGATAGGTGGTATAAGGAGCACCTTTTCCCCTCCCTCTACCTCCTAGGTCATGGTGTATGGAGATAGGTGGTATAAGGAGCACCATTTATCCCTCCACCTACCCCTTTGGACTTTTTTCTCATCTACTCCCCTATCCTCTGGCACGCTGTGCAGGTTCAGATGTGAAATAGTATGAGAGGTGACAAAGTCAATGTGAGGAAATCAAACAACACAAGTGACAAACTCACCTTGTAGGGTGTTGGGTTAAGAGGTCGTTGATAGTCAGGACGGAGAACTTGCAATGCTGCTGTGAGTTTGGACTGGATTTCTTTTAAACTAGGCAGAGGAATGGCTATCTGAAATCAATAATGCATGTATTAGTTAAAACTTTATGTATGAATTAAGTGTATTTTTTTGTTTGAATTTTCATCAGCTTTTGCCAGGTAATCAGATGGTTTTTGAAATTTCTAAGCATCAGCAGTAACAACAGCAACAGCAACAGCAACAACAACAGCAGCAGTAGCAGCAACAACAACAGCAACAACAACAGCAATAATGACAACAGCAGCAACAGCAACAATGACAACAGCAGCAACAGCAGGAGCCACAACAACAGCAGCAGCAGCAGCAGGAGTGGTAGTGGCAGTAGTAGGTGTATTCTGGTTCAGCTAATAGGTAAAAAGCCTTTTGCTTGTCAACTCCTAATCAATATAGAAAGAATTACAGTTTATACAGTTTATAGTAAACGTTTATCAAATAAGTTCATCTTGAGCTGAGGAAATGTCTTATGAAGTGTTCAAAACATAAGACTAATGGAAAGTTTCCCGGAATAAAGGGTGCAGAAGCTTGTCCTAGAAGAAATAATTAACCTTTTTGAAGTCTAAAAGACCTCACTGAAGGACTTCATCATGTGACTCACCTTTCCATCTTTCCAGCAAAGTTTCAATAATGGCTCTACATTAGAGGGACACACATAAGCACGTTTTGCTTCATCAAATGCATGTCTACATAACACTTTTTGACCTTCAACTGGTGGAGACTCAGAATCTCGTTGTAAAAGATCTAGGAGTGGGCTTCCTGTGGCGACAAGATCTCATTTGCATACTGTATACAAAATTCATTATGGGTAAATGGAAGGCTCAAAAACGAGTTTGCAAAGTTAAATGCGAGCACTATGGTAAATTTCCAAAACCAAATAATAATGTGTAATGTGTATTACACTTCTTGTGGTTGCAAAATCCATGGACACCTTTCGAAGACAAGATTGTGAACTCTTATTTCTTTATTGAAGAAAAACTGTGTTTATTAGAATAACATCTATTCTCAAGGTGCAGGTACAATTACAGCCACCATTTTGGGTTGACTTTGACAAAACATTTGGTCTTGGCTTTTCTTTTGTCATGTAAACAAACTTAGTGGACATGTCTTTTTTCCTTTTATTCTCATGGGATGGGATTCACGCCACCAATTTTGGATACAAATGATGCAACAGAAAGTGTGCGCAAATGCTTTGTGCTCTCATGAAGCTCGCACACCCATCCAACCAATCAGAATGAGAGTTTTCTTAAAGTTATTTTATAATAACCAATGATAATATGCAACAGCTTCTATATGTTACACTATTGAACTGTAACACTCACCATCTGCTCCATACAGTCTGTACACTGATTTTTTGCCTGGAATTGTAATTTTTTCAATGTCTTGACTAAGCTTGATGCGGGCTATTCCACTCAATTCAACCAACTATCAAAACAAGGGAAAAAAACAGCAATGAAATAAAGACATTTATAAAATAACCTTTCTCAGCACTTTATTCCTTTTTTGTTGTGAGAAAAAAAAAAAGGCTTTGGAAACCAAGGGTTACAGATTAGTGGCAGATGTGTACTGTTCTCCCATCTCTGGGGTCTCAAGTTCAATTCTAGAACTCTGCATCATATACCATTAGAGATTGTTAGGTCTCTCCCTTGACACAAGAGATTTGCTCTTGGACCTAGGGCTTAAAATGATTGGTGGACAATGGACAATGTCTGGCCAGAACTGTGTTAGCTGTGCCTAACTTTGATCAGCCCACAGGTTGTTTAAGGGCTTGATCTGTGAGATTGTCTTGCCCTGACTTAGATCAGCCCAGAGGTTGTTTCAGGATTCAATTATATCTGAAGGTATCTGGGAACCAGGGTACACTATTCCTAATTCCTTTAATGGCTGAAGTTCATAAGCCATAAAGAAAGTCTTTAAAATCTAGATGTTAAAGCCTTTTTAACTATACCTTAAAGACACAACCTAATGCTGGTTGTTTTTGACATGTGACCAGATGAGTACCAATACCAAATGAATCAATGGCGTTACCCTGTAACATACATAAAAAGACCACAAATTGAAAAAAAACCATGGTGCCTGATGAAAAAGACTGATATTAAGCGGTCCTTATTCAATTCAAGCCAGTCAGTGTTATTTTTTCCAGGCATTGTTCAGAGATCACCTTTTGGCTTTGATCGTGAAGTCTGAGCTTGCAGTGAGAGCACAATGAGAATATTTTGTTGAGTGTCGTATGTTGTGCATATTGAGGTTAGTTGCAATGAGTGAGATGCAATATTCATGGAAGAGCCCTATACAGGGAGTGATAGTTGTAAATATAGATATATTTTATTTACTCTTTCTTTGCCTCAAATAAATTCAAAATATGCAAGTAATCGATTAAACAGCTTGGAGACTATAAATATTGTACAAAGTGACGAATGTGGTAACAAAGGTGGTAACTCACTTGCTGTCTTAATGAGAGTAAAGTATCTTCATTGATATCGTTACTGGCAACAATAACGCTTTTGGCAAGCCATGGCTTTGATAAGCTGTTTGATACAAAACACATTGAAGTATTTCATATTTTGTATTTTAAGTGTGCTTTAAGGTATTGGGCAATTTTATAATGGGTGACATTTATTTTGTTTTTACAGGAAAGAGACGGAAGATTTCATAGATGACATTTTTCTAGTAAGTCTTTTCTACCACAAATAAAACATTTCTAATATTTGATTTTTCAGCAAAACTTCACTACCATTATTAAGGGTGAATCCAATGGGGTTGTTGAATCCCTTATAGAGGCTTTGCACCATCATGTCGCAGCAGCCATGTTGGATGGGGAGAAAAAATATGATCATTTTACATAAAACAATTCAATTCCTGAGACCTTAAAATTATAACAAAATGTTTATAAAACAAACTTACTGATCTGCTACTTTTTCAAAACATTTTCTGACTTCTTTGGAGAGGTATGCCAAGTCACCAGAATCCAATCTCACTCCAACAGCTTTGTAGCCAAAACTTTCAAGTGCAAGTGCTACAGCAATGTAGCAGGGAACTCCACTCCTGGATCAAAAGATTATCATGGATTACTGGATTTTTAAACTTTTATGTTTGAGAAAATTAGTGGATATTTAGACTTTTATATTGCAGTGTTTAAAGAAAATATTGCATAGAGAAAGATGAAAATGTATTCATAATATAAAATGTTACAAGTGTAAGTGTACATCCATCCATTCCCCCATCCATCCATCCATCCACACTCCCACCCACCCTCTGTGCCCTTTGCACATTTTTCCCCTATCAGGACTCTTGCTGGTCGATCTTTACTGAACAGGTGTGTCTTAATTGCCAGACTTTACATACCTTAAAACATGGTAGGTATCAACTAAAGCCAAGAAAAAATCTGGGAAAGCTACAGCATATGCAGCAAAAGACACAAGCTCTCCCATCCGCACCTCGTCTTCAACAACACCTAGAACTGGTGCTATTTCCTTAAGCCATTTTTCAATTTCAGGAAATATTTCTCTAGGTGTTTCATTCTTGTTGGCAGGTTGTAGACTCCCAACAACATGCTTTTCTTGGCCATTAAAGGAAGTGACAAATGCATGAGCCATGGTACCTTTGATTGGAATATCAAACAGTTTGCCAGCCAAAACGTTACTTGTGCCATTAAACCCTAGAAAGTGTCAAACATAGTGTAAGAAATAGAATTAAATAGACTCATGTACGCCCCATTTCAGACCACATGTCATTACCTAGAGTATTATTTCTTTGTTTCATTTTGTGCATTAGAAGGCACATGAATATACTGCACTAGTAGATATAGGTAGATATAATCCAAAAAAGAATTTTGTTCACAAGAAAATGACACATGCTCTGAAATGCGGAAACCTTCTGCCCAAGATAGAAAGTGCTGAAATCACTTCTCCTTCTTTCGCACTTATATGTTACTTCCTACATACCATACAGAGGCAAATCCAGGAATGTTTCAAGGAAGGGGGTGCAACATCCCTTTGCTTACAAACTCAAACACCATCTCATGCAGTGGGGGGAGGGGGATGTGCTCCCCCTGCACCCCTCCCCTAGACCTGCCCCTACCATATTCCTGAACATTGTTTGTTAGTGAGGGCAATATAAACTCAACCATAGTATTTATACCTCCCATGTAGCAATACTTTGAGGCAGAAAGACCTCCATCGGGACCCTGTGCTCTGCGAAGACCAAACTCTAAGAGAGTTTTATCCCAACCAGCGGCCAATCTAAATCTTGCTGCATTGGTTGTAACCAAGCTATTATTTAGACGTCAAGTAGGACAAGAAATAGTTAGTGGTATTAAATCAGTACATGCCAAAAAAGCTTTGAAGATGAAATAATCAATGAGGGTATTACCCAAGAGTCTTGACAGGTTTATCAGGTATAATTTTAAAAACATCCTCTGGGTTGAGCTAAATCAGGGCACAGCTAACTCACCAATCAAACTAGTGTTAGCATGTTGGATTTTTGAGGGGAGAAAGAGAAAACTTGAAAAAAACTCTTGAATCAAGGGAAAGTCAAAACAAATTCAAATGTAAATACACAAATACTGAACCTAAGACCCAAGAGGTGAGGTAAGTGCAGTGCTAATAAATCACCCTTGATTTTTATTTGTATTCATGTTGACAGGTGCACTATTTGATCATAATGATTGATGTACAAAGTGTACAAAATTGAATACAAACCTTGCATAATTCACTAGGGTAAGAAGGGATGTCTCCAGAAGTTGAACAACTAAAAAAGAAACATATGTAAACTTATGCCAGGTTTGGTTTCACGATTATTCAGATAACCTATTGCTGCACATTAGCAGCACGCCCTTCTGTGCTTCCCACATAATTCCTCTTATTTCATTTGCAACAAGCTCATGGCAAAATCTTATCTTATCAGAGGGTCTTGAGTTCGTATAAAGGACAGCCTTCAAAATTAACAGGGGTTACCAAAAAATTGGGGGAAGTGGAGAAAAAAAGCATTTTAAAAGCTATTTTCTCAATCGATCCCCCCTTCTTCTCGTCCTGACAATATAAAATTGTCCCTTATGTCTAAGCATAGTTTTGCACTTCATGATGGACACACCTGGTAAGGGACCTTGGACTCTCATGAGGGGCACTTTTGGGAAGACAATAGAACCTTCTGGGACTGACCACAGCTCTATACAGCTCATGTCAATGTTTTTCAGAAATGTGAAGAACTCTTCTTCTGTAGTGGCTGGGAGCTGTTTTCTCAAGTAGGAGACGTCTGAAAATAATGACAATCCTGTCAGATAGTGGGAAGAAAAACAGTGAAGTAACAGAATTTTGTAACAGATAGAATGTAAAACATGCAATGATAAAAGGTAAAGTAGAGTAGAGTAGCTAGGACACAATAAGTATAGGATTGATAGGAAACAACATGATAGGATAGACTGGGATAGGATGGGATGGGAATATGAATATGATATACAATAGAAAAGGATGGGATAGAATAAAATAGAAAATGATAGGAGAGTTTATGATATTAAAGGATGGGATGGAATAGGATAAAATAGAATAGGACATGGGATGGAATAGAAATGGATGGGATGGACTAGTAAAGGATGAGACGGGAAGGGATAAAATAGGATAGATGGGATAGGAGGTGATGGGAGGGGAGGGGATGGGGATGGGATAGGATGGGATAGGATGGGATAGGATGGTAGGAATTGGATTGGATAGGACATTATGGAATGGGATGGGATAGGAAAGAATAGAATATACAGGTCAGAATGAAATAGAGTAGATGAAAATAATAATTAATAAAACAGTATGGAATAGAAATAGTTCATGAAAGTGGGAAAAAATCATGATCTTGAAGGTCTGATTAAATATCTTATATTCCTAAAATTTATATTCCCTTGTTTTCACATGAATAATTTAGAAATCAGCAATAATTGAATATTTGATGAAAGTTAGTCAATTCTTGGAATTCAGGAGGTCTGCAAAATTCCTGGAAGCTAGCTCATCTTTTTGAGAAAAATAAAATCTTATCGCATAGCTTAATTAAAGAAAGAAATCATTGCTTCGCTAAATAGTTTATCAACTCGACATATTAGGAGGATTCCATACAATGCCGCATTTAAAACAATTGAATGTCCTATTGTCATAGTGCAGTGATAATCTCTCAATTGTGTACGAAATTACATTAAACGTTGTATTATATTTTAAGCCGCCAGGGCTTTGCTCCAACATCAAGAGCTAAAGTATTGAAAGAATTTTGATTTTACACTGTGAGTTTTTATAAGGTTTAATAAACTTTTCATTACTAGTGACCTAAGTGTCGAAGCATGTACTAGTAACTTATGGAGAGAATTTTGATTGAAAGAATTACACTATATGTTTCTGTCCTTATTCATCTTGTTATAATTTAGGAATTACCAGATCAGACCCTTGCAAGTAATATTTCATAGTATTAAATCACTATACTACCTTGATCAGTGATTTTCCAGGTATTTAAGAAGTGCAGACATTCTTCTAATCCTGCAAACACAGTGAATTCTCCGCTGAATGGGTTCTTCCTGAAAAATAAGTCAAACACTGCTATAGTCGTGTGTTTTTCCACTCTTCCAGTACGCATAGGCCATCGTGACCTGGTAGAAGTCTGTGAGGAGAGGTTGAATCACGGGACTGTGCCATTCCATGGTGGTTTGCGAGTTTTAGTTTTGCAGTAAAGAGGATTTGCGTCTTATCTGCTTCGCTTTTTGTATGGAAATGAACGAAAGTGAAAACACATTCCGAATAATTAATTCATTTTGAGTAGTCCCGATTCTATTCCGAGGAGGCAACGAGAAGTTTGGTAACGAAATAAAAATAGTCGATAAACAGTCGATGTTTTTTCGTCTTGTATTCGGCAAGCTTGAAGATAAAAATGTTCAAAGGCTGACTTTTGTTTAGAAAAATATGAGAATTTTACGTGGTTTGATTAAACGATCGCCATTATCAAGACAGTCACCCGTAAGTAACATGTTTTTAATCGGGAAATAAGCATAAAACGTATCAAAATTATTCAATAAGCTACTTTATGGGCATGAAATGTTCTTGGTGCTGAAATATGGAAAACTAAAAACAAATATTCAAAAATATCTCTTCTTCGTTTGCGTTAGGTGCTTGCAGTGTTAAGAAGTGCATCCCAGACCAATCAAAAAACTGTCAAAATAGTAGAGGTCGGACCCAGAGATGGACTACAAAATGAAAAGGTATGAGAACAGATAAGCTGATTTGCAAATTGTTCCAAAAAAAATATCCAAAAATAGAATAGAAATTATCAGGAATTTTGATTGAATGCAAGGGAATCGGTGGTGGGGGGAAGGGGTGGGGAATTTGGTACAGGGTTATACCTTATTATCATACATTTGTTTTAAAATCCTTTGGTAAAAGGTTCTCTTGCCTCTTTTCTGCCAACATTGTTGTCCTTGCTGATATGCCATATTGTGGTCAGCTTTTCAAGGGTTTGTCAGCTACCTTCAGGTTCAAATTGAAGGCCACTGGGCTATCAATATGATTTTTTAAATTATTCTTCGATTGCACGTTACGTCATCGCGCCCAAATTTTGGTGCCATTTAGCAAAAGATTTCTCAATAGCATCCATTGTTAATGGGACCACAATGGCCGCCATGTTTGTGTCTTTTGACTCTCTTGGGAATGCTTGCAACCCATCAATAACTATCATGTGTTACCCTCATGAAATAAAAATTTCATTCATTCAAGGATTTTTTTAAATTTTCTTATAATATCCTTATCAACAGGTTACTGTACCAACGGAAGCAAAAATCAAGCTCATTAACATGTTATCAGAGACTGGCTTGACTGCCGTGGAAGCTACTAGTTTTGTGTCCCCTAAGTGGGTACCACAGGTATTCCAATAGAGCCTGTTTTTTCATAGATACAAGTAAACTGCCTGAGGGCCTGTCTGAGGCTGATCAGTTATCAGTTATGATCACCAGCCAAATTAGTTTTAGCTTGGTGACACATCATTTCTGGCTCAAAATGACTGGCCATGGCAAAGATTTGACCAAACAAGTTCCAATTCTAGCCAGACGTTGACTAATGACATTGTTGCCATGTTGCAAGATCCCCAATTTTCCCCTGCTTGAGGACCCAAAACAAATGCTGCATTATAAGGCAAGCATGAAAATGGCCCAGACTTTAGTCTGGTTTAATGAAATACTTGAATGCAGGGCTCTACTAGCCCTTTGGCTCAATAGGACACACTGTTGAAATAAAGGCTCACTCGTAAAATACCTATTTACCGGTATATATTATTTTACAGATGGCAGATCATTCTGAAGTCATGAAAAGAATTAAGAGGAATCCTTCTGTGTCCTATCCTGTTTTAACTCCTAATTTGAAGGGATTGGAGGCTGCAGTAAGGATACTCTCACCATATAAAATATATAATAGTTGTAGCTGTGCGATTTGTTATGGTTGGAGTAATGTTGAAAAGAATGACAGAAAGAGGGTCAGAAAGAGAGGGAGAGAAAGGGAGAGGGAGAGATAGAGAGAGAGAGAGAGAGAGAAAAGGACTTATTTGCACTGCCTTTACATGGCTTAGCATCACATGTGAGTAGAGTTTGTTAGGTCTCTCCCTTGATTTGAGAGTTTTCCTCTGGGTTTTTCAAGTTTTCCTCACACAACAATACCTAATTAAACTCTTTATAGTACACTCAACAAAAGTACTCGACTCTGATTGGTCGAGAGGAGTACAATTATAGCATTAATTGTACTCCGTAGGAGTACCGAATTAAGTGGCTATGGCAACACGGCCAAAACAATGTCAAAACAATTTTTTCTATCATTTTGTACTTAAAAAACAAATTTAAAATCTTTTAAAGCCGTAAGAACTAATCTTTTTTATGCATTTCAGTTGCGTGATGGACTGAAAATAGGCCACCAAATAGACAAAGATGAATGGCGTCGCTTCGCATTTTTTACTGAAATTTTGTTGAGTGAACTATAAACAAAAAATCGCACGATCTTCTCGTACAATTTGGAATTAATAGACACTCGTAATGTTTTGAAAGTTCTTAAATTGCACTCGCCTTTTCCTATACAAATTCCAATAGTGAATGAGTGAGTTAGCCATTCCCTGACTTTTATTCGGGGTGGTTTGATAAAATTCGAATGATTTTTTTGGTTTCAGCTTGAAGCAGGGGCTGAGGAAGTGGCCATTTTTGGTGCTGCATCTGAATCCTTTAGCAGGTACATTCAAGTGAACATGAAAGCTTGAGAAAAACCTTTGTCTCTGTAAAGTCTTGTCTTTGCAAAGTCTTTCTCATAACAATTCCTGTCACTTTTTTAGAAAAAATATCAACTGCTCTATAAAAGAAAGCCTTCAGAGGTTTGAAGCTGTATGTGAGGAAGCAAAAAAGAAAGGTGTACGTGTCAGAGGGTGAGTATCTTAGGAAGGACTGATTGGGAAGGGATGAATAAAGAAAGAAAGGCGGAAGCTGAATGAACAGACAGACGAACGAATGCATGGGTGGGAGGTAGGAATTGCAATTAATTAAATCTTGTATTTTTTCACAGATATGTATCATGTGTTGTCGGTTGTCCATATGAAGGTTCTGTCAGTCCAAAAACTGTTGCAGAGGTCAGTATATTTTAGGGGGTGGGGTGTGGGGGAGGCAATGTACGATGTGACTTTCCCTACTTTGTTCTCTCATTCTAGTAATACTGACAACAACCACAACTGTTCTCTATTATAGGTATCTCGCACGATGTTTGATATGGGTTGCTATGAGATTTCTCTCGGAGATACGATAGGCGTTGGAGCACCAGGTATTTCTAAAAGTCTACATCTGTTTCACGTATGAAATGTTTCTGGATCTTCTTCTGCAAAATTACGGTGCGCACTACGAAAATGTCATCATGTGAATTTGTCAACATATCTTAAAGCGAGTGGCCTTCAGGTTCTCAGCCGACTGACGTTTTTGTACGAGTACAAATGGCATTAAACTACGTGTGTCGTCGAAGGAATTGGAATTGGTTTCTCATGCAACTGGTTTCGCAAAACATTGTTGCATATTTGTGCTTGTAACTTACGCTCACACAATACTTTGCTCTTCATGTTTTTTGTTGCTCGAAAATCTTAATTCTTCCTGAAAATTGAAAAACTCGCGAGACATATTGCAATGATATTTTGCGCGTGTAAAATAGCCGTTTCACCTTTCATCACTTTTTCGCGAGCGTATAGAGAATAGAAGCGAAACAAAACAAATGCATCAGTATTTTAGCCTTTAAAGTAGTCTATTGCCTTGCACAGATAATTGCTGATTTTCATTGCCACATATTTGTCATAATAGTCTGTCTTGTTGAAACCAAATAGACCAAGAGTATTGTTGTACCAAGGCTAACGTTTATGAGTATATTACATGTTTCAGGTTCTATAGGACATATGCTTGAGGCTGTCATAAAAGATGTTCCTGTTCAAAACTTAGCAATTCATTGTCATGATACATACGGCCAAGCAATAGCGAACATATTGACATCTGTACAGGTAACGGGTGATGGACAACGTAATCTTCATATTTTTCACTCCGCTTAACAAATTATCTCACCCTCCCCACCCCTCCCCTCCTCAAAAACAAGTTCCACATCCATTGAAAAAGAAGAGGTCAAAGGTACCCACGCCTTGTATACTTCCATTTCTCTTAGTCATTCCTTCTATCAATAGTAGGCTGAAAATATCATTCTCGTTATGTAGGTGGGTGTCCGGACAGTAGACGCTTCTGTCAGTGGTCTAGGCGGGTGTCCCTACGCGGTAGGTGCTTCTGGTAACGTAGCAACTGAAGATGTGGTGTACATGTTACATGGAATGGGATTTAACACGGTGAGCATATATACCGACATAGGAGTGACTGCATAGCTTGGAAATCTCCTTCCAACGGTCTTTCTTGCTATTCTAGACTTCCTCCTTTGACCCTGCACATCTTGCTTTATATATTGGTGCTCTATTTTACTGACAGTCATTAGAAAAGATAAGGTTTGAACGAGAATAGCGAACGAACCAGATATTTGAGAGACACGGCAGCTATTGTAGGGTTTCAATCATTGAATCTCATTATCTGTACCAGATGGACAGGTCAAACACTGACCACTATCAAAAATTCATAACTTAGATGAACCTAGATGAACATGCAGCAGTACGAGATCATTTTAATGTTAAAAGGCGCTATAGTAAGTTAATTTAATAAATTATATTATTATTATTACGAGATAAGAATTCTGGAAACGAACTCAATTTTGAGGACATAACAATAGTTATTCTATTCTAGTGAGAAGGAAATTTCACATGCTAGTAGCCTCCTTCGCAGCCGTTCTTAGGGTCGTCACGTAACGTTGCGTGACGACCCTAGGAACGGATGCGAAGGAGGCTAACATGCTAGGGGTCTACCCCTCTGATACATTGAGTGAGCTTTCTCTACTCCAACTTCGACACTTACATACAGAGTAAAGCTTGATATGAAAATAAGGACTGAAGTGTCACCAAACTTACTCCAGTACAATTAGAGCACTTTCCAGTTCAAGTGTCCTCAATGTTGCTATAATTTCCAGGGGCGGCGGAAGCTGAAAAATTTTGGGGGTGCACTCCAATATTTCACGGTACCTTGAAATGAACCCCCCACCCTACCTTCTTTTTTTGTGTGTGTGTGAGGCATTATATTCTGTGGGGGGCCAGTGCCCCCCCCCCTCCTGGCCCCCCCGCTTCCGTCGCCCCTGATTTCTATAATTTTCATTTTCTTATTGCTCTTTGCAGGGTGTGGACTTGCGCAAACTAATAGAAGCTGGTCAATTCATCTGCAGTGTCATCGGGAAAACAACAGGTTCCAAAGTTGCGCTAGCTTTGCCGAATTGTTCACAAGGAAAGCAATAAGAAATATTAAAAAACTACTATTTATTATTAGGAATGTAAATTATCGATGGGAGAATATGAAGACGAATAAACTAATTTTTAGTACACTGAGTATATGTAATAGAAGCGAGTGTAGTCACATGGTACGTAGGGAGGAGGCGAGCACGCGCGTCTTGGCTCGAAAAATTCCCGCCAAATCCACAGGAACTCCCTCACCAATCATAACGCGAGATTTATAATAGCTATCTTATAATCATAAGATAATCATGGCCATGGAGTATAGGCTATTAAAAGAACTAGTTAACGTTTAGTCAAAAAGGGACTTTGTTTCTTAAAACCCTGTTACACTTTCAATTCTAGCTGAAACCTTGGTTGTGATGACTTGTCACAAGGCGCAATTTCGTCCTAAAACTTGTTTCCGACACAAGATTCGGCTGCACGAGTAAAAAGCGGTTCTACTTGTCGTGAAACTTTCTCGCGACGAAAGTTTCACAAAAGCCTAAATTGCGCCGGCCCGTGTAACACCCCCGTGAAACTTGTCAGTTGAGAAAAATTCAGCTAAAATTTTTCAACGTGCCACAAGGCCTTTAAACATGTCGACGTTTCTTGTCAAAGACTGGAATAACTATATACCGACGAAAATTTGCTTAGGATTCCAAAGTGGCCCGAGGTTTTGGGGATTATTTTAAAATTGTTTATCAAAAATAACCGAAGACCATACTCCCTAGTCTCCCTCGCATACGTTTTTAGTGTCAATCGTCACGCACCCCTACATACTCCCAGACCGTGAATAATGCTGTAGCGTCGTATGGCAGCGCGAAGCATTTACGGCAATGCCAGAAATTTCGACCCAGACGCCGCTATCCCCGGGAGGATTTACAGCCCTTCAGGAAGCTCGGCAAAAGCCTAAGGGAGAGGTTATTCGTCCCCTAGACCTTAGATGATTAACCTCTTACTATGACCAGCATACCTGATATATTGATTTTATTTCAGACGGGTAGGCTCCCATGGTCGCTCTTTTCCGTGTGGGACGCCGCCGTTTATGTTATTCTGCGACGCGTGCAAATATTCAAAGGCTCTTTAAGCAGCGTCGAGATAACAGACACTCACATTTTCATGGCCCACCCCCCAATGTGATCAATCCACTGACCTCACTCAATGTTAGAATCATGCATAGGATACCGAAAAAGAGTGATTTTCGACCCGTGAAACGATTTTGTGTGGAATTATAATCAAACGCGACCTCACTATCACGATCGCGAATCCCTGTATCCTGCTAGCAGGGGTCATTTTCTGCCCTCCGTTTTCGGGTTGTAGGTCGGGGGAGAAAAATACTGTCATGCTTCAAAAAAGACTGTTCATTAAATGTTATCAAAGATAAATGTGATGTTTTCTTACTTGTCTATCTATCTATTTGTACTAACTAAAAACGCGTATTGTCTCTTAATTGCCTTCCCTTAGGCTATCAGTGTGTTTATATGCGTGCTTATTCTATCGTAACCTAATAGCACGATATGGCGGGAAAATTACATGCTTGACTCGTAACATAAATAATAAAAACGACTATTTTTGGCGGGCGAGTATTTGCCTTGAATTTCACGTCCAAATGTTATTATAACGTTTCTACATACATAAAATATAATAAAGGAAATATATATAAAAACAATGGTTAAATGACTGGGTTTAAATACAGCGTAATGTTGTTTTGTCTTCTATTACTAGTAAAATCCCGAACGATCCCGTACGCTTGTTTGGTCGTTACGTAAGAGTTATTGTTGATTGGCTGACGAACAATGTACAATGTAAGCTCGATCATGCGTAAAGCATGATATTATGATCAAGCTGCTACTAGTACATCGTTGTGAACGATTTCTCCGCACGGAATCATTACTTAGTAAAAGTTCTTTGTTTTTAACTAGGATTTCTCTAATGGAATCGCATCGCTTGGCCGTATCGCTTGATATCCCCTTGTGATCTGTGAAATCCACGAGGACAAGAATGGCGGAGAGCAAGGATAAAACAGCTGTGGATTGGAGTCGGTTTGGTTTAGATTCTGAAGAGCGGAAAGCGGAACAAAAATTCAATACTAATACTAAAGAAGATGGAAGCACTGCTTCAGGAAACCCTAATGTCAAAGAACTTTTTGACGAAGATCAGGTAATTCTTTCTCGTTTTACTGAGTCTTATTCCTATGAATATACCTTCAATAATTCACTGGTGACGTGACACGGTTTTGAATAAGAGAGATTCTCTTTTTTCAGAGCACGATGAGCGATATTATTATTGAAAATATAAGGAGTAAAACTTCGCTTCGCTGGGCACAGAAAATATCCTATTCAAATCTTTAAAATTGTCAATTAAACATTTCGTTAAGGGAAGGGATTTTAGATTTTTTCGATGGTAATCTTGTGTAAATATATGCATTTTTGCCTCCGATCGAATTTTGGAATGTTGATATAGTTCATTCAGACGGATTTGATTCGAGTTCTAAAGTAGCATCTTCAGATGGCCTCGAAAAAATACGCAAACAAAGATTTCTAGGATTAATAAAGAAAACAGCATCCATAGAGAGAATGTTTTTTTTAAATATTTGGACGGAGTTTGAACTAAGTCTAAGATTCTTAGATTTGCATTTTGGTATACTGTGATATGCATAATACAACGTCTGAACTAATAATCGAATTTCCTCTTCATGAAATAAAACTCTATTTTATATACTTCGACCTATTTAAATTGCATTCCCTAAAATGGCAGTTTTTTATGCCTAATATTTCTCAAACATGAATTATTTTTCTCGTAAACGAACTTCTTCAAATTCAAATTTTGTGTTGTCGATATTTTACCTCGTATTGACAGCTGCATCAGAAGAAAAACCCTTCCTCTTCCACTTATTTCCTCATTCCTAATTCATGTAAGCTTTTTGAAAAGGTTTTCAACGCCAGAAACATTCCCAATATTATTGGATTTGTAGCAAAAACAACAAAATAGAAACGTGAAATAAAGACTTTTCAATACATCCGCCCTTTTTCGTAAGTATTTTTTCAGTTTAAAAATTCATTCTTCAGTTTCGCCCTTCGCTCAAAACAAGTGAATTCCCTGATTTTTCTCAAGGATTTTTTAATCTTTAAAATTACAGAATTAATAAACTAACACGCGCCCTAGCTCATTTACTCTTTTGCTTAATTGTTTTCAGATTTATTCACGATTATCTATATTTTTTACCGACTAAAAGGCTTCAAACTGTGGTTGACCTCATCTCATCGGTGTCGAGAGTATGGTTTTATTTTGAGACCAGGTTTTTTTACTTTCCCTGCCAGCAGAGTCTCTCTTCTCTCTCTCTCCTTTCTTTCTCTCTTAACCAAAATAAAAGGAAAATAGGCTCTGCTAGCAGGAACGTTTTCACTGAATCAAAAAATTAAATAGCTTGTGTTTTTATCCTGAGAGAGTACTAATAATGTTCGATATAAAAATGAAGGCAGAAAGGCAGAAGGCAGTTATGGAATATTGTAGACACGGCAAAAATGCATTTTGTAAGATTAATTAAGCATGTTTCATACAGTTAAAAAAGGGTGGAAAATGTTATGAATACAGAAAATAGAGAAGTGAGTTGAAGATCAAGAGATGATTCTGCGACATACGTCCAACAATGTCAATGGTATTTGTTGCTTTGAGTGAATATCTTTTTACAGAGATCATGTAAAATCATACCAGGTTATGAGCTTTGCTTTCTTAACCAATCGAACCACACAAATAAAATATAAAGTGTAGCTTATGAAGTTAATAAGTTGTAAGGGGTAACCGAAATAACCTAAGGATAAAAATCCACCAAACAAAGATTGTATCATCATCATCATCATTATCAATATCTTCCTCATTCTCATTCTCATTTTCATTTTCATTTTCATTTTCATTTTCATTTTCATTCTCATTCTCATTCTCATTCTCATTCTCATTCTCATTTTCATTTTCATTCTCATTCTCATTCTCATTTTCATCCTCATCCTCATCCTCATCCTCATCCTCATCCTCATCCTCATCCTCATCCTCATCCTCATCCTCATCCTCATCCTCATCCTCATCCTCATCCTCATCCTCATCCTCATCCTCATCCTCATCCTCATCCTCATCCTCATCCTCATCCTCATCCTCATCCTCATCCTCATCCTCATCCTCATCCTCATTCTTATTCTCATTCTCATTTTCATTCTCATTCTCATTTTCATCCAATATCAGTGAGTCTTGTTGTATGAACATGATATGATAGTGTCATTTTTATCGACGTAGGACGATAAAAAGGAACAGCAGCCATGGTGGAAGGCTAATTTCTTTATTAGAGAACCAATCTTGTTTGGAACATGGGACGGTAAGTTACTACGAACGAACCGAACGAACGAACGAACGAACGGACGAACGGACGAACGAACGAACGAACGAATAACTCGTAGTCTAACAAATAACGAACTTCTGATATCAATGCCCTTCTTGCAGGTGTGTTCACATCGTGTGTTTTGAATATCTTTGGCGTGGTAATATTTCTCCGTACAGGATGGATGGTAGTAAGTATTCATTATTCATTCATTCACTATTCAATACGACGATTCGATGTTTCGTTTTGTCTCAGTTGAAGAGTTCCATGTTTCCACTTTGTTTTTTCTTTTCCTTTTGTCATTTTTCTTCAAGCTTGTTTTTTCCCCTCTCTTTTCATCTTCTCTTCTTAATCGCTCCTTCTTGTGAATGCATGGTTCCTTTACCTTGGACGTAATGTTTTCTTCACGTGTCCTTCATTCCCTTTAGAATTATTTTTCCCGTTAAGTTTTAAAAGATGATAATGTAGATGCAATTCAAACAAAAAATAAAAAAATCCTATAGATCTTTAATGGAATAAAATCACGCCCTACATCTAGTTTTCTTCTCAGTTTCCATAGAAACTCACTTTTTTTCTTTGTTTCCCAGGGCAACGCAGGCGTGGGCCTATCTCTTCTCATAGTTGTAATTACTTTACTAGTAGCCCTAGTGCCAGTCCTCTCAGCGATAGGGGTATGTGAACGATGTCACGTGGGTAATGGGGGTGTGTATTTCCTGTTGTCACATGTTCTTGGTCAGCGGGCTGGTGGAGCTGTTGGCTTGATGTATGCGTTTGGACAGGTTTGTTAATCATTTATGGGTATTATGATATATTAATAATATTAATTATTAATTATAATATTATTAATAATAACCAACTTTATAAAGCAAAATGTAACACTTAAACACTCGAACTGACAAACTTGTGGATCGATTACAGTGCTTCTGAATAGCAATAAGCGACAAAGTAGTTTTAATGTTCTGTAATACTACTCATCTATGTCCTTCCCATCTTATATTTCAGGCTGTAAGTATTTCTCTGTTCTGTGCTGGTCTTGGTGAGTCATTAGCTCAGTCAGCTCACTGGGACAGTACATGGGCAGTACGTGTTATAGGTCTGGTTACAGCTGCTGCTATGCTGTTGGTGGTTCTGGCTGGCGTCAAGTGGGTCGTCAAGCTCCAGCTTCTTTTGTTTGCAATTATCCTACTATCCGTGTTGGACTTTGTGATTGGCACGTTTGCTCACACCGATGAAGGTATGTTAGAAGAGGAGAAGAGATAACCTTTTTCAGAGGTGCGCACGCATCCACATCCAAGATATATTGACTGGACATTAAGTGCGAAAAGGTGTTTGGGCATAAAATTAAGCAAAGGCATTTTTGGAATTGTCAAGCCTCCTACGCAGACGTTCTTAGGATTGTCACGCAACGTTTTCGCTCTCATGTCTTTTCGAATTTGTTTTTTCTAATTTCCTGGAAGTCGCAAATATCTGTGAGATGCAGAAGAAAAGGGAAGGTCAAGGAAAGCTTGTCGACCTTTGAATTTTATGCTGCTACAATACTTACATCTCTCTATCGGACCACTCATCATTCAACTTACTGTCAGTACACGTCCCTCGCTAGGCACAGCTGAGTTTACCCACCCAACAACTAACGTCACTTTTCGTTTACTTTATCCCACAGCTGCTGGCTTCACAGGCTATAAGACCAACAACATGGAGAAAAATGCCGCTCCTGCCTACTCCAAAGGACAGAACTTCTTCACTGTATTTGGTGTGTTTTTCCCAAGCGCGACTGGAGTGTTGTCTGGGATCAACATGAGTGGAGATTTGAAGGATCCTTCTTCTAACATCCCTGCTGGTTCTCTTGCTGCCTTGGGATTCAGGTGACGTTTTATTCAGTATTCAGTCTTTCTCTTGTAAAGTAGCACACTCGTGTTATTAGATTTGTTTTGCAACGTTTCCTCGGCCCGAATATGAAATATCCAATTTTGTCGGTTTTTTCTGAAAACATTATTGTGAAGGAGTGGGAAAAAACTTTTAAAATATGTTTTAAATAATGTACTTGTTCTTTTACAGTGGTATGTTGTACATACTGTTTGCTGTACTTCTTGGTGCAGTGTGTACGAGAGAGGCATTGATCACTGATTACATGATTGCATCCAAGGTAGGTGAATTTTTATAACGGTGATGATAAAGATGTGTTGATGATGATGCGAAAAATGATGGTGATGATGATGATGATTCAGTTATGTGGTGATGATGAAGAAGAATGATGGCATAGGTAATTTGAAGTGATAGTTGTGGTGGGGATGGTGATACTGATGATGATGATGATAACCTCATCCAAATTGAATAGTTCTCTAACTTTTTGGCACTCGTTCCACATTCACATTTTGATTTCCTAAAGCGTTGGTTTTCTTCTTGTGCAGGTTTCATTAGTTGGTGTACTATTTCTGTTTGGCCTGTATGTATCATCACTATCTTCCTGCCTGGGTGCACAGTACGGGGCTCCAAGAGTGTTACAAGTCATCGGGCAGGAAAACGTCATCCCTATCTTGAAGACCCTTGGTAAAGAAGTAAGTAAATCAGCAAGACAACATGAAGGTTCTTCTTCTTTGAAATCAGTTAAAGCGGTATGAGTTGGAAACGATAGAGCAAACTTGTGGTTTAACCATAGTTAATATTAACTATGGTTTAACTACGTGTTGTGATTGGAAAAATCGAGCGAAAACAGTGATGGAAAGCCTGGTGAAGGTTTTTGTTGGAGGACCGAATGCTATGTATGATAGCATAAATATTTTCAAAGTCAGAGACAAGCCTTTTTAAATGTACGATGTGAAGCCATTTCTTAAAATGTTGTGGCATATACCGTGTACGAGCTGTACATGACGTACTTGAGCGCTTTACTTAATTATTGGTCTCAGCTTTTCTCTGTAAGTACAGTCCTTATTCTAATCCTTATTTTCAGCGAGGAGCCAACAAAGAGCCCTACATTGCCTCCATCTTCGTAGCTGTCATCGCCATGTTGTTTATCTTCGTTGGTAAATTAAACGCCCTTGCACCTATAGTCACCATGCCCTACCTCATTACCTACGCAGCAGTCGACTACGCGTACTTTAAACTTGCCATGAGTTACGACATACAACAGCATCGAAAACTCATGGACATGACGCGTCGACAGGAGAAGCACTCTACTACTAGACTGCGTGATGACGAGAAATTTGTAAAACTGAATTACGGAACTGGAACAGAGGAATCCGGAAAGATCGGACCGATAAAGGAACATAGTGAAAAAGATGATTCGATGGAGCGAGAAATTGCAGACAAAGACAAAAAAGACGAAGAAACGCGTGAGGAGAAGAAAGAATTGAAAGTAGATATTGAAGGAAGTAAGGATGGTCCGGCGGACAGTGGGGTACTTCATCCTATAAACGATGATGACAGTGATACCACGTCACTGATAGAGAAAGAGAAAAAAGACAAACCTAGTAAAGTTTCTTCTAAAGAAAAAGGTATGAAATACCATGCTTGAATAGACCTTATTCGTGGTGTGACAATGTTTTCCCAATTCATCGTGACAAACCTGAAGCGAAGTGCTATTGTTTTGAAACTCGTCGGGATATCATCGTTATTCCTGTCGTATCCTTTGGGATACTCATGAATTTTTCGAAGAGTAAAAACAAAAGAAAATGAATTCTCTGGAGGTTCGTCACACTGAATTGGGAAAACATTGTCACACCACGAATAAGGTCTATTGCATGTAATACCTGACACCTCAGTCTTTCAAAAAAATAATAGTTACCGGTACGAGATCTGAATGGGGATCTGATAATTTTTGTGGTTTATGTTGTCTGACTATAATACGAAAACACACACTTCTAACGCAAAGGTAATGCGTAATAAAACGAAACATTCTTGATCTGACGTGCTGCATGCCGGGGCTGATTGGGAATCTCGGTTAAAGGTCAAAAACGGGTTTTAAGTTTAATATTTATATATACTATTTTTTGTTACCTAACTATGGAATGAAAACGTTGTGGGGGAGGGGAGGGTGGATGATCTAATCCTTCAAAACCTATACATTGTGTATTCGTCCTCCAGAATATAAAAAGTCCTACAGTGAAGAACATCAGATAGAGTGGGAAATAGTAAAGCAGCCTTCATCGTACTACTCAGATCTATGTAATAGATGGGTGTCTCTTTCAGGGGTAAGAGTTATATGCAACGTATGCAAATATCTTACGCAAAACCATATAGTCATACATTTCCATAGTCATATAGACATACATGATGAATAGTATGCTGTCGAGCATTTTGATTGGATGAGTAGCGATCACGTGCTTGAATTCGTGGTCAGGCTGAACTTTTATATTCTGTCGAGCATTCTGATTGGATGAGCAGAAATACCATGCTAATAAGATTGGTGGTCGAATTAAAATTTTATGTTCTGTCGAGAATTCTGATTGGATAAGCAGCAATCACGTGCTAGGATTGGTGGTCGAACTGAACTTTCATATTCTATCGAACATTCTGACGTGGTGTTTGAGTTAAATGGCAACGATTTAGTTACATTCTTCTGATTTGTTATCTTTCTATTTGCCAGGCTTTTATTAGTGTTTTAATCATGTTTCTGATTCACTGGGGATACGCCTTAGCTAACATCTCTCTGACGCTTATTGTGTATATTTATATTGGTCAAGCCAATCCAAGCTTATCTAAAGGTAAATGAGTACAACCAGTTGATTATTAGCTAACCGATCAAGCGTCCAACAACCAGCCACCCAAAAAGCCAACCAACCAACCAACCCATCAACCAACCAACCCACCAACCCACCAACCCACCAACCCACCAACCCACCAACCCACCAACCCACCAACCCACCAACCCACCAACCCACCACCACCCACCCAACCACCCACCCACCCCACCCACCACCCAACCACCCAACCACCCAACCACCCAACCACCCAACCACCCACCCAGCCAACCACCCACCCTAACCCTAACCTAACAACCAACTACCTTACCAACCGACCGATCAACCAAATGACCTACCGACCAAAAAGTAACCGACCAACCAACCAATTTGTCAAACAACATAACTCAACCAATCAACCCATCCGCATACAAACCAACCAACCCAACTTACCAAACAACAAATCCAAAGAAAGGAAAACAAACAAAAAACATGCAAACAAACAAAAAACTACTAACTACAAGTAGACAATCAAATTGATTTTACAACAATAATCTAAAACAATATTGTTAAAATATGCCAAATAAATTTCAGTTTTTTTTGTATATTTTTAGGAATTGCTGGAGATTTTAACTTTCTACGGTGGACACAGTCTCTATGGGATAGATTAACAAGGTAGCTTCATATCTCTCTCTCTCTCGATTCTATTCAGTTCTGCCTACTATTGCAGCATACACTAAATACCTTTATTATCCAACTATTCAAATTAGAGTACGAATAACGCGGGGAAAAGCCTATAGTGAGTACAAGAGAAAATTGATTAAGAGAAGGAATCTCTGGTATTCATGCTTGTAATCTTCATAGGCACCGTTTGACGCTATTTTTTGTGCACGCATATACCCTGCACGCTCTCTGCTGTTTGAGCAAACAGGGTAGCAAAAAAACGAACGATCAAATAAATGATTCTAAAAAAACATCAAAGGCTCTAAGAATAGCATCCAAGATTCTAAAAATAGTATCAAAGCCGTGTTCATGATGGGGTTCGCGGATTCCTTCTCTTTGTTCATACTCTCTTGGTAATTACAAATATTCTGCGATATTTTCACTATAAGTTATTTTCTACAGTAAATAACCAGTTTTAAAAACCTATTAAAAAAATATCGACAAAATATCGCCCCGCACCCTAAAATGTCTAATATCATGTACTATATACATTTTGATTGACAGGAAAAAGCCGGTTGAACAGCAGATGATCGTAACACAGCCTTCTGGGATACCATACGGGGTATCCACATACCAGCTGACCGAAGACAATACAGACTTCGCTTACCGTGACCGCGTACACCAGTCTTCAGTTACTACATCACTGGTCCCATAACATAACCTTGGGGCACACCCTAGGATAAGTTTGTAATTTATTTTAATTGTAAAGAAGAAGCGGAGGTACTGTAAGTTGCGGGAAATTTTGTTATTTATTAACTGGAGTATGGTCTGGTGTTTTGGGTAGAGTAAAGAGATTATAGCCGGATTATTCCACCGAAAATCACAATCATAAATATAAGTTAAAACTTATATTATTAAATAGAAATTTCAGTTTCAATCTCTTTCATACCCAAACATCAGAACTTTATCAAAATATTTCAAAATTTATTTAAATAATATTTCTCAAAGATATGTATCTATATCAAGTAAGTTTACGTTTTCAACTAAGTTATTGGTTCAAGAATGGGGTTTTATCGGAATACGATTTTTCATCTTGATAGAAATTGTAATAAATCTGTGAAAGATTATTTAATTTGAAAGTTTATCTTCGACGAAGGTAGATTGTAAATTTGGTTAAACAAAAATCGTTTTGTATTAAGCAACTCTTAGGTTCTAAAGTCATTTGTGACCATTAGGATCCTAAATAAAAGGAACATACATTAAGTCACCAGGTTATGTTACGTTTTGAAAACCATGTTTTAACAAGCATCGCGCAACATCGACACTCAAAAGGAGGGACTTTGATTAAAGCTATACCGGACTAGACAAGTTAGTGGAGCTGACTTTGTAAATTTAGCTTTTGTTCCTGTTCAGTAACCCTGAATGTTATCATCGTAGTATAGTTTTTCTAGAGTTTATTGCAATCATTTTAAGAGGAGCTCTTAGAACTAAAAGGGAATGTTATATTAAATTTGATGGGTCATATCGGAGTAAAACGGTAGCTAGTATAGAATCGATGTAATAATATATAGGTGTATATATAATAGTTGTAACAGTATAGGGATTAATATATATATGTGTATATATAATAGTATGTAACAGCATAGGGATTTATATATAGGTGTATATATAATGGTATGTAACGGTATGGGGATGAATATGAGGATGAATGTACGTATTCTTAATTTTAGGTGCAGAAACAAATACTTTGTTTTTCGAGGTTTTTATAATTTTGTTATTTGGAAGAAGTTTTTAGGCCATTTTTTTGTCAAGGAATGTACAAGGAAAACACAAACTTCAATGCTTTGCCATAAGTGCACATGTAAGGCACGACCGAATACCGGACACCACACGACCAAAATACGAATACTACTCGACGAAGTATGAATACTATACGACTTACGTACGGGTACCATACACAATAAAGACATAACCAACTACCAAGAGACCATCACGCGAGTACCAAACGACCAACACACGATTACCAAGCGACCAAACACGAATACCAAGAGACTAGGACACGATTACCAAGCGAAAAACATGAGTACCATGCGAACGAAACAGGACAACAAATAGACAAAAAATTGCCCAGATGAAAGGCACAAAAAGTTTGTTTTGAACCCTTTTTGTTAGGATCTCAAATGATTCAGCCAATTGATTCAATTTCCCTATTTTCCGATTTTTCCCGATTATTTTCCGATTATTTAGGAGTATTTGTATTTTTGTATTTTTTCTCAAAAATCGATTGAGGGGTAAATTTGTTAAAAATCTCTTTTAATTGAATTCATAAATTAAGGTTTTAATAATTGTTTATTTACGAGGTTAAATAGTTGAAAATTTTAATTTTAATAGAATGAATATATTTTTGGAATTTAAGTTTATTTCACAAAAATGTGGGGGAAATAAAAGAAAAACTTTGAAAAAGGGATTTTTTGTTTTGTTTCAAGTCAACCTTGCTCAACAGTTCAGCGAGGTCAAGTTATATGCATGGGAATATGAACTAAGAGAAGGAATCCTACCTATACAGCCTTGTAACCATCATGTGCACAGTTTGATGATATTTTTAGCTTGGATATATTTTGAGCGAAGAACCTGATTGGTTGATTTCTCGAGGGTAGGGGGCTTCTAGTCTTGCAGTAAACAAAGCCTGTGTTTTTGTCGTGCACTTAGCAAGAGTGGCGCTTTTCGTGTCCTAAAACGAGGCATTAAAAGGAAGCATGATTATCGCGCGGGCATGGTAACGAGTTCAAAATAGCATCAATGATTCTAAAAATAGCATCAAAGTGTGCACATGATGGGGCACGGAGATTCCTTCTCTTAGTTCATTTTCTCTTGCTTGTAACCATCATGTGCACAGTTTGATGTTATTTTTAGCTTGGACATATTTTGAGCGAAGAACCTGATTGGTTGCTTTCGTGATGGTAGGTGGCTTCCAGTCTTGCAGTAAACAAAGCCTGTGTTTTTGTCGTGGACGTATCGAAATATGGTGCTTTTCGTGTCCTAAAACGAGTCATTAAAGGGAAGTATGATTATCACGCGGGCATGGTAACGAGTTAAAAATAGCATCAATGATTCTTAAAATAGCATCAAAGTGTGCATATGATGGGGCACAGGATTCCTTCTCTTAGTTAATTTTCTCTTGGTATATGCTATTGAGCATTCCTCTCTAGAGTCAAGTTGCTGAACCAATCAGTTGTCCATGCGCATGCAAAAATCTGTTGCACGAAGCTATTCTGCTCCTACCAATTATGTTTCCGTATTCATGCAGTAATGAGGGTTTTCGTTTTTCTTGGGGTTCTCCCTTTTCCATCCCTCAACAAAGCCTGATGTGCCAAAGTCCAATCGCCCTATTTCATAATGACGTCACATCAAAACAAACTACTGTCTTAACGCTAGGGATCATGGTCGCTGAAGGGGGATGAAATGACAACATCTTAAATCACAATGAAATTTAGTTTATGAGCTGGTAAAGGCTAAATATCTCGAAAGAAGAGAACTAAGCTTAAATTTAACCTAAATTTCTATCATTTCAGCCAATGTAAACAAACCGTGACGTCATTATGAAATAGGGCAATTTGATCTGTGACTTTAAAACTGTGCCCTGATTTAGATCAGCCCATAAATCGTTTCAGGGTTTGATCTGTGAGTTAGCCATGCCCTGATTTAGATCAGCCCAGAAGTTGTTTCAGGGTTTAATCTGTGAGTTAGCCATTGCCCTGACTTGTAGATCAGCCCAGAGGTTGTTTCAGGGTTCTATCTTTGAGTTAGCCATGCCCTGACTTTGATCAGCCCAGAGGTTGTTTCAGCCAGGTTCAATCTGTGAGTTAGCCCTGCCCCGACTTTGATCAGCCCAGTGGTTGTTTTCAATGTACTATTGATAAAACTTGGATGGAATGACATCAAAATCAAAATATGAAATGCTTCTTCAACATCATACTTTAATAACAAATTCAATCCCAACTATTAAACCTTTCTTTAAATTATATTAACATGCAATTGACTCTTATATCTACAATATTTATTACCTTCTTTAATACTTTACTCTAAAAAAGGGAAACTAAATAAACCTTTTGTCCCAACCTGAACCCATATCAAAAAATCAGATGAGGTAGCATAACTAGTGGTCCCGTAACCTATGAACAGGAAGTAGGAATCTCTCTCAAATAAGTGGGGGATTTCTCCACTTTCACACTTTCTCCACTTATAGGCGGACTATAGCCAATCTTCTAAGCCCAAGTATCAAGGCTATTGGAGATGATGTGAAATTTATGACAGGGGCTGAAGGAATGGAAAATAGAGGAGCCAAGGGTGCTTTCTATTAATTCAAACTGATTGGCCTAAGTTTGCAAAATTAATGGTTTGTGTGAGTTCTTATGACTGATTCTGGCCACGTTGGTCCAGGAGAACTGGCCACTCAAACTAATCAGTTCCAACATAATAGAAAGTGCCCTTAGATCCCACTCTTCAGTCCAATAAACTGGGCGTTACACATAAGGCTGGTTCATAATGTATGGCAGAGGGGATGGGGGAGGGAGGTGAAACTCCCTTAAAGTCATGCAAAAAAATATGATCCCCCCTAAACAAGGCTTGTAGCTTCTTCCAAAAATTGTGCATCCTTCCCATTTTCCTGATCCCCCCTTAATTTCACCTTCCCTCCCCCCCCTTTACAATACATTATGAATACAGCCCAAGACAGGCAAGACTTCTCCCAACCCAAAACTTATGTGGGGGAAACAATATTGATCCTCTATCACTATCTATCAAATAAATAAATACTATCTTAATACTACAAATCTCAAACATGCAATGTTTTATAAATATAATTACTAGAACTCTCAAGGAAAGGCAATATGATATGATTATTACATAATTCTAAATGCCAACGGATCAATAAATAATAATATTCTATTGAAATTTAAATGTTTAAATTAGATGGACACAAAAAGGTTTTGAACTACAAAGTTTGAACTCAAGTATCAAATGTCTGGTTCTTGATTACTCATGCAAAAAGGAGTAAACAAAATTAGAAAAATAAATGTTCATAAAAAGTAGGATGGCAGTGCAGTCAACTAAATGTTTAGCATGTAATTAATGAAACTGCCTATACTACCAGGGCTAGCCTGTGTAGCGGAACCACCCCTACCCCCTCCCCCAGTTTGGGCCGCTACACAGGCTACACCAGGGCTGGCTACTATGTTAGTGACTCAATAATACTATTAATCCTTAGCAGTACAAAAAGTTGATCTCTAACTTATAAACATTGTTAGAAGGGGTGTATAGATAGATCTAAAGATCCTTGGATTTTGCAACTTTACATTTTTTGGTCCGCATTTCAGTTTCTGCTAGTCGTAGAGTTTGGATTGCACGTCTGTGTGTGCACGGTATGCTCTCTTTGGAAATGTTTTATGTTTGTTTTTGTCAGCCAAGACAAAAATTACAAGACAACTGTCAAAATGTTTGCGGATCGAATTTGTGTATCTACGACTTTGGGTTATACACCCCTATTCACATCCCCCCTCCCCCCACCCCTGAAAGTTGTGAAAGGTAAAATAATGGGAAATAGCAGATTCAAACACAGAAAGTGCTAAGGTGTGTAAAATGTAAAGTAAATGGGAACCATGGAAAGGTACAAGGGAATGTTAATTGAAAAAGGTGGTAATGTAAATTAGAAAGGAAGAAGTGCATTTTCATTTAGTACCCACACTAGTGGTTGGATCAGTAATTCTAAGTGATTGCTCATTGCCAAGGTAAGGTGTAGTTGTTGTACTCTAGCCTATGTAAATGTAAAGATCTATCTACAGTAAACCAGAGGACTAAATATTTTTAATGAAGAAAGAAAAGGAAAGTTGAAGGATATCTGGATAGCTTGAGTAGCTGCCAATAATGCTTGTACTACAGCAGCATTCCAACCTATATATTTAGCACCTAAAATGTAAATTTTTGTAAATGAGTGGATAGTATTATTTAGTTTTTTCACAAACAAATAGTTTATTTACACAAATGTCAGATTTATTCATGTATAAGTGTGTTTTATAGTTGGTAAGCTATGTGAAAAAAAGATTTTTAGTTTATAAAAGATTTATTTTGTCCAAGATTGTAGTATAAGGTAAAATGGTTATAAAACAAATAATCAAAAGATGAACTTACTGTGAGATCTTCAGCTTTGCAGGTGGTTGACCTTTACTTCCACTGATTCTCCACTTCTGATATGCTTCTAATTTGACCAACCCTTGGTGATCATCACCAGAGGATTTTCTTCGCTCCACTTGATGATCACTAGAAGATTTTCTTCGTTCCACTGGTGCTGCTGGCTCACTGTTAATACGCTGGTGATTCGGAGACTCCTTAGAAAGTGAATCAACTGCACCATCACTTCTGACAGAGGATGAACGTTCAAAGCTAATCTCAGGAAATGCTGCTTTAATTTCATCAGGATAAATAAATGAGTTTTTATTCAGATTTCTAGGAGTTTTAATTTCTTTCGCTTGCTGTAAGGGTTTTTCTTTTTGTGATATTTGTTTGTTTTCTTGAAGAGAAGACTTCAACTCTTCACCTAAAACATAAAATACAAACATTTGTCAGTAAGTACGCTGTAAATCTTTCTTTTAGTAATGTAAGAACCACAAAAAATATTTCCAATTCTTACAGCACCTTCTAATATTAACTCCATTTATCTGAAATGATCTAATCAGGGCTAAAAAAAATGGAGTTAATTATCTGACAATGTCTGGTCTTGTCAGGACAAATTGTTGCCTTGCCAGCAGTCATTTTCACCAGTAGAGTGAAGACATTTAACCAGTGAAATAGATAATTAGAAAGACTAACACACTTTAGTAGACCTTAATTCCATTGTTTTCCTTTGTGTCTATATGACTATTTCATGTTGACTAATAATTTTTATTTCACGGGTTAAATACTTTCACTCTTATTTTGAGCCAGAGTTTGACTGATAACTAATTTTAATTATCAGTACCTCATGACTGGGTATTCACCAGCCGTCATTTCTACCCTTGCTAATATATATATACATGTAATAAATATGTAGTGTCAAAATACCTGTAGAGACATCAATGATGCTGTCAGGAGCAAAAGCCCAAGGATCGTGACTCACTTCATTCGTAGAATTATCACTAAAGTAAGCGGACGATGAGCTTCGACAAGACTCATTTTTATAATTCCCAAGTCCTCCTGGAAGTGAGGGATCTGCATCCAAGACCCATCCATTTTCCCCTGCATCATCGAAACAACCTTCTTCATTCTGGTAGTTTGAATCTGATAATGACCAGGCATTGCAGTCATCGAAATTATTTTTCAAGCTTGTGTTGATTTTTGAAGAAGTTGCTGTACTGTCTGAATCACTCCCAAAACTGTGCCAGCTAGAATCTATTAAAGATTTTGTTTTTGACGGAGGAAAAGAAGCTGTGAAGTCAATGGAACTGGAGTCCCCTACCCCTTTGTCCTGATGAAAATCAGCAAACTCATCCACATCATTAATGTTGTTAAAATTTGTTGTCCTTTTGAGTCCACCTAAAAACTGTACCTCTGTTGCTGACGGCACATCATTATTTGACAATGTTGTAGCATGTTTTCCTTTTTGAACAAATCCTGTGAGATCATCAATGTAAGAATCTTCTCTCTTGGTGAGGTCACTCAAGTGACGTCTTGTGTGTTTACTGTGTGTATTGGGACTGGGTTGGTAATTTTCATCATCGGAGAAGACAGCTCTGTCAGGTGATGTGCCCCTGTAATTTGCAAGGTCTTCCTCCTCATGGGCCAGCATGCAGTCCATCTCAACGGCAAGCTGATCTCTCTCTGCTTGTATAGATGATACTGTTGATTCAGCATCCATTAATTGCCACTCCAGGCTGGAGATTTGTTTCTCTTTTTCCATGAGAGTAATCTGCAGTCTTTTTACCTGATAAGAAAAAAAATTATTAATAAGAGGATGACCTTGTAAGGGGTAATGAGAGTATTACCTTTCATAGATTGTTCTGGCCTCGCAATATAAAGTTAAAAGTGAGCATCGTTAACCCAAATTTCACCTGTCAATGAGGTTTGGGTTAAGCCTTGGCTGATGATCAGCCAAGAGTAGGCCAATTCTCAACAGACAATAGACCTAACCCGCATTCGCTTGGATGACCATGAAACATTTTTTGAAGTAGAGACTGAACTTGATTCTTTTATTCTTCAAGTCCAACCACGACTTGAAACTATTGTTTCGTGACCAGTCTAGCGAATTCAGGAAAGGTCTCAGTGGTAATAATTGTCAACTCAGTGGTAATAACTTACACAACAATTACCGATGGGTAAAGTAATTAGAATGTTGGTACATGTTAATTGTAAATTAACATCCCGGCTGATACCCTAATCATTATTACCACACAATGTATTTATTATGCAATATTGAAATAGCTTAAGAAAATAAATGGATGTAAAGGGCTACTCACTTGTCTCTCAGCTTGTGCCTTGTCTTCCAATGCCTTCTCTGCATGAAGGCTTGTTGTGACCCAAGATGGTATTGTTTTTGAGCCTACAATATTAATATTTTATCCAGAAATAGAAAAAAAGACTGCATTGAATACTGTACAAAATCTTAATCTATTTCATGTTACAATTACAAAGGTTTTACCTTTGAAGAAGAACATATAATGAATTTATTTAACTTTAATTTTCAAATATGTCTTTGTATAGTACTAAGATCTTTCTGCAGTTTTGGCACAACTAACTCACTGATGAAATACAAATTTAGAATGTTGGATCTTACAGACAGATAACGCCTGGAAAAAAAAACCCTAAATCAAGGGAGTGAGCCAATGAACTCAACTTCCATGTGATGTTGTATCCAGGAATCTAGCCTGAGACCCGAAAGCTGAGAGGAAATGCACTGAATCTAAATTTAGTTGGATTTAATGGTGGATGGCCTAACAGGTTTTGCAAGCCTCTTGATAAGGCTACCAGTAGATCAATTTAAGTACACCACCCTTCACTTTCTAATATTATTTGACATGGTTATACCTTCATGAATTTTCACATCAGCCATCAACTGTAAATTCACTTTTCTCAGCTCGCTGATTTCCTGTTCATAATCTCGAGCTTTTTCTAGAGAATTAGTTTCCTGTAGAATCAAGCGTTCTTCAAGGCAGCCCTTTTCAAAAGAGAGTTTCTCACATTGAATCTGAAGCTGTTCAACTTTCCCTCTCAAGCATTCTACAGCATCAAGAAGATCTTCGACATGTTCCTCCATTAACAAGTCAACTTCTCGTGGGGTGTCATCACAGTCATCAAACTGACCAGCCACACCTGCCATGGTCTTTAGTTTCAAGGGGTCGGCATGGTTATCCTCTTGCAAGGCTTTGTCGTTATCCAATGATTGAAGCCTTTCATGGGAACTGCTTATTGCAGGGCTGCTATCTTCATTAGTAATCCCATAAACCATTCCTGTTATTCACAAAAATATAGGCAACTATTATATATATATATATATGGTGTTTTAGAATGAAAAAACTTCAGTCGAGCGTTTATTAAATTATTCAAAATATATAGTAAAAGCACTAAAAGTGTGCAATACAATTCACTATTTAGCATTAATTAAAGGATAGCAAACAATAGAATAATTTAGCACTGACTAATAAGTACTACTAATTAAGGCTGCATGCTTTTAGTTTTTGTACTATAAAATTCATCTTTATAAATGTAAAAACTCTTTCTAAATAAAATCAAAAATTAATGTTATATTAATATTACAGGGAGGAATTCAGGAATGTTTTCAGATTTTTCATTTTTTATCACACACATGTATTAGATCTGTGGTTACACTGAGTCACTAATATTTTAAGATTCTTTATATATAATACATATATAGTATTATTATTTTCAAGACAAATTAAGAATCAATCACCATGACCACGAGAATCAAACATTGAAAAAAAAACAAGTATCTTTATTACCAATTTATATGTATATATATATAAATTTGTTTGAAGAAAAAGTCAAGAAAACATTTTTCCCGACAAGCCTGTTTCTTGAATTGCTTCACTCTTCTGGGGATTTACACTGTAAGAGTGAAGCAATTCACGAAACAGGCTTGTCGGGAAAAATGTTTTCTTGACTTTTTCTTCAAACAAATATTCCGCTCTACTCCTATCGATGTATTGAGCACTATTTTATGGAAAATTGATTCACAGATTTCTTATATAGATATATATATTATAGATATCGATGAAATACCAGGTTTTCTCTAGTGTCAAAAACTTGATATCTTTCACCAGTGGAAGATACCATAACTTTCACATGTGAAGATATCACTGTTGACATAGTAACATATTCTTATAAATATCTATATAATTTCATCAATATCTATATAATAAACTGAACATTACATTGGAGATACAAATTTTACCTTCAAATCTTCAATCGATATTTAAAGATATCTAAATTGAACATGAGAAGATAAAATTTGTATCTCCACGCGCCCATGCAATATCCTCTCTCTCTCTCTATATAATAATATATCAAATTAAGCTTTTACAACAGTATTATTTAAACCAAGATTCAGGTAATAGCTGCTCAGTATAGCAAGCTAATCAAGCTGAGCAGCTGTTAACTGTTTTTAACACATTGATAAGGTCGCCTTAACTATAGCCAAACTCAGTTTTTGAGTTGGACTATAGATAAGTTTAAGGATTTTGCTCCAATATCCATTCCAATAACACACTCATTTATTATGGGTTCTGCCATACCTAGAGTTTCAAAAACATTAAATATGGCATACAATTCCATAACATACCAAAATGCATGGATGTGTGTATGCAAATATATAAGTTTATAAGAGCCCTTAAGCATCATCTCAATCATACATTTCAAGTGCATACTCAAATACATACTTTAGTTTTTAGAGCATAAATTATACAAAACCTTTACTTATACACAAATATAATAATACTCCAGTTTCAAGCTCTCTTTGATTAGCCTTATTCTCGGTAGTGTGTTATAATATTCAGCTATTCAACCAAATCACATTGTTCTGTAGTATGTACATTCCTTATTATACGCTAGTCCTCAATAAAAGAAACGAATATATTTGTACAGGCTAGACTAAGAAAAGGTGAACTCGAATTAGGAGTATTAAATGAAATAAAAATAAAAAAACATTCAAGGAAGTTCTTTAAAAATCTCTGAATACTAATTATACTAGGTTCTCAATCTAGTTATATAGTATATTTTATAGCACAGACAAATATGTATATATCGATATATAAACTGTATATATAGAAGTTAATAATTAAAAATGTTTGTTATCATCATTAGTTGGACAACAAGGTTTCCGATGACGGATATCTGTTGAAATAATCTTTAACAGGATCCAATATGAGACCTTAGATACGATCTAATAGGAGAAATCAAGTGCCTTGAAACCAAAGTAATAAATGAATTGATGTATGCGGATATTTTAGAGAGTTAGGTTACTCGTGGGGGATCAACATACTGTATCTACACAGAATGAAGCCACTTTTATGAAATAACCCACCTGAAAGCATTGTAGTCATGAATGAAAAGAAAAACATCACTAAAATCTTTCAATGAGTGCTGTGCTAAGAGAAAAATACTGAGAAAGTCTGGAGTGAATTATATCGTAAAAAGCGTCCTGTAGTTCAAACTTACACTAAAACAAACAGATCTTAGACTTGAGTACATATTTACGTAAAACCTTTCTCTTCGGTGCGAGCCTTGATAATTATATAAATCTATATGTGTTTTCGTCGAGTTTTCACTTCCTTTTAAAATAAGAACAATCTTCTAGTTTTTCATCAATGAATATTCATATTTCGAGGAAATTAAAGGTAAAAATATCGCACCCATTGGACACGTTTCCTTTAGTCCTTCCTTCCTTTTTAATCCACCACCCTGGTTCATAATCACGTCTTTCATCAACAATGAAAAATTATTCTCAGTAAATCGAGATTCCTCTATCAAATGCAACCCCAGATCATTCTTTTTTGGAATAAAAACGAAGTAAATATTGATTTTAGCTTAGAAATGAAAGCTTGTATTTTCACGTCCAGCGAAGAGTGATTGAACCACTACACCTCTACGATGTACGATTAAAAATATTCCTATCAAACTACTAGACTAAACTAAAAACCAAAGTTCCATCTTTAGAGTCTATGTATATGATATAATACAGTACCAATTTTGTAGTTAGTGTCTGAAAGATTTTTTTACTGTGTAAACAATAATCTTCAGGGTTGACAAACAGTGCGCCCTTGTCAAAAATCCAACACGACATAGCCGAATATTTTACGTTTTTTGAAGACTTACCCTTAATAAAATTAGCCCAACGCTATTCCCTGTAGCAACTACACCATCGAGGTATGACCCAGTCTGGTTTTTAGTTCAAAAGAAAGCGCAAATTTCGAATTATAACTTGAAAAATCAAGGTTACTTTGTGTACTGTTCTGTTTGAGGAAGAAGTATTTGTCATGTGCTAGGCACCTCAGTCCAATGCTGATGTGATCACGTGGGAGGTAAAGCTTCCCGCCATAATAATAGCTCTCAAAATAGCGGATATATCGATCACCTCTTCATCTCAGTATATTATTTTTCATTCCGTTTAATTTTTCCGTTTCGAAATTTCCTGTTGAAAAAATTAATGCCAAGATATACATCGATAGGCATAAATACATCATTTTTCACTAACGGCTACCGATATTCAACTAATAATTCGTTTGCGCCAAAATGAGATTTTTTTGCGCTCCTGAAAATTTTTTAGAGTAAAAAATATCTAAAATCAATGGCTAAATATAAGGTAGAAATGAATTAATTAAGTAACTATAGCGGATGAAAAACGGCTATTTTCCGTTTTCCCGCCACGTCGGTTCTAGGTAAAACTGACATCTTTTCATAAACTTTATAACCGCTAGTTTACAAACGTTTGCCCTTCGGCAAAGTCTTCTAGGGCATGTACTGTAATTAAAGACGTACAAGAAAAGGCTTAATTAGATTATAGTGTCGCCGTCTACAAAAAGTTTGTACTGTCATAGCGGTGCAATTCGTATTTTATTTAATTTTGGTTCAGACTCATGTATCCTCTGAACCCAGGGGAGGGCCACAAGCTTGAAAAAACCATAGTACCGGTTCAGTCAACACAGCACTTCCTAAAATATGTGGGAGGACGGGAGGGGTGGGTAAGCGGTGAAGGTAGATAAGACAATATAAAAAGATCTCTTCCTGATTTCCAGCCCAGACAATGCGGTACGAGCCTGGATTGGAACAGAAAACTGCATGAAATGTTTGACAAATACCTTTGAATCAGATATGGGATTCTTTTTCGTGGTAAAAAATAATCCTTGCTAGAGCGCGACGCTGAGCCGGGCCAATCGCAACGACGTCTTCATACCTCTTTATCGAAGATAAGCTCTTTAAAACCATTATTCTATGAACGTATTACTATGTCTCGATAATGAAAACGTATGCCAATAGGATAATGATAAGGAGATAAGATGGCTCCATGTTTGCTATCAAAATTAACGGAGATTATTGTGGTAAACAAACTACTTATCAAGCAGGAACTGTCAAAAATGCGAAAATGGCAAATATACGTAGGGGGTGTGCTTATTACCTCTATTCCTATTTACCATTTATATGTAAACGGTAGGTGGATAAGAAGGGAGGGCGCATTGATTTCAACTTTTATTCCCGTCAGTGAACTGCAGAGAGGACCTATTTCCTCTCTAATTGATGGGTTGCACGCATTCCCAAGAGAGCCAAAAGACAAAAGCATGACGGCCATTGTGGTGCCGTTCATAATGGATGCTAATGAGAAATCTTTTGCTAAATGGCAACAACATGACCGCAATGACGTAACGTGCAATCGAAGAATATTTCATACGACAAAATGTTAATATGCAATATGAGTCCACCTGAAAATAATACACGTAAAAAACATCAAAATTTATTTTAAAAATTATTCTATTTTTACATCTATAAATAGTGTGTTCTGAGCGGTGTTTCCTTTGACTTTTATTGTTTTACAAAAGCTCACTAAAGCTTCCACGACATTACAAAAACTCTTTGCAAACTTGTCTCAAGAGAGCACTGGCCCAAGATGGGGGCACTACTGAATGGTCCAGTGAGAGCCCACTAATCATGGCCCAATCTGAGATTGCCCACATCTGTAATGGTCCAAAGCAGATGGAAATAAAACCAGTATCGTTCGTTTAGTGAGAGCTGTCTTAAGTCAATGGTCCAATTTAATAAAAGTCCCACATTATAAATGGCCCCATAGCATATAGGGTGATGCAGACAGTTGGTCCAATGAGAGCCCTTTTGTAATAATGGCCCTATCTGAGAGTGCTCACGTGGTCTTGTAATAAGTCATCAGTGAAAATGGGTCAATGAGAGAGACCCCATTAATATGGTCCAGTGCAATTCGTCTCTTGATCATCTCATCATTTGAACAGGATCCTAACTACTGTACTTCCTGTTACTAAAAAGAGAGTTCTCATTTAATCAGCCTTCTTTTCGTTCCATTTTACATCATTCTGGAATTCTGTCTCTCTGGTTACACAATGACGAGGAAACCAGCCTTTAACTGATTGAAGATCAACTCTGATGCCTGTACAATAAAAAGATATAACCTGAATATTATAATACATGTTCACAGACCAGATCTACTGGCAGAAATAGGGGATTCAGTGTTTGTACTAACTGTTCATATGACGATTTCTCTTCTCACCATACATCCAGTACCTGGAATGATAAATCAAAAATGTGAGCCTTGAGAATTATTCTGGACATTTGAAATTTTCACCTCCCCCCCCCCCCCCCCCCCATCTGCCATACATTATGAACGCAGCCTAAGACTCACTTTCTCCATCTTGTTACCATAACAACATCATCAAGGTCAATCTTCATACGAGCTTCGTCTGTCCAAGGCGTTGAGACACATGTGCATAACCCCTGGCGCCAAGCCAAGAGACTGCCATTATATGGCTTGATAACATGATACGGCACCTGAAAGAAACATATATACTCATGAATTATTAATTATTGCAGGTATTACCCACCTGCATAGACTTGCTCCGAATAACTCTCTCTTGTCTACTGAGGAGCTGCACTTAACCTTCTATGCCAAACATAGTTTGACGAGAAAGGCTGTCAAAATCATGACAGCATTGTTAAGTAAGGTCATGGAGGTGCTACAAGTATAACATAGTAAAACATAGACAGAGGTTATTTTCTCACTACACCAAAACTAAAGGAAAATAGGCTCTACTAGCAGGGAATTTGTCCAGTAGCAGTTTCAGGAGAACATTTTGGGCAAGGGGGTGGGGTCAGAACCACCAATTATCATCTCTACATCTTTTCTAGCCTGTCCCTCTTTGAAAACCATTCAGCCTTTGTCAGCTGGACTATAGCAAGAGGCGTTACTCACACTTCTTTCCCTCTTTAATTCCTTTTGCCATAGCTGTTCTACCTAGGAGATATGACAATAATTTTAATTTTAAAAAATTTAGTAATAATTTATCAAGTCCATTGACTTGGAGCCAATGTTTTGTGGTCACCCAAGAAAGTGTGGGAAAGGTCTAAGAACACAGATGTCTGAAACTGAGTAATTCGTCTAGTAACATTAGTGTATGCTGCAAAATGAACCTTTGATTGTCTTACTACTCCAACTGCAAAAAAATCATTTTGCAAGGCTTTCGTATCATAATTGGGATTGTACAGTGTTTGTACTGTCAACTTACTGTAAGTGTATATTGATGACATCCACTAAGTACAGGCCATGTTATACCATCACCAAGATAATCCTTCCTATTCCATATAACCTAGAAAATAAGATATAACTTAGCAAGAAATATGCCACACTAACATTGTTGTGGTTGACAAAAGGGACCATTGACCCGAGCTGATGTGCTGGGAAACTATAAACCCACTCTCCACACAATAATCTGTCTGTCATATTAATTTTTGAATTACTTGCTTTCTATTTCAAATATCAATAGCCAATGTAATAAATATGTTGTAAATGCCCATCAAAATACTAGAAATCACGCTTCAAAGGGACTCAGTTTAAAAACTTTTGGTGGGGCCTGCTCCCAAACCCTCTAGATTTTTTATTTCTTTAATACCATAAAAAGTATACAACACTGAAGTACCTGTTTAAAATTCTCTTTCCAACCCAAGTCATAAGGGTAGACAAATACCTCCCCTTCTGGTCTTGCCCTGTTCATAGCCTGCAGATCAATCAAAATATAATAAATTAATATTCTACTGATTTACTGTAAAATTCAATTTTTTAAAGAAATTAATTTTGTAGGTTAAGAGGCTTGCAGGTGGGGGATTTCCTATCACATTTAACACTGAATTTCAAATGGTCAATGCTTTTAAAATGTATGTAATATATTCAGTTCTGGATGAATAAAGGAGGTTACAAAGAAATAAATTCCACAAAAAATAATCATAAATGATTTTTAAAATGCTTTGTTCTGAAAGACAGTTCCTATGTTCTAAAGAAAAAGGTATCAAGAATGTTTGAAAATGATTTTGACTTCAGTATGTGTGCGTATTTATCTATACATGCATGGTCCATCTATTTTTTTCATAGCAGACAGTCAGATCAATCAGAGCATACATTATATCAATGGCTGGATGTCTGTACCCTTGAGGCTTACCTTTTCTACTATCCAGCATTCAATAGCTGTCTGATTCTCCCTTATACCTTTTGACTTAAAAAAAATAACAAGATCCAAAACAACTTGGATATAACTTAATACTTCGTTAATAGTTGGGGGGAGGGGGGGGGGCATCATAGATTTGAGTGTAATTGGACAACCCATGGTGAACAATTCCACAGGAAGACCAATGAAAGTTAAATTATATAAAACTTGCTGTAAATAGATACCTGATAATATAATAATATTCCTACTGCTATAGTAACTCCTATAGCCATTCCAAAACAGAACATAAAGTGGAGAAGGTGATAGATGCCAAATGACCATGTATCATCTCTGGTATATCTGTATACTCTTGGATCTGTTAACTAAAAATATAAAATATATATGCTGCAACTTGTTAAAACATCCAGGCGTCTCTACATAACAATACCAACTAATTATCATTTACATTACGACCAAGCCAGAGGCATAAATATCATCGATTGTAGTCTCATTTTCTCACTGGACTCTGACGATGACTTCTGCTCAGGTTGTAGGAAACATCAGTCACCTACGACAACAGTCTTTCTCAAGACTACACTCACCCGGACGATCACATTTCACATCAAATGAAAAATACATCAATAATCATTAATATAAACAGTATTATAAAGTTCATCATTAGAGTGATAATTCTTGATATTTCTAATGCTTAATTCCATGGCCAGATTGATGTGAATAAATCATACCTTAAAAACTTGATAATAAATACAGCATCCTAAGATGATAGCACAATGAATACAACCAGGAGGCACAAAGAACAGAAACAGGGTGAAACTCTTGATATTTTTGTGTCCAACACAATTATTAACCCATGGACAATGATGATCCATCTTCATCACACACCTGAAAAGGATGTTTAAACCTGAGAAAATGTTGGATGTATAGAGAGTGTTTTTTTGAAGAAAAAAAGCCCTGGTAATCATGTACTTCATGACCAGCAAACACATGATGATTAACATGGCAGACTATTCAATTCCCTGTTTATTGGTTGACAGTCATGCAGCCAATCTTTGGCCATTTGTCATAAATCTTTCAAAGTACCTTTGAAATCAAAACAAAAATAACATTTACAGTGTTGGTGAAGTGTCAACTGATGATCAGTTAACAGTTTAACAAGTGTTGATTGACACACGTCAGCTTGCAAAAATATATGCATATTTTGTTGGACAGTAATTCCCATCAGATACTAGGCTGTGACTATACTAGATATAAAGAAAGTAAATTATATCATCAATACCTCCTACATTTACTACAGTGGTGTGCTCTTGGTGCCTTATAACCTTCACACACATGGCAATATTGCAAGTATTGAGTATCCTCCTCGTCATCCTATATCCAGACAGATAAAATCAAATCCATTATGAAATACAACAAATTTCATAAGAATATGAACATCTACATTACTGATCAGGGTGTACAGAAGCTCTGCTCCATCATTTGCACATTTATTTATTTAACTGTCTGTCTAATTAGTACCTGGGGGTACTCTTGCTTGTTTAGGATAGGGATGTGCCACTGAGCCCTCTGAACCTTGACCCTGTTACAGAGTAAATTCGCTGAAATTTGTACCCTGTTCCAGAGTAAGATCGCTGAAAACCATACCGTGTTTTGGTATTGCGAAAATGGATATCCCTGTTCCATCCCAGAGCGAGCCCAATATTATATACCCTGTTCCAGAGAAGAATTGCTTAAAGCCACACCCTGCTTGGCAACACGTACCTGTATAGCAAATATAGGGGAGTACCTCCCTCCCACCCCCCCGGGAATTAGTGCTGTGTACTTACAGGTATCCACTGGACAGGCACATATCCAGGACCAAGCCATATAGCTTTCAAAAAGTTCATCAGAATTAGGAATAACCACGTCAAATAAACACATAGCTGTAGCATACTACCAAGGGAAGACCATGGTGGATATATCAGTGTCATGCCATACAGCCCAGTCAAGAATAAAGTAATTATGATGGACAGTGCCAAAATAGGGACCCCAGTGACAGATCCTTTTTGTCATAATAAGTGCCCAGCTCAAAGGAGATAAAGTACTAATTAAATTGTTTTCATCATTATGGTGTTATACGAAAATTGGTTTCTTGTAGTTGCAAGCTGCTTATCTGAAAGTAAAAATTAAGTGGCAATATTCAAGGAATCGTGAATTATCAAAAACACCTCGACAACTTTGAATTTCTTAAGTTAAAGCAGAGTTCAATATTGAGTATTTTTTAATAAAAGTTCAATGACCGGCTAGTTTAGGATGGCTGAGCTGAGCTTTGTATGACTTTGCACATAATACGACCACTCAACGTATGTACACGTATTTAAAATGTGCAGAATATCTCAGAGATCTTACCTCCATTCACAGCTCAATCTAGAGATAACTCAATATTCAGCTAAAGGAACAGAATCAGCTATGCGGTCTGGCTAGAAGGGAACGGTAAAACTGACGCTGACTTGGGAGCGCGGAAACAAAATCAAGTCATCTTTATTTTTCGCTAGCTTTGTTTTGGATAGACAAGTGCACAATGTACACTGGGTAATGGCCAACCCAAATATCACAGACACTTGACTCTACCTTCCTTAATCAAGCGGTTGGGTAAAAACGAACTTCAGAAATAAAAAGAGCACCTTGACATTAGTAAACAGGTGAAATGGCATTAATATAAAATTAATATGAAAAATAAATTAAACCGAGAAAAATGAACCGAGAGAAGACTGAGTAACAGCGAAGAACGCCTGGTGAGAAACTCTATCAGCAGTGAAAATCAAAATGGCGCCTGTCGACACGAGGAGAATTACAGGGCCAGAAATTAGCCAACCAGTCATCTGTAGGATAGAGAATGATGTGAAACATTCCCTGGTAACTAAAGTATTCAATCAGAGAGTTTGAAGGGAATCGATAGACTCATTATGTTTGTACTGTTAGGTTGACAAGGATGGTGTTAGAAAAGATGGTCGACATGTGAATGAACTACGTCCAATGTGTAAGTAGCAGCTTGTAGTATGTAAACTGATTAACCAATTTTCTTAAACATCATCGACAGGTTTTAAAAGTGTGGTCTTTTGGCATCGGCTAGTCAAAAAAGTTACCAATTAAACGGTTCTAACTTCGATAGAAGGAAGCCGCAGTGCCAAAAAACGCGTTCTGGTAGCTAGCTGACTCAGTGCAGATTTAAGTCAATTTTGCATTTGGAAGCACGCGTTGGGATTGATGTTTATTGTACAAAGTATTTTATATTTTTATGTACATTATCATTAATTATTGTTAAAAATGAACTTCAGTTTTAAGGGCTGGTCTCGTCAGTCAAGCAAAAGGATCAGCATACTTGGAAACAGAAAAAACCAAAATCATATGCGCAGTGTATCCTCCTTAAATATTTCAGGGTTGAGGGAATTATTCAAGATTTGTACTGATAGGTTAACATAAGCATTGCCAGGTGAGGGTTTGAGGGGCCTTGCCTATGAGCTCACTTTTGATTGGCTGTGTTTACTACTGGAGTATTTTGAGAGACAGATTTGAACGAGATGGGACCCCCTCACAAAAAGTTTTTCCTTGACAAGAGGTTTTAGATATGGACCAAGAGATGCACCTAGGAGACAGGAATTTAGTATGAAGGTATTTGAGATGCAAAAAAGTGTCAGATTACTGTTCATATTCATACGGCACATTGCATCTCAGAAGTCTTATTCATATTACAATATATTTACAGGGTCGTCTTACTTGTGAATTCAAGTATGCACCTTTTTCATGCAAGCAAAGGCGTGGTCATCTCCAGGTATGTGTATCTTATTAATGCACCTATTAATGTTAAGTCCTGGGGAAGGGGGGGGGGACACCAGGGGAATTGACTTTTTTCAGTGCCCCCACAGTAGGGGATTTGATGTGGCTGCCATCTTGAAACAGCAGGAAAATACAATAATAATATAAAATAATAATATTAGAGAGCTTATTCAAGCATCCAATTTCAATTCCTATGAATGGTAGATTGGTTTGTAGATAAATTTTTCATTGTTATAAACTTTGTTCAGGATTCAGAAGAGAAAGGAAATGCACAATTAGTAGTCGAAGCTCTGGAAACTGCTGTATTTCTTGTAAGTATATTCAGAGTGCTGAAATTAGATTGCTATTGAAGGTGAGCTCAAAAAAAGGGATTTGCTTTTTTCTTATAGGAAAAATTTCCAAAATCGCAAGTTGATATCTTCATCAATGTTTTAGAAAATGATGGAAGTGGTAGGTTAATCATTGTTGCCAGTTTATTGATATCTTAATAATTATGTTAAATCATTAAAAACTGCTATCTTTGTTATTAATTTCTGTATACTAATTTGCCTAATTTTTAACTGGCTTTTTTCACTGCTTTGTAGCACTCTCAGCAGGACTGATTTGTGCTTCTGTTGCACTTGCTGATGCAGGAATAGAGATGCAAGACCTTGTTGCAGCTTGTACACTTGTAAGCATCAAAAATGGCAGGAATAGAATTTTATGTAGGAACTGCACCTTATGGTTGTTATCCAAAAACATTGTTTTTGAAAAGTATATCTTAATTTAATGTGTAATAAAATATCCTTCTAGGTTCAAACAAAGAGTAAGTCTATCCTGGATCCAGATGAACAAGAGGTATATTATCAATTTTTTTCTTTGTTATTATTATAATCAACTCGACTTCACTTAAACATATAATATCGTAGACTAAATATGAATGTTGAAGTTCACATGAGCTGTATCTAATGACATTAAAGAAGCCTGCCTTATTATCCATTGTTTTCAAAGCAAATAGCTCATGTGAAGTTCATCGGCTGAGCCTTATTGCTTTATTTCCTAGTTAAATTCCAAGGAGGTTGAAGGTCGTATGATGGTAGCATTACTTCCATCAGTGAATCAAATATCCAGTCTCACACAAGATGGAGAGATGACCAAGAATTCTGCAGAAAAGGTACAAGGAAATACAAGATTACTACTAGTTGCATGCACAACAATGCTGCACTTAAATCTAAAAATCTAATGCATTCTAGACTCCTAGGTGGATGGTGATGGTGGTTTCACAAACCAGTCGATAAGGCAGCAGATAGATCAATTTTGAATTTAGAAGTTTATTTTTACAAAGAGAGGAAAAAAACAGAGAATCTGGAGAAAAAAACTTGAAAAGCAGAGGAGAGAACAACTCAAAACTCAATGAACACCTTAACTCACTTGACACCAAGCCTGCTAGGGCTCCAACCCAGGTCACAATGGTGAGTGGCGGCACATTAGCAGTGCACGCCAACCCTGCTTCCCATAATTCTTTTGCCGAGTCAAACTAAGCTAAACTAAAAAAAACAAATACAGTATGACTTGAATCTAAACCAGCCTCAGAAATTCATTATTACAATGTTTTTATTGTTTTTTTAAACTATTTTTATTTTAGTATTAGCTTGTTATCATTTACGAATCTTTTTCTTTTCTTTTACAGGCTATAAATGCTTGTATTGATGGCTGTGCACGAGTCTATCCAGTGATGCAAGATGCACTTGTTGAGAATGTTAAAAAACATTTCTTAACAAAGGAAATGATGGATAGATAGATGAAAACTGAAACTCAATAATAGACCATTTTACTGATATGATGGCCACCTTGAATTAGGAAATGCAGATAGCATAGATTGTACATTTTAAAAATAATTTAAGTATAATTTAAAGTTGTTGGTGTTTCATATGGAATACATGTAGTAATACCATGAAATAAAAATAGTCTCTCGTGATTTGTCTCAGTGTAATGAATATTGTGGTTGAGTGCTAGCAACTATTGGTCACTGAATAGATACACTATTTGTCAGTATCAACTTTGTTTTGTTTCACGGTTTACTGCATGTACGCTATCATTGCAACTACTACCAGCAAATGTAATTACTTTTAAGATGGCCTTTTCATTGAAATTGTAAAGACACCCTGACAGCTGTGCAGTCTATTTTTCAACAGTCGGCATCCCATTTTACAAGTAGAAATTCAAGATGGGCATATCTTCCCAGGTAGATAGTCCATGGTACCGTATAAATTGACAGAAAAAAATGTAAACACGTTATAATTCAGAGCAGTAATGCTTTTAACTCAAAACTTTATTGTGGATATTTAAGCATGTAAATATTGACATTCATTTATGATATATTGCTATCTTTATACATTACAAAAATTATGCAAGTGGCAAAGTAACACAATTATGTGCTAGAGAAAAATATTGGTTTTAAGCTGATAGTAATCTTTAATAAATAAATGTTATCCTATGAATTATGAGTAAATTTAGAAAATGTTTGTACAAACTTTAGATGACAACAGGATCAGAAATTTTTGAGACCACTTATATAATACTCAATTTTACAGTTCTGGTCAGTGATCACGAATAATAAAAAATTATAGTTCCAAGTGGAGGTTGAATTTACGGCGCTTGCAAAACTATAGTTTATCATCTGCTTGGAAGCATTACTTTTGGTCACTGAGCGGAGCTGTAAAAAGTATTTTACATATTATTAAATCTGACATGATTCTTTGAGTAAAACTAGGGATTTTATAGATATTATATTTTTTAATATACCGTTCAAATATTAATAGGAATGCTTTGGTGACAGAAATAAAAAAACATGACAAAAAGAACCCAACATAGTAATGATAATTATTTTATAAGTAACTTGCTATGCACATCTACCAAGGTCATGTAATATTCTTGCTCTGACATTCACTTCTGATCAATGTCATTACATTATCTGGTATTTGCATCTTTGACTGTGCTTTTGTAACCCTTCCCTACCCAAATCAAATTACAATCTCTTGAACAAATTAACAACTTTTGAATCAGACACTAAGAGTATAACAGACACTAAGAGTAATTTTCTGTGATTGGTTAACAAATAAGCAGTCAACCTATCAAAAGGAAAGATAATTAGTAATTCTCTGTGATTGGTCAACGAATAAAGGTAAGCAGTCAACTTATAAAAAGCCAAAATAATTAACAAAAGTAGTTCGCCATCTTAGTATATTATTAAGATCATAAATTCTGTAATAGTTTAGATTCTTAAGTGGGTAACAGATCTCCTTATAAAAAGCCAAAATAATTAACAAAAGTAGTTCGCCATCTTAGTATATTATTAAGATCATAAATTCTGTAATAGTTTAGATTCTTAAGTGGGTAACAGATCTCCTTCAAGGGAAATCAATGAAGAAAAAACAGGAATCCTAGTGTGCATAGGAATATATAATTATATCAACAGTTGACCTACCATAACCCTCCTTTGAGTAATTTATTTTTTAACTATTTTCTATAATTATCAATACAAAATATTTTTTATTTATTTTTTCACGTAAATGCAAAAGAAATGCTTGTGAAGTGTAAATAATAATAGATGTGACTTAATTATTTTATATAATTATTTATTTTACAGTTAATTGCTATGGATTTATGGATTACATTTCACAGTGATGTTGATGTAGATTAGTTACAATGAGCCGATAGAAAATAAGCAAGCAGCAGTAACATGACTACCCAAGCTGAAAATAACTCTCTTATCAATCCTAAATATCAGTTCACCACATACAAATTGGGGGAACACTTGTGCAATACTTGCATTATACAGTCAATGTCATTAATGTTATCTACCAAAAAAAGACATCACACATTTAGACATTTAGACTAAAAGAAATATCACATGTTTCCTCGAAGGTTCTGTCATAAAACAAACCCTGAAGTACCATTCTCCATCTTAAATCCTCACTAATTGTTCGGGCATTCTGGATTTTCGATTCACGAGTTGAATTTTACATTTAAAGTTCAGGCTGACGCACATGAGGCAAAGAATACATTATGAAACATGTGTCATATCTTTTAGTCTAAATGTGTAAATATGTTAATGTGTAAATGTTATTTTTCAGTGAACAACTGTTAATGACATTGACTGTATATTACTAATTAGTATCCAATAATATTACTAAGTTATAGAAACTATTCTTTGGAAAGTCTTTTTTTTTAAAGTTTAAACAGGCCTCTAGCTTGGGAGTAATGTTTTACCATAATGAGATAATGAGATTAAAAGATTAATCAGAGATTGAAACCCCACAATAGACCTCGGCTTGGGCGTAATGTTTTTTTTTTCATTTCAGACAATGTGTTATTCCCTGAATTATGATTCCTTTATTTAGTGGATCAGCATGAATATAAGGCACATGCATATGGATACAATTCAAACAAAGAATCTTATTCCCAAGAGAATGACATGTTGTCTGAAATTGGGAAAACATTACGCCTAAGCCGAGGAGGTCTATTGGAGAAGTCAAAGCCCAGATAACTAGAAATAACAGAGAATACAGAAACATGAAAAAGCTTGAAATAAAATAATGTACATGTGCCAGTTAATTAATTAATCATTCTTATCAACATCCATATTGAGCAAATATATGTATACCATCTTCTTAACTCCCATATAAAGAGAATACACTGAACATCACTTTGGGAATTAAGATTGATGCCCCGTCCACACTATGCCGGATTAATTTGAATCTGAATTTTTATTTATTCAGTTAGGCCTACCGTCCACACTAATCCAGGTGAATCCGGAACAATTCTTTGCCAAAAACGAATTTTTCCTAATACGGTCTCCAGAGTAGAACAATTTGAAAACTCCGGCTAACCGTATTAGTGTGGATGGAGAACATTTTGTATCCAAATTTTTTGGATACGATGACGTCATGCTTGTCATGGAAACATGGCGGGAAGGCTAAAAATTCACTGGGGGTTTAATTTCAGCTTTGATGCACATGCTCAGATGTACTATGAAGCTTTGTGCCGCCTCTGATCAGACTAGTGTGGACGTGAAACATTTTATTTGTTTTCATTAGTGTGGATGGAGAACATTTTGTATCCAAATTTTTTGGATACGATGACGTCATGCTTGTCATGGAAACATGGCGGGAAGGCTAAAAATTCACTGGGGGTTTAATTTCAGCTTCGATGCACATGCTCAGATGTACTATGAAGCTTTGTGCCGCCTCTGATCAGACTAGTGTGGACGTGAAACATTTTATTTGTTTTCATGTGTGGACGGAAAACTTTTTTTTGGTTTTGGTGTGAAAGATGAGGATTCAAATTAATCCGGCATAGTGTGGACGGGGCCTAAGAATCACGTTGTCAAGACCCTGTTAGCATAATTATGGTGGTTTATATGAGAACTAATATCTCTATTACTTTTGAAACAGGCAGGTCAATATAGTAATATTTTTTTAATTTACTTTAAAAATTTTGTTGTCGTCGTTTCTTGGCATCCATGGCATCGAGAATGGGCTGTCGCTTTCCACGGTAACGCATACGTAACTCTTCAATCTCCTTCTCCATTTCCAAGTCTAGTGTTTGCATTCGACCCATAAGTTCCTCAAAGCTTGCGCCTTTTAACTGAAATCAATAGACGTAATGACTTAAAATAATGAAAGAATAGTGGAATGACATGACTTTGGAACGAGCGAAAATTGAAACCAAGCAAAAAAGAAGCGAAGGGGGCAGGGGGCGGGAAGGGGTAGAAGGGAACGACTGCCAGCAGCCATTGTTATTTTCATAAACACCTCCTAATTAGATATGCTTAATCAAAACTCTAGCTGTCAAAAGGTGATGAATCTAACAGAAGTGAAAGACCACTTTCTGATATAAACAATTAAAGGTCAAAACATTCAAAAATTATATAGCTATTCTATCACCAAATAGCTATATTTGGTAATAGAATAATATAATAATATAATAATTTATATATTTAATTGCTGTTTAAAGTAAATTTCTGAGTTCCAAGTAATCCGGGAAAACAGGGATATCTGTCATTTGAAAATTTGTTCAAGCCTCCTAGAAGAAATGATTATCTGCAGATTGTCCTTGGCGATATTATTTGAGATAAATATGAGAAAATAAGAAAGTTAGGCCAATTGTATAACATCGTCAAAAATACAGCCGTTCGAACTCCTACCCCATGCAAGACTAAGGAAGAAGACAAAATATTACTGGATATATAAAATAATAAAAGACATCTAGTCCCTTGAGGAGGAGATTGATCGAAAACAACAAAGGTATACATTCAAGTCTTCGCACGCAAAGAAGTCGCTCAGCTACCAAATACAGTTGAGGAAACTCTCGTAAAGCACATTGCCTACACGAATTGGAATGCGGATTCTAAAGGTATTCTTCGACATCCTGGAATGCAAGATGATTCGAATACCTTCGAAACAAAAACCGCCATTGGATTCAAATAAATCTAAATCTAAACACTTCATCCACCTTATCACAGGACAGGCCATGGCTAGTCCAAACGTATGAACAGTATATGATTGATTGCTGTCCATCAAAGATAATTTTAAGCAGAGCCAATCAGAAGCCTTTGTTCACTCACGAACGAGTTCTTCAAAATAACAAGGGAAGCTGGCAGGCATTCCCTTCTTTCTCCTCCTCTTCCCCCCATGTTCCTTTTTCTTGCTAGGTCCAATTTTTCTTGCGGGCCCTTGGTCGAAACAGGAACCCCAAAACCCTAATTCTTCCTCTAAAATCCATCAAAGAATGCCTATCTGCAGGCTAGTATATACCTTTCGTAGAATCTGGGGTGTTTGAGCACCCAGAATCAACACATCTAGTCAGCATTTTCTCATATTCTGACCCAAAACTAGTAAGAATCTTTGCATATCAAAACATTTGTTCTTGTTGTGACATCACCACTCAGCAAGACTCTGCTCTGTACCAGTTTCCCTTATCAAATGTGGTCAATTTTACAAAGATTACTTACAAATGAGAAGTCTTGAGGTCCAGTTTTCTTGATTCTGAATGGGTCTATATAGCCTTTTATCATTGCTGTTTCATCGTCAGGTCCATTTCTCTGTCCTGAACCACTTCCATTCCTACCATTACCTTGTTCCTCATGTATTTGGTCAAAGTGGTCCATAAATGATGGTCTATAATCCTCTCTTGCATCAGAGTCTAGTCCTGAAAAAATATATAACTATAATAAATAATAGTGGACCTTTTTTACCTCGGGAGTAATGTTTTTCCATTCAGGCCACCTGTCATATTCATGTGTCTTCTCATACACAACCATTAAAGAAAGGAATGATACTCTAGGGAATGATGACACATCGTTGGTCTTAAATGGAAGAACATTACACCTATGTAAAGAGGTATATTATAATGTCAGATTTACTGAGGGCTGAAGTTGCTATAGTTAACCAAGACATCTCAAAGTTGTTAAGGTTACAGAAACAAGAAAAACATTTAATAAATTGAATTGTTTAGTTCAAGAAATTATCCATACTCCCCCCCTCCCCCCAGGTGGAATTTGAAAATTCCGTGGGGGTGGGGGGGGGGGGGGATCAGAGGATCAGAGAAAGAATGAAATTGTAGAGTTTTTAAGGAAGTAAATTGTAACTTCCTGGGATTGGGGGATCAGAGTCTTTCAAAAAAAATCCTCCATTGGGGTATGAATAATTTCTGGAACTACACATTGTCAAATGAATTCAATTCAGTCGGCCATCTACAGGGCTATAAGATGTATGTCAAAACTCAGTGCTAGAGCTAACTTTTTGAACAAGAGATAGGAAAATAACAGACTTCTGTGCAAACAAAAAGCACAATTGGGATGGTGGGAAGGGGTGGGGTTAAAGCAAAGCACTGTTACAACATACTCTTCATGGTAGAGTCATCGTCTGTATCATTGTTAATAACCATCGTTCCAAGGTCTGACTCCAGTAAGGTGCCTGCCTCACTGTTCACTATCATTGTCCCTTGACCCTCATCACCAGAGTTAACTATCATTGTACTGTTTTCATTCATAGTGTCTCCTTTTCCGTCGACTGCTACTACTCCACCTCCTGTTGAGCTGCCGACTTTGACCAAGGTGTCTGAATCAATGTCACCAAATGATTCTACCTCTTCCTGGAAATGTATGTTCAATAGGAGTTTAAAATTAGGCGTCGTCAATATTGTTTGCCGGAAGGGGGTGCATTGGGAGATTTGGGTGGGGTCTACTGAAAAAATATAGACTCAAGAGGGAGAGGCCACGCTCACAAACGATTCGATTCAAACGAAATTGATTCATACAACAGAATCGGACAGAATTTAAAACAATTATTGAAAAGCCATTTTTTATGCAACAACAGAGAGGGGAGTCAGATTTCTGGTATGGGTAGCCACTTCAAATCAATCCCTTTGTGTTAACAAACTAGTGATTGCAACTCCTAATACAGATACATATGAGAACAGAGTTCTTCGGATCTGACGTAATGTTTTCCCATTTCAGACCACATGTCATTCCCTAGAGCTATCATTTCTTTGTTTAAGGCTTGGGTTCGGTTGCACATGAGAAGACACATGAATATGAATACAGCTCAAACAAAGAATCTATTCTCAAGGAAATGACACATGGTCTGAAATTGGATAGCATTACGCCGATCCTATTGATTCTTTTTTGAAACCCTTTGCATTATAAAAGTTATTATGAATGGAGAAATGAAGGTAGAAAGGAAGGATGGACAGATGGATGGAATGACAAGGAGAATGACAAGGGAGGAAGCAAGGAAGCAGGGGAAGGAGGAAAGTAAGCAGGAAGGATAAGGAAGAAAGGGAAGAAGAGAGAGAGAAAGAGAGAGGTAAATAGCCACTATCAATCAACTAGTAAGTACAATAACGAACATATTTTTGTTGAAGGTAATAACTATAAGAAGAAACCCCTTTAACTCACTTCATTATCTGCTCTATTACTTTCTTCTGCCATGATAGTGAGAGCCTCTTGTATCATGTTTGTAAGTACACCTGGTTGCTTTGCCCCTTGGATAAATGGATGCTAAAATAGGAAAAATCTGACTTAACAACTGCTTCCCACACATACTGAGTCTGCTCCAAATAGTACCTCTGCATCCCTGCCCTTTCTTATCCTTCTGCTCAAAACATGCAGCTGCTCAATGGATGTGTGACCATCCATGTGACTAGTCAAAAGGACTGGCCTAAGAGGTATTTGGACAGACAAGTGCCAATTTTGGCTGAAAATGGCCTGTTGACTGGCCATAATTTTTAGCCCTGTACTTTACTGTAGCTATCCTAGGTGTCTGTATCCATACTTTAATGGGGTAAGGGAACAGCCAGACTGGAGGTGGGGGGGGGGGGGGGGGGGGGGTGGTCACACACAAAAAATCAGAGTCTCAGAACTCTCATTATAAACAGCATGAAAAATATTATATTTATTAACCAACAGAGGGAGGATTTCTTTGCAGGTTACCAATCAAATCTCCAGCCCCCCCCCCCCCTCCCCCTTCACCTCCTCAACAAAAATGAATGGTCCTTAAGCAACAAGTGGAGTGGTGAATATTTTTGTACCTGCAATAACTGTGATGCTGTTGCTCTTTCTTCTGGATTCTTAACCAGACATTTTGCCACAAAATCTCTGAAATCCTCTGACCACCTCTCTGGGTCCTTAAAGGTTGGGGGAGGTTTGGTTGGAATCATGAAAATTGCCTAAAATCAAACAAAGAGGGTGTAAAAATAAAAAATTAAACTGTGCCTCAAAAACTCCACAATATCACTTGGCTGTCAGCATGATAGTCTTACACTACAACTACCAGAATCCTTTGCAAACAATTTTTATTCAGTTACAGGAGACCTTTCTTGAATTTTCCTAAATGGCCTAAAATCAAACAAGGGGCTGTGGAGATATAAACTTCACTGTGCCTCAAAAACTCCACAATATCACTTGGCTGTCAGCATGATAGTCTTACACTTCAAATACCAGAACCCTTTGCAAACAATTTTTATCCAGTTACAGGAGACCTTTCCTGAATTTGCCTAAATGGCCTAAAATCAAAGAGGCTGTGAAAATATAAACTAGACTGTGCCTCAAAAACTCCACAATATCACTAGGCTATTGGCCTAGTAGTTTCATACTACAACTACCAGAATCCTTTGCAAACAATTTATCCAGTTACATGTCATCAGGAGACCTTTCCTGAATTTGCTTGAGAAACATTGGTTCTAAATTGAGGTTGGAGTTGATAAAATACATAAAATGTGTGAACACATCAAGTCCAACTTGGACCGCCATTGTTCCATGGCCCCTTTCAAACTCAGGTAAAGTCTATAGTCTCACAGAAAGAGTCAAATGAGAGAATACAGGGCATGTAACATGGGGAAAAGTGTTTAAGATTATATCATACTTTTGCAGGTCTATACATCCAATTGAATTTTTATGGTGACCAATGTGCATAACTATTCTTCAGGACTGAGTAACTGACTGACTAGCCTTGCATACATGTGAAGAGCTTTTTTCCCCACATGAAAACGTGGCTAACCAGTCCAGAACATTATAGTTTTTCAAATTGGTGGCAATATTACTATTTTGGTGCATGGTAATATGTAATAACTAGCCATGTACTATGAATAGTGTCATACTCTCATAGGATGAATATCTGCATAAGGAGGTTTGCCTTCTGCCATTTCTATTGCCGTAATCCCTAATGACCATATATCAGCCAAGCAGTCATAGCCAACTTCCTGGAGACATGAAATATAAAACAAACATTATTTCTCTTGTTGCTCATGCTGTCTTAGATATTATACAAAACTATGACAAATACCATGCATGTCATTTTGTGTGTAAAGGGGGGAGGGGAGGGGGAGCTGAATAATTTTTGTGGCACTGATGTTTCATAGTCCATTGCATGATAGCATCAGGATTATACTACATCTACCAGAATCCCTTGCACACTTTTTTGTTCAGTTAATTAATTAGCACCATGAGTCCTTCTATTTGCAGAGCATCATGGTAGTCATAGTAAAATGGTGCTAACATACAAACAACCTTTTGCACAGAATGATACAGATCTAGGTTGCCAACCAAAGACCCATGTCTACATGACCAAACCAGTTAATACAGCCCAGGTTATCTGTCACATGTACTATACGATAAATGGTCGTACCTGTATAACTTCAGGGGCCATCCAGAATGGTGTTCCTATAACTGTATTTCGTTTAGCCATTGTATCCTGGGGAGGAAAATTAATAGCTCGATAACTGTAATAATATTGCTATAATAACTATAATAATTAGTTTGAATATTAATTAGCAGGATAATTGTAATCCTCGATTACAGACTTGTTTGTAAAGGTGTAGCCTCGTTTAAAAACAAACCACTTGCAACACGAGTTGACTGTAAAGAATGTACAATTTGAACAAGACCAATGTTTTGGTCTCAAATCTCACTAATTTCAGTGAATCTGCAGATAGCTACTGTAACTTATAAGAGAGACTAAACCTTATAAATGAGTCTGTGGTCATCAAATACGGTAGCAGATATTGAATGAGAAAGAGGAAATTTCCAATTCAATTCAGTGCATGCATGAGGAGCGGGTCTGTGAAAAAGCTGTCAGATGATTTTGTTTGGTCAAATGAAAGAAATACATTAAGGATATTTACAGTGAGTTGTCCTGCTACTCCGAAGTCTGCCAGCTTTGCATGACCTTCAGTGTTAAGTAAAATATTTCCTGCTTTGATATCTCTATAAGATCAAAAGAAACCAACTAATAAGATACTAAATTGTATAAGATAAAACATGCATTTAAGACAAAGTACTTTCATGAGAGTAGTTACTTCTGTGCTAGATTCAGCTGGGATATTTTTAACGATTCTTTTCCAAAAACTGATACCTCCCTCCCTCTCCTCTACCACTTCAATTAAATCCCTATTTGGTTGGCTTGGTCTGGCATTGCTCAGAGCAGGAGGTCACAGGTTTAAGCCTTGGCCAGACCGATACTCAGGGTTTTGAAATATCTGAGTAGAAAGTGCTGCTTTGCTCTAAAAATATCTGCAAATGGTTATTCTTTCAATGAGTCTTTTTCACTGGCCATCTCATCTAAAGATGTTAAAACCACTGGTTATATTGAGACAAAGGATGGATCAGACCAACCCACCCTAAGTAAAGTTAATTTAAGTTATTAATATTTATTATTACAAGCAGATAGTTCACTTGTTTTTTCTTACCTATGTATTTTTCTTCTAAGGTGTAAATATTCTAATCCTTTCAGCGTAAACTTCAAAACACATTTGATTTCTTCTTCCGTCAACTGAAAATAATTATTACAATATGTCATGTTCAATGTCTACTAATTTATTATTCACATACATAACTGTTCTCAAAAATATTGAAACTTCTAAATTCCAATTTGATCATTGAACAAAGGCCATAGGTTTGTTAGCCACTGGCCTAAGGACTTTAATTTTTAGCACAAATATACTGCCATCCCACAGCTATTGCTGTAAGTTTAATCCTCAAAAGACAGTCTTATGCTGTATTTTTTCTGTGCAGTTTTCTTTGGGTTTTCCAGTTTTCCATGCTCTGCAAAATCAAAACCTCAATCTCTAATCTCTTACTGAAGTGGAAGGTACAGGCTGGAGCTATCCTTATAAGAAAAAGGTTATTGTTTTAGAATGTACATACTGTTTTTATTCTTAACTTCATCAGGTCTGACACTGACCCAGCACCACAGTACTCCATGACAATCTGTACGATGAAAAAGAGGTAGAAAATGGGTTTGGGAAAAAAAGATTAATAGAAGCAGCAAAATACTTTATATTATTGTTTCAGTGCCATTGTTTTAAGATCTAGGGAGTAGTTTATAAATATTGAGATAAATTCTAAAGATATTATTGAATAATACTGGGTTTGCAGGGATACTATGGGTGTGATAGTGTTTCGTATGCCTACAAGCAGGATCAATACTTTGTCTATAAATTAAACACACACTTATATGCATGGAGCTTTGGCTTGGCTCTGTGCATTATTCATATGAAGGAATCTGAAAGCCTCTGGCCTGTACTGTAGCATTGTTGCAATTTCTCCATCTTCATTCAAAACATGCCCCAAAATATACACACAAAGTTGTTACTATATTTTACTTACCCATAAATCAGTGTTCTTGAAGTAACTTCCATAATACTTCACAACGTATGGGCTAGAAAGAAAAATAATAAACATTGGCTACCTGTGGTTTTTAAAACCCAGGGATCCCAATTCAAACCACTTCCTTTTACAACAAAAAGGAGTGGTGTAGAAACTATACAAAAACATGTGATCGTAATATAGACTTAGAAGATTACTATGTAAATGAAATACAAAACAAAATAAAGTTTGTTGGAGCTCTGGAAGTAATTCTGAATTGATTTAATTGACCTGATGGTAAAGAAAGTTCTAGAAGCCTTTCAGAAACTCAACGATATAAGCCTGTTACCATATAGGATTGAAAGAAATTCCTCATTCAACAGTTGTAGTCAGTATTTAATTTCAAAATGAAACTATTCACAGTGACCAAACAAAAGGCCAGACAAAGACAGGCTGCAAAAACCTGGTGAATTGAATGAAAATCGATGCAGATTTTGAGCATATTTTTGCATTCAATACTCTAGCAACAGTGACCTACTAGGCTTTTTTTTCTTCTTAAAATAGACACAAAAGGGAACTATCCAGTAAAAACATTAAAAAATCATAGGTAATAACGAAAATTAACCCTTAGGAGCGAATAAAATTCTAAATGAGAATCCATTCCAAATTTACAACAATCTCAAGATATTTTTGAAGCAAGATATGATTAAGTGTTCCAGAAGTAAGGTCGTAAATCATTTTGTTTTATAATGGTAATATTAACCTTAGAGAGGTGCTATCTATGTATGTGTGGGAGGTAAATGATTATTGTAGACACGGCCACAACATATTATATAAATCAAAACAATACATTCACTTCAAAAGGCAAAAAATATTCTTGAAGCCATACCTCTACAGCTCAACAGCTGTAAAGATCGTGTAAAAACTCAATAAACTTGTCTTAGTTTTATGAAGAATATTTAAGTCCAGATGGTAACTTTCCTTCTTAAACTTCCAACTTACTGAATTTAATAATATATAACATTGAATTACCTTTATAATCATATTATTAATGTATGAATATACGTAGGTATACTTTAGATAGAATGGATTCTCATGATGATGAAAATGATTGGATTCTTGAGTTTTGCAATGTTTTATATATATTTTTACCTGTCACACTGCTGCATCATACTGATTTCTTTAATAATTTCCTGCAGATCTGTATCTACCGGCACTTGTTTGATGGCCAAAACTTGACCGCTTTCCTTGTGCATAGCTTTGAACACTGAGCCATACGACCTAAAAAGACCAAAGAAAAACGCTATAGTCATATCAAGATGGTTTAACTAGTGAAAAGGGATTAACACGAAGGGTTAAAAAGAAAGTGAAATTACGAAATTGATTTTTCTAAACCATTTTATAGTGCCTTTCTATTTTCACACCCTGGATGTTAAAAATACTTACCCTTCTCCAAGCTTCTCTAAGACATCGAAAACCTCTTCTGGTGGCCTCGTAAGACTCTCTTCGCTGAGCTTACGGAGTTCATTGCTAAAAGGAGATAGTTTAAGACAGTTATTCAATAAAGAAGAGAGACTTGTTCTACAACAAAACACATACGAGTTTCTCAAAAAGGCTAAAACACTCGGGAGCTAAATTCGCACGAGGAAAACAAATCGTTCCGGTCTTCAAATCTCATGTATGAAAGCGCCTACCCTTTCGAGGACATTCTGAAGGCTAGACGGTTTACTCTAAAGTAGTTTGGATCAAATCATGGCCTCGTAAATAGGAAAATTCCATCAATAAAGCTCGAGTTAATTTGATTCTTCGTAATTTCGAAAGCCACCAGCAACAAATGGATGACATAATGAGCCCACTGTGTGTGCACCAGCGGGGAATACTCTGAGTGAATGAGGAGAGGGGAGGGACAGTCATGCATTGTCATATCAGTGATGGAAGGGAGGCTCAATGTATCTTTTGATGGTTTATTTAAAGAAAGAAAAAAAAAACGTACAATATATATTTTGGTGACATGTATAAAAAATTATTACTCTATTCCAGAGAATTTCTCAAAAATCCTAACGTTTATTTTCCACGTCGGTCCACGCATTTGAGCTAGCGCGCCCTATCCCGGATATTTTTTCTATCCAGCCCAGGGCTAGTTTTGAGTATGTCGTCAAAAATCACACTGATCTGCGAGACAACTAAAAGTTCACCTTGTATAGGCTACTGAATGACAAATACCATGGTAATTGGCGTCATTGGAATTAATTTTTCGTAATAACTAGCCGCGTAAAGCGCTATAGGGTTACCTATACAGAATACGTATGGTCGCCCATAAGGGTCATGCAGCAATTAAGTTATATTAAACAAGTCGCCGCTGCCCATGAAATAATAAGAAAAGAGTTGCAGCAAATGAGAAACGAGCTGCTGCAAATAAGAAACAAGTTGTTGCATGGTTAGATGATTTGCAGTAGTTTAGACGAGTTGCTGCAAATAAGAAACAGTTGCTGCAAATAAGAAACGCCGGCCGGTTGTTAATAGACGAGATGCTGCATAACAAATGATAATTTTGATTGTGACTGAGTTTTAGATAAGTTTTAGAGTGTTTGTCTTTCCTCGGCTTAGAGTACAGTACGACGGATTCTCTTCGTGGGTACTTGTAATAATTGTCTCAACTAAAACCGATTTTAATCGATTTAAAAAACTTTTTTTAACTAGTCATAATTTTCAGGTCATCCATCCAAGTGCTAACCTATCCTCAGACGAGCTTGACTCAGTATCTTGTAGAACGACAACGATTGGACCACGGTTACAGGTGAATCAGCATAACAATAGCCGTGAAAACAATGCCCCAGATAGACTAGACTTTTTGACAGTATTATTTCAACCGATTCCGTGCGTTGCAGAGATGCAAGGGATTAGCCGATATGGTCTGGGGGCCGGCTGGTCTCTCCCCTGATGCTTCGGCTAGAACATTTTCTTGCGTAATTCGTACACCCAAGGGCAGAAGGATTTAATCGCCGTCAGGTCCGAAATCCCCTTATCTAAATCCCCTTATCTAATTCCACTCAACAGCAAAAATATTATTTATTTTTTCATGGCTTAGGATCAAATTACAGACTGTAATTATGTCACGGGATAAAGAGAGATCAACTTTAGTTCGCGCAGTACCTTTGGTATCTTGCCCCCCCCCCCCCCCCTCCTCTCCTACTAAATCCTGTCATAATCTCCTTATCTGTACCCAAATGTATGTCCACCTTTACACCTCCCTTATCCATTCACAACTAGACAACATTTCTTTACTAGTCCTTTTATTCTTAATTTCATTGGATTACGGCATGGAATTATATTTTATTGAATGCCACGATGTCTACACTCTGGACCTTTAAAGAAGAGAAAAATGTTACAATGGTCAGCGTTTAGTGGATAGAAAGGACATTCAACCTGTGAGGATCGTGTGTTTTTTGTAAGGGATTAAGGATAGTATAGTGGTAGTACACTCGCCTCTCATCTCTGGGGTATAGGGTGTGATTCCTGGACTCAACATCAAATACATTAGTGAATCAAGGGTGGTGTAGGGTAGTGCACTCGCCTCACACCTCTGGGGTCTTGGGTTTGATTCCTAGATTCGACATCACATGTGAGCACCTGATTTGAGTTTTTTTCCCCCAGCATTTAAACGTAGAGGGGGTTTGATGGCAAGGTCTGGACAAGGTAGAAGCCTTTTCTTGTTTTTACTATCAACTTACTAAGTCTTCGAAGCCAGTGATGCTTTCCTCAAGGAAATCAGTCCCAACTTTGTCATCCTCAACTACACAACCAATTTGAAGTTTCTTGATGCCAAATGCGATTGGTATGATTTTTGCTGTAATTAAATCATCAATAGTTTCTCTTGTTATTTATGATTAAACAGGGATATAAAGCGTCCAAAAGAACCAGGGACACCACAACAGCTTTTCCCAATTACAGAGGGCCCTGTAGTGTTTAGCATGGGCACCGAAGGTGGTCTTCACCAACACCTTCAGTGGGTCTTTTACGTCTACCTTATACAGAGTTATATAAGAAAAGACAAATGGGGCCTACGGTTTTAGTCCTTGTCCGAGAAGACGTGAAGGTTTAACCATTTACAGGCGTAATATTGCAAAAGTAGCACCTTCTCCTCCTTTAAGACGCTGAGTGTTGTTTGGGCCAAGGCTTGAACTAAGACCTCCCGCACAACAGACCGATGCTCTTCCCAACTGAGCTAACCAGGTGGCTGTTAACATTTAACACATGCAACAAAAACCCTCACTAGCCTTTTTTTGAAACAGCTATTAACCACTACACAAAGAAACACAATCCCTAAACCTGGCACTTATCATCTAATACTGACCTATCACTGAAAAATAACACTAAATTAGGATAACTAGAGATGTTACTTACAAGCTCCCCAGAGAAGCCCTTCAGTATGAATGGATCGAACTTTTGATTCCATTTCTGCCAAATCTGAAGGAGAAGCAGGCCGAAAATTAGTTCTAACAACAACCACAGCAGCAACTACAACAGCAGCAAAAACAGCAACAACAACAGCAGCAGCAACAACAGCAACAACAGCAACAACAGCAGCAACAACAGCAACAACAACAACAGCAGCAACAACAGCAGCAACAACAGCAGCAACAACAGCAGCAAAAACAGCAACAACTACAACAGCAGCAACAACAAAAGCAACAACAACAGCAACAACAAAAGCAACAACAACAGCAACAACAACAGCAGCAGCAACAACAGCAGCAACAACAGCAGCAACAACAACTACAACAGCAACAACAACAACAGCAGCAACAACATCAGCAACAACAGCAGCAACAACAGCAGCAACAACAGCAGCAACAACAACAACAGCAGCAACAACAACAACAGCAGCAACAACAGCAGCACGACAGCAACAACAACAGCAGCAACAATCAGTACAGCAGCAATAACAACCCAACAGATCAATTTTAGTCAGAAATTTAGCAGTCATAAAATTGCTTTTTACATACCATGTGTAAGAGAATATATACGAAATATATATTTGTACTGCGGTTGCAATGTAATAAGCTCATCCTTGCAGTATATCGAGCAACTTATGCAGCTGCAAATTGAAAGACTCAGAAAAAATTCTGAGTCCTGAACAGGATTTGAACCAGTGCCCTGGCAATTCCGGTGTTTTTCATACCAGGTAATTTAGAGTCAGAAATGTAATTACACTGATTAATACAAAGGGTATGTGTATTTCTTTTGTACTAACCTGTTTCATCATCCCACTGATGTAGAATAAATTTGGAAAAAAAGAAAGAATGAAATGAAATAAAGATGAAAAAGAACTGCATGTACAGGGGAATTCAAAGAAGTTTATACCAAGCCATACCACTGTTTTCAATGCACTGATAAAGAAAAGTGACATGTTAATGGGCAAAAGGCTATTGTCAATCACATAAATCATTCCATGTCGTACCTTTATACTTTGTCTAATAATAATTTGATTGACAGAAGTGTATTACCGATTATTCTGTTATAAAATGTCTTCCCCATTACACGACAATGAAAATAGTGGTAAACACTCACCCAAAAATGTTCAATAAAAAATATCTACTTTATTGGGAAGCATCAAATTCTAAATACGTTATCATTTTAATGTACTTACAGGCTTGACGTCTAGGACAATGGTAGATTTTGCTATTACTTGGGGTTCTGAAATTTGTAAATGTAGACATTTTAAGAAACTTCTTTTCACAGTACTACAAGTAATGTATACAGTATGAGTGGTCCTGTTGTAATCAGATATACAAACTTGAGGCATAGCCAAGCGTTTGTATATCAGATACAACACAGACACGAATACTGTAAGGTTGCTTGTCAAATGTCTAGGTTAGTTCCTTTGTGTTTCACTAAAATTTTCAAAATCAAAGTGAATCTGGCCAAGAGAATCCAACTTAAAGTTTATTCCCATTATTGTTGCCACACAAAGCTCTATAAAGGATGAATTGTGTGACAATACTAATAGCGGCTGAGTAGGAGACTTGTGCATATTCATTACTTACTCTTGGCTTTTTTGGCTTGATAAGCAGCCAGTCGCTCCGCCTTGATTTTTTCTTGTTCCTCATCATCTTCCTATAAAAATTGAAACAAAGAAAATCAAGTGTTTACAATAAACAAATGGTATAATATTTAAGGGTTGTTGTCACTGATTGAGAAGGTTTTCTACTCAAACATATTGGTTGCTTACTACTACCTTAATCGGCAATGGTAAATGGTTATTAATATTACTAATAATTATTGCAATTATTGCTAATATATATACCTGATTTCAAAATATTTAACTGTAACCAAATGATATAATGTTGCAACGCTCCAGTAAATATCCAGTTAATGTCGAATATAATTTATAATCTGAGACTCCAAAATCAGGCTTTAGAAAGTTTAATTCTGTCAGTATTAAAAGTACTATCAAAAGCACTAAAAGTTTATCTCAGTCAGGCCCAGAAATTTCCTAAATAATACCACTGTGCCGCAGGCTCAACTGTGATAAGTGGTATTTCATAGCATGCTCTTTTTCCTTCACTCTCCCAAATTTGGGATGGGTCAGGAAAAAGCATTTATTTTGACGTCCCCCCCCCCCCCCCCCCCAAATCATTCTAGCTACTTACATCTGAGCTAGATCCAAACAAATCCAAATCATCATCATCACTTTCTTCTTTTTTCTTCTCTTCTTTCACCTATAGGGATTAAAATACCAAATATATATTACATGAGGTCATAAGAGGATATAACTAGCTAAAAACTAGTGTGAGCTGCGTCTGTGTTTCTAATTAAACAGTAATGATGAAAAGGTAAATTATACACCGTGAAAAAGATGAAAAAACTTACTGACGTTTCGGACGCTAGTCCTTCGTCGGAGTAAAAGAGAAAGAAGTGGTAGAAAGGAGTGTATATATGATAGGATAAGACAAAAGAAACCAATGAGAGCAAGGTAGGCAAGGAAACAAAAACAAACAGTCAAAAGACAAAAGGAAAGGTTAGTTGAAATTAAAGCGTTCGTTAATCCCGTTGCGACTAAGAGTGCCCACGTTTTTTCATCTTTTTCACGGTGTATAATTTACCTTTTCATCATTACATGAGGTCAGTTAATTTCATGACATTTCCTATACATCCCTTTACTGTTCAAACACAATTAAGCACTCAAGCAAGGCGCCAAGGTAGTTTCAAAGGATTATTCATGTTTGAACCTCGTAGCCTTGGCTGAATGCTTTTTATTTGACCAGTGAAATGATATAATGGAAAATAGTGAATATATTCTATGAAGCTGTAGCTGTCGTATCACAGCGAGGGACAATCACAACAAAATAGATAAAAACCCAAACATCGAATTTGAATTTAATAGTTGATTTTTGAGGAGGGAGGAAAGGTGGAGGACCCAGAGAAAAATCCCCAAATCACAGGAGAGAACCAACAAACAACTCAACTCAAATAAAATATTGAGATCGGCTGGACTCAAACTCGGGCCGCATTGATGAGAGACAGCACATTAGCAGCGCAAGCCACCTATATGCTTCCCTATTCATGACACCCAATTTCATGACATTGCGTAAAAACAACATTTTGGTATGCAAACCTAGAATACAACTGAATCAGAATCAGCAGCTTCATTAGGAAACTAGGCTACAAACAAAATAATGGGCTCACTGCTAAATAATTACTGCAAAAAAGCATGTCTTTACTGAAAATACCTACTAGTCTTGACGTGTGGCTCATCAATACACTGCTACACTCATTTCACAATAAAAAGGGAAAATAATAACCCCACTTACATTAACAAGATAATATTACTCATAACAATGTAAAACTAACTTACTGGAGCAGATGGAGCAGCAGCAGCAGCAGCAGCTGGAGCACCAGTTTTACCTAAGAAATAATAATAGTCATTTGTCAATAAAGTTCTTTAAAATTATATCAATACCATGCCATGAAACAAACTCTGGGCTGATCAAAGTCAGGGCATGGCTAACTCACAGATCGATCCCTGAAACAAACTCTGGGCTGATCTAAGTCAGAGCATGGCTAACTCACAGATAGAACCCTAAAACAACCTCTGGGCTGATCTAAGTCAGGACGTGGCTAACTCACAGATCGAACCTTGAAACAACCTCTGGGCTGATCTAGGGTCAGGGCATAACTCACAGAAAGGACACTGAAAGTTTAGAAATCGAATTCAAGAGGCAAGTGTATTACCCTTACGCCACTGCCACTTTTGAATTCACATTTTATCTCAAATTTTATGGGTTTGAAATCACCAACGCAGGCAACTTTATTAACACTTACCGGATTCAAGCTCGGATACTCTAAGCTCTAGTTTCTGAATCGCAGCTGTCAACTCTTCAGTAACTGTAAAGTACATTTAAATATTAATTGGTTAAAATATATAAGGGTGAAATCAATGTGGAGCACAGTCGAACATGTTAATACATCTCTACAAACAACTTAATGACTGAAGAATTAAGTGTCTGCAACTCATTAATATTCATCATCAAATGGCCTAACGAATGGCTTATACAGTGTGATGCATGTCTTACTTTTACGAAGCTCCTTATTTTCTGTCTCTAGTTGAGCCATGCGCTTTTCACTTGCAGAAGTAACAGGAGATGAAGAAGTAGCTGGGGCCTGAAATACAACATGAATGTACAAGTAATAAATCAACAAATTTAAAGGAATCATGACAGGGAAATGGTATTTAAATGAGACTGATGCAAGCATGTCAGAGATGTCTTGATAATTTTCTCTCCCACAAATTATCAAAGGATGTTGACATGTGAAAAAAGGGATGCAGGAGAAGAGTTTGATATTTGTCGGCAGATTTGTAGACATTTGGAAGTGTGGTGTGAAGACCCAGGTCAGTGAAATCTGTTAAGTGCATGAAAAGGAGAAGAACATTTTATGTTACGTTAACATTTTACTGGCTTAAAAAGAGATAATAGATAATACTTCTAAAGCATCAAAAGTGAAAACTCAAATGGGATATTGAAAAAATAAAAATTTAATCATTACAAAAGGCCAAGACATTATATTTTATGAAAATTTTATGAAGTATTATCTAAGGCCATTACAAGTATTAATAGTTAATTTAAACATAATTATCAATGAAAAAAGTGCTTGATATTAGAAAATAATCAAATTAGCATTTCATGAAACCGAGGCAAAAAATAAAAATAAAAATTTCAAAGAAGATCAAATACTGTTTTTGGTTTTATTATTTCATTAATTTATTGCAAGATGAAAATCTAAATTCAGTGTAAAATATAAAGATATATTATGAAGAAAAAATTCTAGTTAATTCAATGCATGCTTGTTCTGGAGTGTAAAATACTGTGCTTACCGCACTCAAAGTTTGTTGTATTTTTCTACGAGCTTCTGCAATCTCCTTGGCAGAGGAGGAACAAGAGCCCTGAAGGAAGAAGAGCAGTTATGTTTTCTCGGAAAAAAATTTAACAAGAATAAGGTCAATAATGTTATTTGAAATAGTAGAGATGTGTTAATAGTCATTTAGGAATCTGAGTTTACTATGATTATCATTATTACTCTGAAATGAGAGGAAATGGAAGCAAGAAAACGAAATGTTTAAGGCTATTTTTTATACCAGTGTGCAAATAGGGAAGCTTATAGCTTGTGTTATGATTATGAAGAGAGGGAATGTCACATCCACAACTGGGCCAGATTTAACTTGTAAAAGCATTACATTTATAGCTGACAAATCATTGATAACAGTCCAAAAATGGATAATTAGCACACAATATTGACCAGTAATAAATTGTGCCAAAAAAAACTACTGCCTTATCATGAGTCATCATCATCATCACAACCACCACAATCATCATCACCCTTATCATCATTATTCTTGGGATGACTCAAAATCCCTTGAGAAATAATAACAATGAAACAGTCACCATGTTGGTTGATCTAACAAGGGATCTAACAAGAGAAGCTAATGAGGAATCGCTTTATTATCATCAACCAACATGGTGGCTATGACATAAAGTGCACCCCAAGGATCCTCAGCAGGGGCGGCGGAAGCTGAAAAATTGTGGGGGGGCACTCCAATATTTCACTGTACCTTGAAATGACCCCCCCCCCCCACCCTGTTTTTTTTGTGTGTGTGAGGCATTATATTCTGTCATCATCAACAGGGTCATCATTGACATCATAATCATCAACATTTTTTGACCAGTAGGATGGAGATAAAAGATTAATAATAATTTTAGAAAAGGTGGTTAAAATTGATATATCTCTCTAGACACCTTTACCCTGAACAAAAACTACTCTAAGATTGACAACATATTAAATTTCCCATAAGTTTTTAATCTTAGTACTACCTTTTTAACAGATATTCCCCCCCCCCCTGACTCACCCCAAAAAAATTTGCACTTTCACTAATAAATAAATACAAATATTTCTTTACCATTAATTTTATTCATTCATTAATTTTTTTCATTCATTCTTGCATTCTTTCTTTGATTTTTGTGAAAAGGGAAATTATAAAAACTTCTGATTTTATAATACCATTCAAGATCACAATCTATACTACTGTATAAAGTTCCAGGTTGTGTACTCTATAAAAACTAATCACACAAAAGGCAGGGGGGTAAAATGATGTTGGATATATATTTAGGTATTTACGGCAACTGTAATTATCCTACGAATTATCTAGGTTTCGTAAAAGAGTTCAAATAGTGTAGAAAGAAGTAAGAGATATTCAATAATCATATTATTTACCTGGGTTTTTGGGGATGAAACAGGAGCAGAGGTTGGTTTTAATGGTGAAGCAGAAGCAGAAGCAGAAGAGGGGCCGTTCAAATGAGCTTGAAATAAAAGCTCTTCAGCTTTATCATACTCGTCCTTATCAAACCAGATAGTCTCATACATCATTGCAGAACTCATTCTGACGGTCAAAAAAGAGTAGAAAATGCTCTATCAGATGTTAGGATGAGCGGAAAGAAATCAAGAACTTCTCTATTCGTTCAATGATTTTGAAAGAAAGTTTTAGTGATTCACGTGGAATATAAGCATTTTACCATCCATTTAACGAGATATCTGATTGGATAGCGGAAAAATGGACCAATCAGAAGGGTTGTATTAATATAACGAGCGGTGGCTAAGTTCGTCTGTATCCAAGAAAACGAAAGAGAAACTGGTGTATTTCACGCTTTTCTTGCGTCTTCAAGGTAAGTTTGAACCTCTTTTTTTACTTATGATTCACGATCTGTGGCCTAAAATGAAATGCCACGACATAGCAGTTTGACTTAAGCTTCTTATATTGCTATTTTATGCCGTATAACTCAAGTTTTCAGCCAATCGTATAGATGAGTCAGACGTACAAGTTTAAACAGGTCCTCGTGAACGTTTTGTACACCATGTACAGACTATATGAAAAAAATATTTCCCTGAACAAACTTTTAAAATGTATTCCTAATAGAGTTTATTTTATTTTGTCAACGTTGCAGCGAAATCGTACTAGCTCTAGCATTTTTTAAGAACGTCAAATGATGACTAATTTGAAGATTACTACTACCATACCCAAATTCTAATTTTGCTCAATTTTCCGAGAATTTCAAAAAAATCTGATTAACATAAATATTGATAGATACATAACTGAGCAAAGAAATATTTATATTTCACTACTATAAAAGAAATAATAAGTTTAGGATATGGAAACAATTTATTTCCACATAGCTATTTTTTTCTTCATGTACAAGACAGTTCTCTGATATATGTAAATGATGGCGTTGCAATAATGCCTTTTATATATTTGTTCTTTATTAGACACAGGAAGTTTGCATAAGATGGCAGCAGAAGGTGGTACATCAGCGATGTTTGGGATGACTGCATCTGGTATCCCAGTATCACACTTGGATTATAGTTATGTTGGAAAGTGTACAAATGGTACTGAACTAGAAAAGATACTCAAGGTTTTGAGGTTAATAATAAGTCTCATTTAATTATAAGTGTTAATTGATTAATATTTATTGATAAGCCATGTCTTCCAGCATAAAAACAAAATACAGACTGGAGCTTGTCCTGTCTAATTTCTTAGACCAGTTCCTTCTTTTGGTGGGAGTGTGTGTGTGTGTGTGGGGTGGGGGGGGGGTGTCCTTGCTAAATATATAACAGAGTTTGCAGTATTTTTAATGGAATTCTCCTTTTATTATCAGTTACCCTGATATATGTTTGCACAAACAGGAAGAAATATTGGGGTTAGGTGAAGGGTAAAAAAACGGTAGAAGAGAATGAGCTGGCTGTCCCTTGTGATCATATATTTAACCTTTCCCATTCATTTAGAATAAATCTCTTACTAAAGTGAAATGCAAATGAGAAGGATTTCTTAAAACTTATTATTACTTATGTATGTTGTACATGTAGGTCTGGAGAAGAGGGTTCTTATCCTGAGTTAATAGAATTCACTGAAAAAAGGCTTGCAACTATCCACCCTAAAAGGTAATTATTGAGGAAAGAATAATGACAGTGATTTGTTGATGACAGCAATGCATGCATGTGCACGGATGGTAACCTTACCCTGTCCACTAATACAGCACAGCCTTCTAGTTGTTGGCATTTACTTCAGTGACTCACAGTCTGATAACTTGTTCAATTATTTATGTTTACAGCAAAGCATTGCGCAAAGAAATACCAATACAGTCTTACAATGATCTGGATACATCAGAAAGGGAAGAAGTATCTGAAGAATTGGAGGTATAGAAGCATGAAAGTGCACTATAATATCGTTACGCATCAGTACCCCTTACCTGTCATCTCCCCTTACCTGCCGTCTCCCCTTACCTGCCATCACTTTCACTTGAGAGGCTCGCCAGACCCAGTGAATTTGACATTTCAATGAAGAAGACAGTCGTAAATTCCTAAAACCTGGAATCTATTGAATGTCAAATTCACATGACCTAGGTTATTTTTGTCTTTTTAGACATTGACCATTTCAAATTCCCTCGGAATTTTTAAAATTTCTACCAGTTAGAAGTCCCAGATGTCAGATCCCTCAGATAACTATAATCCCCCACCCACTCCACCCCTGTACATTGGCAGTTATATACTTTTGAATGTCTACTATGTCTTCAAGGACTGGTTCTCAGAAATAAGCCAAAAAGATAACTTGTTGAAGAAAGGCAGTAATAATCCATCAAACGGTGATTTTCTTCCACCAATAAGATCAGCAAGAACAGTTGGTTCCACTACGTCTGGCAGTGCACAGGTTCGTACAGTCAAAACCTCACTTATATAGATGGTCTGCCTGTGGTGGATTATTCAACAGGGATCATAGTAGCCTGCGTCACATCCCGAATTTTCTTCGTAAATACCGTCTGCGAAACATCACCAGAAAGCTGGTTCTGGACCCCCTGTAAATTGCACGATTATATATAATAGATTCTGATTGGCTGTTAGCCAAGCTCACTCTAACGTGAACTTCCATTGGATAACACTATCAAACCGGATGTGAGCGAGCAAAGCGGCCTAGTTTTCAAAAGGGCATTTTCTTTTGATGAGGATCTTTGTAGAGCGTCTTTAAAAGTAAATAATCTTTTTGAAGATTCAAACAAAAAAATTGAACAAAAAGGTTGAACAAAGCTAATGAATTATTCATTTTTTAGGTGTCAAATGGAAGTGTAAGAGAAAGCAAGAAGGGTTCTATTGCACCAAGAGGATACCAAGACTGGGATAAGTATGTCCCTATGTAAAACATTCATTAACTATTGAAATTAAAAATCATAAAGTAATTTCCATATGAGACTAGGAAACTTGTCGCAATAAACAATCATTAATGCCATTTTCTTTACCAAGGTTTAATC